>KZ451950.1:9061519-9169372 GCA_002786265.1 Apostasia shenzhenica
CGAATCTTGGTTATCGAGGAAACGGGGCGGGGCGGGGCGGGGCGAAAACGGGTATGGGGCGGGTATGGGTAATGAATAATATATAGCGGAGCGGGTATGGGAATTTATAAACCCGACCCAAACCCGCCCGTTGCCATTCCTTAGACTTTGCTGTAGTTTTTTTTTTTCTTTGGGAAAGACAATACCTTGTGGCGGTTCTTGTAGCTAACCCTGTGGCTATGTCTATTCCTGTGGCCCGACTCCGGCTGGTCTCTGTGCCAAAAAAAGAAATGCACATAACTTGAATAATTTTAAATTAGATTTAATTTCATAAAAAAAATAGATTTACCTCAAAGTTTTATTGGATACAAATATTCATCATGAATATTTTGAATGGAGAGATGGGAAGAGGTCATTTAGAATTCAAAAAAAGAAATTTTTGGATGTTAATCCTCGTCTCTATGCTTACGTTCTTGTACAGTGACAAGAAGGAGAAAGCTTAACAGCTAACATCAACTTAAACTATAATAAACGATGGAGCTCTACTGAATGGTGTCGCCATGATGGCTAACAGAAGCTCTCAAATGGACCCAAAGTCTTGTGTTTCGAATTTTGATTTAAACCTGTGTGTTAATGCATTTAAGGACTCACAAATGCGCTTTGAAATTGTCAGACTTAAGCAGACAATATATATATATATATATATATTTTTATATATATATATATTTATCTGTTAAGTTTTTATAGAGGTCAAATTGGAGTTTGTGTAACCTTTGATGAAATAGGTCCGTCTCTATGAAAACCTATTTTGGATGTATTCCGTGTTGCTACAATCTTGTGGGAGGAAGTCTAACCCTTACGAGATACAACCACATAAAAAGAAGAGTAGAAGACTAACTCCATACGAATGTAACTTCATGAGTTGCTGCATAATTGTGACGTTCGTGTTTGAAAAAGGCGTGAAGTGATTGTCAGGTAATGTCTCAAGAGAAGGGAATTACTGAAATTAAGTGTGGCTCTTAACAGGCTTTTACACAGATAAATAGTGGTGAAAGAAGAATAGAAATAAATTGTCTCACATCAGAAAGGGAGAGGAGTTTTTGAGTTATATAAGTAGATAACGTGATTTCTAAAAATAAATGTATTTTTTAGGAAAAAATCATGAGACTAATGATGTAAAACTCAGTAGTTAAGCATATTTGAGTTAAAATAGTGTTGGGATGGATGACCCTCCCGGAAAGCACTTGAGTTATGTACTTATTTAAAGTCAAAACAGATAATGTTTTACCTTTGGGTCACGAGATGTTATAATAAACCTAGGAAAAAATTCTAGATTGGATAGAACATATTTAAGAATTTTTTTTTGAATTTTTACATGCGCGTTTAGAAGACCAGCGAATTAGAAATGATTGTATCACAATTGCTATGTCAAGGTTTAACTTCTCGACCTTCATAAATGATTTTACTCAACTTGATGCTTGTTCTAATCTTCACTTCTTTTTTTTTTTTTTTAACTCTTTTGCTTTTTGACCTGTCTTTTGGATTCATAGGTTGATTAGGGGAACTTCTCATTTTCCCATATTGGAAGCAGAAGGATGAAACTTTAACTTGAGCAAATTACATGCTGGAAAAGCATACACTTACAGAGTATGGAATATACATAACAGAATCTATTCTTTGAAGTTTTCTGGTGTGGTTATTGATTAATGCCCATTATCCCTCTAAATCAATATATATATATATATATATTGTATTTACATTAATATAAAAAATAAAGAGCATTGGACATTATAGACAAACTTTCTCTTAAAAAAATGCATTTTAGATTGTATGTTCTAAAATCATCATTTTCACTCTGTCACTATGATTGATGCTTTGTTTTTAATTATTTCTTTTCATTAATAACAATGTTAATGGAAAGCTTTTCATTTTTCAAGTATATATTTATACTTTCTATGTCTATTATCTTATTTTATTTTTCTTATCTCATCATGATGTTCTTCCCTCTTCTTTCAGCTTCTAATAACGATCATTTGCAGAATCCAAATAAGATGAATAAAAAATGAGAAATGTATTTAGTATATTGTAACATTCTGTGATTTCAATGTAGAGGTATTGTCTATTTTGACTTTAGAAAAACTGCGTGATTTGAATACTTCCTAGTAGGTCACTCATCTCAGTGCTACTCTAGCCCAAACACGCTTAACTACAGAGTTTTTCATCATTGGCCTCACGGTTTTGTCCCAAAAAACGTCTCTACTATTTGAGATTACGTTATTTACTTATACAGCTCAGGATCTCCCTCCATTTCTGATGTAGGACGATTCATTTCTGTGCCTCTCTCGCTACTCATTATTCGGCCTAAAAGCCTGCCAGGAGCTGCACTTTGCCTCAGTGATTTCTTTCTCTCAGGACATCACCCCGCGATCACTCCCTGCACTCTTCGGCCATTGGCGTCAGATATATATAGTAAAAAAAATTTACTTAGATTTAAAAGTAAATTTTATAAAATAATAATAAGACTAACGATGATATATAATGCTGAATATTAGCTTATAAATATATATATATATATATATAATATAAATAAAATAAGTGATACAGAAATGCAAAAATTACGGTAGATTGTGTGGGTATACACAAAAGAAAAAAATAATTATATTTATGATAAAGTTGAAGTAGCATTAATTAAAAATAAATTTAGAGATAATTGATTTAAATGGTTTGGACATATAAATTATAAGTCAATTAAAGTCCACTTAAAGAAGCTGGATTATTGAATTTTCCCGTATAAAAATAAAATATAATATAAATAAAGGATTCATGTAATCGACTCTGCTTAGCAGATAAAGGCTCGGATGTTCTTGTATATAAATATTTTTGGTATTAAATGGAGTGATTAATATGTGCCTCAAAACCTTTGCTAAATTACACTTTCAAGCTTATATGCACACTTTTCTTTCTTTATGATCATGCAAATCCAAATTTTCTTCTATTTTATTGTGCCTCAAAATCATATGTACATTACATGATTGTACTGTAAATTTATGATGGCTCACCGTATTATAAATAGTTAATTTTTATATTCTTAATTATCAAAAAAAATTATAATCTTAAAAAATAATTAAGATATATATATTATTCTGTCTTAAAAGATGCTATTAATCAACCTTATGAATTTTTTGTCACATTAGACAACTTGAACGAATTATTTAATAAAAAATTTGTATGTCATCTCAAAAAAACTTTTTTTTACAAATAATATTTTTTAAATCAAATATTTATAAAATCTCCTATATTTAATATGTATAGACGATATTTTTTATTTTGAATATGAATTTACAAACAGTATTCTCATTATAATTTATTTTGAACGTAAATTTATTAGCAGCACTCTAGCTCTAATTTTTGTTTGGGAGTGATTTCTATAAATATTGGACTTAAAGTCCTGTTTAGCGCGAGAACTAAAATATGACTAAAATAGGATCAAAATTGTACTAATTTAAAAAACAATAATAATAATATATAAATATTTTAAATTATTTTACACAAATTTAAATATAAAAAATATTATTTTACTTTATATACTTAATAATTTAAAATAAAAAATATCAAGTTTATTTCACATTCTAGATAAAAATATTCAAATCGAGTATTTTGATCTAAGATATGAAATAAAGTTTATATTTTTATTAAAAAATTATTGAGTATGTAAAGTAAAATATTATTTTTTATATTAAAATTTATGTAAAATAATGAAAATAATTTATTTATTTATTATTATTGTTATTTTTTAAACTAGTATTATTTGATTCTGTTTTGATCCTCGCGTCAAACAGGACTTTGTGTATTACTTGTAAATATTTAGCTTAGAAATATCGCCTGTTAAAATATTTTTTTTAAGGATGATGAATGCAGTTTTTTATTTAATACATAACGGATAATTTAAAAAAATAGCCAAGAAAAAATTCTAAAAAATTTCATGTGAGACAATGATACCTTCAATTTTTTTTTTGCAAATTATTATTTTAAATAAAATGTCAATTCAAGGCGTGTTAAAAAAAGTAGAAGGCTTGGCTTTGAAAAAAAAATGAAGGTGACTTACACAAATCTATAATGCAATTCAGTTCTATAATGTATTTCTAGATAAATTGTATATAATTTTTTTGATGTTTCAATATTTTTATACATTAATTTATAATTTTTAAAATATTACACTAAAGTCCCAAACATTAATATTTCATGCTTTGTAATTTTTTATGCCTTAATTGACTTGGTTCAAATCAACGAAAACTATTAATTTTAGGAATAATTACCTGTATGTCACACCATTTTATTTTATTTATGCGTTACCCATCCATTTTTAGTTAATTATGCTATGCACACTCAAAACACTATAAAACCTTACATACACACACCTAAGTTAAAATTTAGTTAAAATTTATTTGAAAAAAAAAATTCGTTAGTAAATCATTAAAATTATATTTTTACTCTTAATAGTACATATTTTTTTTTCTTCCTCGATTGCACACTAAAGCGCTGATCTGTCCTAAAATCAGTTCACGTCGCGGATGTTTCCTTCCCTTACCACAACCTAAACATCAAATTTTTAAGATTTTCACTCAAAATATATTTTAATATCCTTAAAATAATATGATGAACGGTTCAAATTTTTTGTAACCTAACTATAGTTAGGTTATTGAAAAATTATAATTGCTCATTATAATGAAAACAAGTGAAAGTGTGTGTATGTAAGATTTTATAATATTTTGAGTGTGCATAGCATAATTAACTAAGAATGGATGGGTAACGCATAAATAAAGTGAAATCATGTGGCATGTAGGTAATTATCCCTTAATTTTACGACAAAATGTATTCACTTTTATAAAAGTTATTAACATATTATTTTAATGTTTTATAAGGTCATTTTGTGGGATCTAGACTTAAAAAGGTAAAATAGAAATTTGAGTATTAGAAAAATAATATAATAATATTGTGTACTAAGCTATAAAGATCCTAAGATTTAAAGATCTATAAGCAATTTACCCTTAGATTATATCAAACAAATTATAATGATTGCTATAATTGTGACAAGAAAATGTTCCGTATTACAAGATAATGTTAAGCTATAAAAAAAGTACTTTCCATACGTTATTTATTATGAAAAATTTTATTTAAGTAGAAATTACGGAATGATCCTAATAATATGTTAGTGATTGTAAAGAGGTTCAATATATTCAATTTATAATTTGAAAATTATAAAATTAATTGGATTATTAGCTATTTGACCTTTTTTTTTGGCTGTAGCCAGAATTGTTTCAAAATAAATCTAAATTCAATTACTTAATGGATTAAGTTAAGTTACACTTTAGTTCCTCAATTTTAAGATTTCTAGCATTTTGGTCATACAATATTCATCATCTCTCAATTTTGACCAATTAATTTTAATGACTGTTGATATTCAACTTCTTCTGATAGAGAAATTTATAGTTTTTCATCATTTTTTTAATGTAATACTTTAACGTGATAATTACGAAGGTCTAAGTTTTTCTCAATTAATGAAGTATTATAATCTCTAGATGAAACCAAACGTAAAATTTAAAAGATATAGAGCAAATTTGTCTTAACTCGAACATACTTAAATTTTTTATGTTCCATTTAATTATTAAGTTGAATGGATTTTATTTTTAATATTAATTTAATATTTATATATTAATTATATATTATATTATAAATACTATTTTAATTTAAATTTATATATATTATGTATTTTTATAAGTACTATCCAAAGCATACTTATATATATATATATATATAATATTTTAAATATAAATTTAGAAATTTAAATATATATATATATATAATACAGATATTAAGTTTAAATTGAATTCAATAACTAGTTTTAAGTTTTAAACATAATTAGCTACTCCAACGAGAGATGAAATTAATATTTTTATAAGATCCAAAAAATTAAATATGTTTTTTTGTCTTAAAAATCAAATATGTTTTTTTTTTATGAAAAAAAATCAAATATGTTGTTTTACCCTTAAAAAAAAAAAGAAATTGCCGCGAGCTCTGAGCTGGCATTTTCCCCACGCCTTGCTCCGTTGCTCAAAACCGTTCTTCTTGGAGTATTTTCTTGCAATCGCAAGTAAACAAAATCATAAAAAAGAGAGCTTGAAGGCAGAGGAGGAGGAAGAAGACATTGGAATCTTCTCTATTGCCCCCATCTCCATGGCCGGAAGATGCTCCTCCTCCTTCTCCCTCTCCTCCTGAGGACCTCTTTATGCCATGGCCGCATCCACCGTCTCAACTTCTTGCAACAGCCTCTTCCCAGCCTCTCCCCCCGCCGCCGGTGAGCACGAGGCCAATCACCACCAACGTTACCACGGCGGAGCCAAGATCAATGCCGAACAGCCCCATCGCCATCCTGCCTCTACTTCTTTGAGGCAATTGCTGCTGCTCCAACACGACGACGCCCGATCCCTCGCCTCCTGCATTCCCTCCGGCGGTGGCGATGCCCGTAGGGACGAATCCGTCATCGGTCTGTTGGATCCGGTTCTCGTACAAGAACCGCCGGTGATCGCGGAAAGTTCGTCTTCCGCCAGCCGCCGCTATCAGATGGACCTTAGCGATTTCGGAAGCGGGGCGCAGACCGTCGGATCAAAGGGCAGCCGCGTTAACAGCAGCGGAGGAGGTGGAGGGAGCTCGAGCAGCGATGGGAGCGAGGAGTGCAGCACTAGCAGCGGCGGATCGGGGAGCATCGGCTGCTGGAGCAAGCCCCACAAGGCCAACGACGCGCGGTGGGAGGCGATCAGGGGTGTCAGGTCCCGCGACGGGGACCTGGGGTTGAATCACTTCAGGTTTCACAAGAAGCTGGGTTGGGGAGACATCGGTACCGTCTACCTTGCAGAACTTAGCGGGACGAGCTGCTGCTTCGCCGTAAAGGTCATGAACAAGGAGGCTCTGGAGAGCCGGAAAAAGCTTCCCAGAGCACAGACAGAGAGGGAGATTTTGGAGTGCCTCGATCATCCCTTTCTGCCTACCCTCTACGGTCACTTTGAGACGGAGAAGCACAGCTGTTTGGTGATGGAGTTCTGCCCAGGGGGAGACCTCCATGCCCTGCGTCAGAGGCAGCCCAGCAAGTGTTTCCCTGAGGCGGCTGCAAGGTAGGATCTGAGTTCTAGAGCTAACTTCACCTTTCGACTCTTAACACGTCCCTTGATTAGCAAATCTACTCTGACATAATCAAATATGAAGATACCTCTTTCTTTGAAGTTTTCATTTTGATCAATTTTTTTTGCACCAGCAATTAAACAATAGGACTACTGTGCATGCTATTCTTAACCATGAAATGATTCATTGGGCATAGGATAGCATAAACCTACTGATGAAAATATTTTCCTTGCATCAGTTTGCCTTTTGGATATCGAAACTGCTTTGAGGTGTACTATTCAATATAAACCAGATATATATATATATATATATATATTTATTATGGCTTGTTTGACAGTTCTCATATTATTAATGGAATATTCTTATAAGAGCCATGAATATCAAGTAACTATTTGTTTGTCCGTTATTTTCAAACAGCAGAAAAATGTATTGATAATGCTTCAACACTAAATTGTGGGCCTGGAATCAACTCCCAAGTCAAAACAAAAAGAACATAAGATGGTATGCAAAGAACTTGTAGTGCAAAATAAAAGGACACAGGAGTTTAGTGTGAAAAACTCGGGAAAACTGGTTGCCAAGTGGTAGGAAACTTTAAGAGTGCACTAATTGAGGTTGGGATTACAAAAGTTCTAAGTCGAAAGTTTAGGAGATATACAAGCATGTGCTGGAGAATATAAGTCGTTCAAGAAATGTAGTTGAAGATCTAGTCTTAACTGTCTTGTTGAAGACCTATTTGTAAAGAGTTGTTTGAGTTTTTCATTTGCTGGTGTTGTCAAGTGTATGGTCAGGATTTAAGTTAATTTTGTTGTTAACAAAATTTCTTATATATTAGGAACAGATAAGAGGAGAACATAAAAGTCGTACGTTGAGAAGCGTGAAATAAACAAATGGTACAAAGGAAGGTGTTTGGCATCACATGTTTTATAATATCATAAATATCATATAATTTGTACTAGTAATAGTTGACAGATTAGTACTTTATAGGAACTCAAAACTGTTGAAACCTTTGAATTGCAATACAACATATACTATGCGACTTACATACAGGATGTTGGGAATTCGAATATTGCTTGACAACAAAAGTTTTAGGATAAATCTCATATAAGTGCAGTAGAAATACAATTGAAAATCTTAAGCAATGTGAGAAAATCATATACAAATCATAGAAGAATAGACAAGAACACAACAAAAATTTTATGGAGAACCCCAAATTGAAAAAAACCATGGTTGTACCAATAGAGATCTCATTATTCTCAAAGTGTCTCCAAAAAGAGGTTACTCTCTATAGATTATGGATTTTTCGAAAGATCAAATTCAAAATATACAAGAACCTATTTATAGAAAATTCTCTATAACAAATGAATCCCAAAAAATAGATTGTTTGTTACGGACCAGACCATCCGTTTGCCAAGAACGAAGAGTTCCGTTTTTCTGTCGTCTGTTCCTGCGTCGTAAAGCCACAATAGTCGATTTGTTATGGATCGATTTTTTCGATCTCAGAAATGAATGGTCCATTCTATCCCAATTTTCCAGCATTTGTTCAATCATTTGCCGAACATCTTACTTATCTCGTCCACCTTGATGTACATTTTGTAGAAGATTCAAGCTTTACACTTCCATCAATCTCTTACTTAGATACTGATATTTGATGTACGCATTTTGTACTCGTTCTTAAAGCGAACTTCTTCAACAATCTTCATCTTCCTTCCTTGCGTGACACTACCTTCTTATAAATCAATATGGAGCCAACTGAGGCATTACATAATCCCAGATTCTCTATAGAAACTACCTTGATAAACATGATTGATTTTTTAGTATCTAGAATTTTTACTAGTGACAATATCCCATCATTAATAAAACTTTTGATGTAATGATATTTCAACTTAATGTGCTTTGTCCTCGAGTGAAATACTGGATTTCAAATTAGACAAATTAGTCATGTCATTGAACAATACACTGATATTTTCTTTCTTGCCTATCTCCTTTAGAAAATTCATCAACTACATCTCCTTTCAAGCTTCCGAAATAATAACATACTCAACCTCTGTGGTTAATAACGCAATTTTTTCTGAAGTCTAGACAACCAATTGATATCAGTCCTTCCAAGGCCAAGATCTGCATCTATATAACTGTGACATCTTATTTTAGCATATCGAATTAAAAAAAAATCAGCTGCATTTCAATAGAACGGGGATAGTGGGAATATATGACAAAATGTAAATATCCAGAATGATATAACCTATTACGAATATAAAATATAAATATACGAACTCCACAAACAAACTCACACCGATCTACTATTCACAGTATTGTTAAAAAGTCAATTGTTCGCAAAAATATACATCCAAAATATATAAGATAAAAAGATATTTTTAAGTTTATATATTTTTGTCCTCCGTTAATTTGTAATAATAATAATAATAATAAGGTTTAATTATCAATAAACCCCTATAGTCAGCTCCTAATTACACTTTGGTCCATGATATTTAAAAACTTAATGATAAGTTCCTAGATTTTAACTAATATAACAGTAGGGTTCTTTTGTTGTTATCTTTTAAGAATTGTTAGATTTGTATTTATTGAGTAATTTATTTTTCTATTTAATGTCATTGAAATTGCTGTGCCTGCGATTTGCTATCTGATGGAGAGGGGAGGAGGAGACCCCCTCCACCTCTCGCACAGGAGGAGCGAGAGAGAAATCACCTCCTTTCCTCTTCCGCCAGAGCGCTGTGTGAGTGAGTAAGAGAGAGAGAGAGTCCAATGGTTAGTGAGAGATGGGGAGAGGGGAGAGTGAGAAGAGCAAATAAGGAATTTAATATATTTAATGTTTGAAATATGAAATATTCTTGAAATATTCTGTAAGTTTTAATAGAAAATATTTTATTTGGACCTACATATGTAATCAATTTAATTTAAAGGACCTTTAATGTTATATTAGTTAAATTACAAGGACCTATCATTGATTATCCCTAATAATAATAATAATTGTGTGAGTATAAATTACTCAGTAGATAGCTCAAATTTTAATGAGTAACTAAACTCAAAAGCTAATTAAATATATACTAGGTGATAAGATCTTAAATGACTAGTTTATAATAGTAGAGAAAATATACACATCAAAGATAACAGGCAGAAGTGTTGTAGTTCAAAGTTAATATAATGAAGCTGGAATAATATTTTAAATATATAACAATAAAGTATCTCGAATACATCACAAATGGAGGATATCAAGCAATCTTGTCACTATTGCTCCAAACAAACTGAGTAAAAAGCTGATAAACATATAAAGCATATCAAAGAATAGCAGATAGTTATTTATTTACTTTAATAAAATATTTCCAACTAATCTGTATGGAGTACATGCATATACAAATTTTTTTTTTGATAATCATGGAAATACAAACTTAATTTGAGATTGTTGTAGCATCAATCAATTCTATCACTGAGCAGCCTTGTCATTTTCTCCCATTGGGTTTGAATTTGTTTCTCTAGCTCCTCTAAAACCTTCTACGATCTACATACAGGATAGTTCTGAACTTATATTTTCATAAAGAATCAAATCTCAGGCTTTCTAGAGTTTCAGCTTCTTTTAGCCAAACGAATTGCTAACCGTTGTGATAGTTGAACTCCAATCTCTATTGCCAGCTCCTACATTTCGAAGCCACAATGGATTGTCCATTTTGGATCAAACAATCCGATCCTAGAAATGGATGGTTTGTTCTTTAGCAATTTTCTCGCATTCATTTAGCCATCTGCCTGACGACTACCTTGTCTTGTCCGCCTTGATGCATAGGTCAGGCTCCACACTCCCATCACAAGATGAGTTTGATGTTAACTAGAAAGCAAACATGAAGTTTGATGGTTTAGGCACATAAGATCCATACAATTAACCTCTGACATAAGGTACTCTTCTCAGATTTCCTGTTAAAAGGCCCATTGCAATCATATAGCGAAATTTCCATGCTCTTGTATCAGTATTTGCTAGTATTGTTTCAATGTATTGTGTTGCTCATATGCTAGGGATCTGAATTACTCTTGACTAGTCTTTGCTCTAAAGGCTTTCAAATAACATCTCAATAAATCTAACACAAAGTGCACATGCCTCTCTTAAATTTGTTTATGATGGTTTGATGTATTGGTTTGTAGTTTAAACTATCATCTGTGTCTAAGTCAACTTATTGTTTTGCTGAAGAATTGTTGGAGACGGCACGATTAAAGAAATACTCTCTTTTAGAATGTGTGTCAGGATCATGATTAATGACCATATCCAGTAGGCTTGTCAATGGATTGGGTTGACCCCAACCCATTTGTCATCTAGATCGGATCAAAAATTGGATTGAGTCAGGGTCAACCTTGATCCGATCCATTCCCTATGGCAGATTGTGTTTTCAGGTTGGATTTTGGATCAACCCAGAATTTACCTACATTTCCTTTAATCATTTAAGTAATTGGTTTGTTTAAACAAGTGAACTTTTTGTTAGTTTTGTATTTCTATTTAAAATAATGAAAATATTAACTAATTCATTATCTATTATATTATGATTAATTAAACTTAAACTATAAATAAATATGATATAAAGGAAAATATCAACAATAAAATGATTACATGATAGACATTTAATATTAATTTTTTTAATAAAAACTATTTTTAACATCTTAATTTTATGCTCAACATAAGTTTAAATCAATCTTATGAAATTTATATGATCTTTAGATTTGGTTCACAATCATGAAAGTGATTAAAGAAAAAAAGGGATGATAGTTGCAAAATATTATAAAAAGATAGAAAATACACATTCTTCAAGATAATATTATAAGCAAAAATTCTATAAAAATTTATAACATATGTTTAAAATTCCTTATCAAAATACTAATAAAATCAATCAAAGGTAAATAATATATACTATAAAACAATAATAACATAAACATCAAATAAAAAATTTATACCACGACATCTAAATAGAATTTTACCTATTAGAATTGTATTTCTTTTTTATGCTTATTGGCTATGATAAAAAATTTATATTATTAAAAAAAAGCTTCTAGACACGTTGATTGCTAAGTATCTCCACTGAAGCATAAAGAGCTTCAAGTCGTCTTAATTGAGGTTAAACTTGTCAACCACAATAAGTAACCAAGTGATTGCTAGGGTTTCCCTTCTTATGAGGAGAAAAACTTGAAACTCTAGGAAAGCATCATTGTATTGAGGAAGGTGTTCTCATAGTCTCGAAGTAGTCATCCGAGATTTGAGAAAGGTATCTTGAGATTCTAAGGAAGTTGGTATTGATGCTCAAGACAGTTGATCTTGAGCTCTAAACTGTAGGAGATATCCTTGAGGTAGTTTATTCAAGAAGTCTACTTGGGAAACAATGACCGATAAATTTGTCACGAGGATATTCATTATGAATTCAAATTTTCCTCGAGAGGCTCTTGAGGATGTTCCTGAAAGATTGACATTATGTGTTTCGTAAGGTGGGACCTCGGAGATCATTGGCTGATATTTGAGAAAATGCCACATGTAGAAAGGACAATTGTACAATAGTATTTTTGTATACTTCTTCCAAAGGTACTGTCGTAAAACTTGTCTATTTAAGAGACCGTTAGCCCCCCTTAGAAATCATGGTCTTAGAGTCAAGAAAATTCTTCTGTGTGCAAAGTGTGTCTAGTAATGTTCGTCTGAAGCCTTGTTGTAATGAGGAAGACAACCACCATCCTATTTGCAAGAGGAAAAAGAAGTCACCTACAAACATACATTCAAAGGGCTGTGAGTAACCTTGTAATCCAGCATGAAGTGAAGCACTCTTGTATTAATCCCCTAGAGTTAAGTCCCTGTTCCCATTATTGTAATAGTGGGAAATTGTGCAAGACAAGGCCTTTTGGTTTTCCCTTGTTAGGTTTTTTCTTGCTGAAATCTATGTTCTTTGTGTGTGTGTGTGCTTGTTATGTGTTTTCATATGTTTGGAAAAGGGATTTTGCCTTTACAACTCTAGTTTCTTGTTGGTCGTGCAACAACTGTGATAAATTCAACACAGGCTTACACATAATCATTGGATGGTGTATGCTCAACTGTCATTTGAGTTTATTCTCAATTGAAGCTATTTTAACTTTCTCATAAATATACATATTTATTATTTTTGTTCTTTCATCTATATTTATTCATTCACTTTAGTTTTCTCATTTATATGATACTTATTTTGTTAGTATGTTTTTACTTTATAAGCCAATATTTAATACCATAAAATATTGTTAGTCTTATAATTGTTATATAAAATTTATTGTTAAGCCTAAATAAGATTTTTCTATCGCACAGTCTACCAAATGCATTCCTTCACTTAATTCATCCTACTTGGATTCTTTTAATAACATTACTATTTTATTCTCATTTTATATGATCGATTAGGTATCTAAATTGCTCATTATAGCTAATAACTTAATCGCTAATTGTCACCTTCCCAATATAAGTGTTTATATATCTATCTTGATCAAATTTGCATTGCATATATTCAATTTTAAATCTACTAAAATAAAAACCTTTAGACTTTAAGGTATTACTCCATATCTCGAGTTTTGTCTTATTTCTATCTTTAATTTTATTAATAGGAAGAATATTATTTGCGGAAGTATATAACATGACTCATTTTCTTGAATATGCGTAGTGAGGACCTCCATAATTAATGTAAAAGGATATAGACTTAAAGCAGAGTTTTAATGTAATTTAATTGTAATAAGAAAATCCCTAATCAATTCCTTTTGTATTTGAACACAACTCCCTTATATATGTTTTTAATACCTTGAATATAAGCAGTGTAAATTTTTTCTTCTCCAAAGCACTTCTCTTGAAATTTTATCATAAGCCTTTTTAAATCGATAAAGACCAAATGTAGATTTTCTTTTCTCTCCCTAAACTTCTTCATTAAATCTCTCAATAAATGAATAACTTTCGTAGTAAATTTATCTGGCATAAAATAGAACTAATTTTATGATATCCTAGTATCGCTATATAATTATGCTCGATTACCCTCTTTTAAAGTTTTAAAATATAACATTGATTTAATTTCTCTGTAGTTGGTATATTGGAAATTTGTATCCAGTTTCAGGTTTCGTCTGAGAACGAAATTTGATTTTGTGAATTAGTACTACTTTTATGACTACTGTTTACTGGACCCCAGTGGTTTCTCCATATAAGAACTGGTTCATTACTGATTGTCGTAAAATACTCTACAGGTTTTATGTTGCAGAAATTCTCCTTGCCCTGGAGTACCTCCACATGTTGGGTATTGTTTATAGAGATCTCAAGCCAGAGAACGTCTTGGTGAGAGAGGATGGACACATCATGCTCTCTGATTTCGATCTCTCACTCCGCTGCACCTTCTCTCCCACGCTTGTCAAGTCATCAAACTCAGATGCAGGTCATTTAAAATCCTCTGCGGCATACTGTGTTCAAGCTTCTTGCATTGAGCCTCCATCATGCATGCAGCCCACATGCTTCACTCCACGCTTCTTCAAGAATGGAAATCCCAAAAGGGACGCAAAGGGTTCCAAGTCAAGGAGAGCTGAGACCTGCAATCATCTAGTCCCTGAGCTCATAGCAGAGCCCACAAGCGCTAGATCGATGTCCTTTGTGGGAACTCATGAGTATCTGGCCCCTGAGATCATCAAGGGTGAGGGACATGGGAGTGCCGTTGATTGGTGGATGCTCGGAATCTTCCTATACGAGCTCTTGTTTGGGAAGACTCCCTTCAAAGGACCAGAGAACCGAGCCACCCTGTTCAATGTAGTAGGAGAGTCCTTGAAGTTCCCAGAAGCCCCTGCTGTGAGCGCTGCTGCAAGGGATCTGATGAGAGGGTTGCTAGTGAAAGATCCCCAACAACGGCTTGCTTATAGGAGGGGAGCCACTGAGCTGAAGCAGCACCCTTTCTTCCAAACGGTGAACTGGGCTCTCATCCGATGCGCCGTCCCGCCGGAGTTGCCGAAGCTGCATAAGAATGGTGGTCGGCAGCCTGCAGCAGACTGCATTGCTACCTGTGGTAGCAGTGATTTGAAGCCTGCTGGTAAAAATGAAGGCGTTGATTTCTTTTGACTCTTCTGGTGTTTTGTGCTAATTTTCATTAGCATTCAACATCTTTTCGGTGTGATTGCTGCCAGATTGATGAAAAAGAAGAAACCTGAGCCTCAGAACTCCTTTTTCTGGGCTGCAGGTGCCATGTTTGATTGAAGGAGATTAAAGAGATGGTTAAGGTTACATAGTCATGTATGCATCAAATACCAGATTTCTTCAGTGCTTTCACTTTGCGTGATTTTTTTTTGAGATATTGAATAGATGTTAATGTTGACCAGCTCAGCTTATTCTTTTATTTCAACAGGCAGCAAGGCTGAGATCTATCACTATTACAACTTTTCTTTTCCTTTAATTAATTTCCCTTATGATCATTCTACATCATTACTTTCAAACTTTCTGGTTAAATTTTTATTGCCCTCCTGCTGCTCTTCTGTAATGAATTATTGAGAGAAACTAACAATTTTGTCAACTTCATCTCCAGTTATTTTTTGTGTATCTTTCAGTCTCATGATGATGCCCAGTCAAGTTCTACAGAACATATAAATTATGATGCCATACATTATTTAAATTTTATTTTAAAATTTAGATAAAATGTGAAATAAATTTAATTTTAATATTTGTTTTCAAGTGATACCTAGAGATGCCAGGGTGGGGTTTGGATCAATTGAGAATCCAAGCGATCATTGCAATTTCATATTGAATATTTCAGCTTTGAGTTATAATTTCAGTTCTACACCATGAAAAAAAATTTAAATTTAAAACATTTTAGGGGCACATTTTAAACATTGTATAATTTTGATTATAAAATGTATAAAGTGCACTTTATACGTACATAAATACACATTATATGCATATCAAATAATTTCTGAATTCAATCGCTTATCTGTTGACACAATTTTTTGAGCAATAATCCAATTGCCACCTAATACATACAAAATTGCATGTGTTTCTTGCTGAAAATTTTATTTACTTCAATGTACTTTTTCAGCATTTACGTTAGATCAACGTTGGCCATCTGTACTTAAATATTCGAGAGCTACTTAAATAATTAATGATAAATCGTTCTTCGATATCTATACGAACAAAACAACCTACTATCTCTAAATTAGATCTACAATATCAATACTATAGCATCGACATTTAATATAGAGTGCAATCTAGTAAGTATTTCGAAAGTCAACAAGTGAACCGCCCTCAAACTAATCAAAAAAGTGAGACCGCTACCACACAAAAGTGGTCTCCTCCCAAGTTGCTCCGAGATCAGCACCTGCCATAGGTCGAAAGTATTGGTTTTTGTAGACCAATGCAACGATGTTGTAATTAGAAAATGATTTGAGTCCAGTTAAAGCTCAATAATCGTAGGGACCCAAGACTAATCGCCTAAAGTGTGTCAATTAAAATAAATGGTTAGTCCCTGAGCATATGGAGGTGAGTCGCGAGCTCAAGAGCACGAGCATACATGTGGTGAGCAGTACAATGAAAACCTTGTAGGTGTTTCAATGATAAATGTATAGCTAGTGGAGGCTCTACGGACATCTATAAAGCATGGACTCAACACAGCGCGACACAATAACACGATTTTTTAAACTATAGGACATAGAAACGACATGACATGTCAAATATAACAATAATAAATTAATAATTCATATTTAAGAGAATAAATAAAATATAAAATAAATTTAAAATTTTAAATATAAACAACTTATGAGTAGCACAAAAATCTCATAAAATAAAAACGAGAACATGAGAAGACACAATATTAGTAGTGAAGATATTTTGGATGTAAATTAGTGTTTACTTTGCAAAGTAAGTGAGCGAATAAAAAAAAAATATAATTTTACTTATCAGGATAATTACAACGAGCACGACAATAAGAAAATATAAAAGCTCTCGGTGTTGAGGATGAGACAAGGATAAAGGTGAAGCTAAAGTTCCAAACTTTTTACGATCAGTTCATTTTTATGAGACTCAAAGCCAGCGAGGAAGAAAAAAATTTGATTTAGTTTGGTTAGCATAAAATTTTAACTTATATTAAGTAAAATTATAATAATAATAATAATAAGAGATACGAATTTTTAACTTATATAGAACTTCAAAGAGAAGGTAGATATATTAACAACTCGCCAATTATTTTCTGTATCTTCTATCCTAGAAGTCCTCTAGAAGCGTCTCAAAAGTGTCCTGAAAGTGTTTTAAAACTGCTAAGGTGCCTCAAAGTATTCTAACGCATCTACAAAGTGTCATTTAGCTTTTTAATATTATTTTATTAGAACACACCACGTGACATATCTGATACGATGTCCCAGAATATCCCTGCTATCCTCCTATATCCGTGTGTCCAATACAGATACGACGTAGTCTTTTGAAGTATCGATACTTCATAGATAGACATCTCTCTCCTCTACCATCTTGTTCTTGACTGCATGTCATGTCTAATGATTAAATATAATTAGTTAATTATTTTTTATAATAAATAATTTAAAATTTAAAATTTGTATACCTTACGAGAAAAGTGCTACGCCGACAAGAAGGAAAATTTTCTCTAAAAACAACGCGAAAGAGACAAGCTCTGAACTCAGAAGATAAGTGAGAAAGGGAACTTAAAATGGATGAAAAAGATCAAAAAATGAGAGAAAGAGGGTTTATAGTCAACAGACAGGAGACTGTTGCCCTGCCCAAAAACTGGGTTTCTCTAACGGTTAATTAGGTGACAATCGAATCACTCGATTGTTAGGAGATCAAAAAATTTTATTTTAAAAAAATTAGAAGTTGCCCAAAAGTCAAAGAAGTCCACCAAAATTTAGGCGACTTCTTAACACAAGTTCATTTTTTTTAAGAAACAGATGAAGGGTTAATTAAGTAAGTAATAATGTCTATTTATAAAAAAAAAATTCTCCCAGAGAGGATTTGGTTTTGTTTACTAAGGTGTCGTTTCATTCGAAGCAATTTTTTTATCCAATACAAATTTCAATTATAAAAATTAACTTTATTTTACATCAAATACAAGTAGAAATATTAAAATAAATTTCTCTCCAATTAAATTTAAAAAATTAAATATTTTTTCTCTTTTCATAATAATATTAAATATTATTATATAAATATTTAGACAATGACTTTAACACAAAAAAAATTTACCTTAACTTTTAATAATAGTTTATTAAAATTATCTAAGCACATGAAATAACTCAATCGCATCACTATAATAAATTTAACAAAATAAATAACAAAAGTTCGAGAGTAATTGCATAATTAATTTCACATCATAATCAAAATAGAATTATTTAATAATCAGTTAATTCAATTGATTTGATTTCCAAACAGGTGAAATCGAACACCAAACCAATCAATCGAAATACTCAAAAAATTAAACCATTACCAAACCATTGAATTCCAAACTAATCCTCTAAATTTAAACAGTTCAGTTCAGTTTTTCGATTTAAATCATTATTTGCACAATATTTAGTTCACCTGATAAGCATCTGCATGGCAATTATTCCTTCTTATATATTACTACGTGCATCATGAATATCACAAACTTTGCCCCTTGATAATTTCTTTTGTTAATTCCTCTGCATAACCTCCAACTAGTTTATTTATAACTAACTTGTTTGATCCCCATGTCATTTTTTATCATACCAAAGACCAAAACTAGTTCATTCATTACAAAAATTTAAAAATAATATTAAATTAATTTTTATATTATAAGCAATTTTTAATATTAAAAAAAATTATTTTATTTTACGTCATATATAATTTTTAACATGACAAATTAATTTTATTTCTCCTCATACACATATGTTAAAGTAAAATCACAAATTTCTTTTTTTCTTGATCGAAAATCACAAATTTGATGACAAGAACAAATTGGTCTAAATGCCAAACAGACCCTAAAGAAGTCAACGAATCAAAAGAAATTTGCAAAATTTGAATCTCACATAAAATATCTTGAATGAAAAAATGATTCCTAAATAAGTTATAAAGGAGTTAAAGAAAAAGAAGAAAAATCATGGACACTAAATTGACGTGGATGGTAAAAGGTTAATCTATTATGCCATTTTAATATCAATCTATTTAATCTATATGAAACTCAAGTTATAAATGAATATTTTAAAATCTAAAGGTCGTCATCTTAAAGATCTAAAACTAATTATAGAAAGTGTCAATTTAGTCAAGATAATACTTATATTGAAATGTGGCAATTGATAGTCAAGTTACCAAAACGAGCGGACGATTTAGATACCTCAGATCAATCATACAAAATGATAATAAAATAAATGAATCATGTTATTAGCAGGATCCAAGAAGGATGAATTAAGTGAAGGAATATAATTGGTATAATGTGTAATAGAAAAATCTCAATTAAGCTTAACGAAAATTTTTATAAAATAGTAGTAAGACCAGCGATGTTATATAATACTGAGAGCTGATCTACAAAAAGAAAACATACAAATGAATTAAGTGTTGCGAAGAGTATGCCAAGGTGAATAAATGAGTATTCAAGAAAATACAAGATGAGAAATAAGTAGCCTCAATTGAGGATAATTTTAAAGAAAATTAGCTTAGATAGTTTAAACAAATAAATTGTAAGCTGATAAAAGCTCCAATAAAGAAAGTTGAATTATTAGATCTTACTTATATAAAAAAAAGAAAGAAAAAGACAAAAAAAGAAACAACAAGAAATTATAAGGAATGATCATGCTTAGTTGGAGCCAAATGAGTTGTTATTTGATAAAGTGCAATGAAAACAAACCACCTAGTGAGATAAAGGTACGGTAGTTGTCATATTTAACCTTTCAAGCAAAAGTGCTCATTAATGCAACTGCAATAAGAGAGTATGTAATATTATAAAAACAATAGAATCCAGTTGGAATAGACCAGCTGACAAACAATGGAAACAAGGCTCTCTTTCAGTCTTCTAATGATTGGAGACTTAATTGTGTATGATTTCATATTTGACAATTATTTTGATTTCGTATTTTGACAATTCATTTCTTGTGGAGCAGATTCAATTAATAAGATTAAGGGCCCCCATAGCAGAAAATAAACAAACAACATAAAGAATTCTTGTTACCTTATTCATGAAAAATTCTTGCAGGCAAGCTTCTTCACAAAGCAGCAGTATATGATTTTAAAACTTATCATCGGGTATAAAACCTTTGTGCAGCATTTCATCATGAATCCTGAATGCTTCCTTCAAGTTCTCAGCAGCAATATAGCCATTTATTAGAGTTGTATACGTAAACCGATCAGGCAGAATCCCCCTAGCAACTATTTTCTTGAAAACCTGATGAGCTTCTTGCATTCTTCCTAGTACACAGAATCCACTTATGATTGCATTATATGTGACAATGTCTGGTGTGATGCCTCCGATTTCCATTTTCTTGACTAGTGCAAGAACTTCGTGCATCTTCTGTTCTTTGACAAAGCCATGTACTAAAGTGTTATATGTTATTCTGTCTGGAACGATATTATCACTGATCATCTTAACAAAAAACTCTTCTGCCCTCAATAAGTTGCCAGACTGGCAATATCCTTTAATAATTGTGTTGTAAGTCACAATATTAGGAAAAATTCCTTTTCTAATCATTTCATCCCACAACTTGAATGCTTTTCCAACGTCTCCCCTACTACAATGATTATCAATTAGGATAGTATAAGTCACGCAGTTGGGTAGGATGCCTCTATTGATCATGTCATCCCACAATTTTTTAACTTTCTCTGTGTCACCTTCCTTGCAAAAACCATCAATAAGAGTATTATAAGTAACAACATCTGGTCTAACATTTTTACTCACCATTGTGTTAAACAAACTAAAAGCTTTCTCAGCATTGCCTTCTCTGCAATATCCATGGATGAGGGTTGTAAAAGTGCAATAGTCAGGAGTAACTCCCCTCTCCATCATTTCCCTGTACATCATATCAGCATCTGATATCCTACCTTCCTTACACATTCCATTCACCATAGTATTATACGTGACTACATCTGGAATGCAACCATGGCCTAGCATTGTATCACGCATTTTTAGAGCCTCTGAAATCAAACCAACCCTGCAAAACCCACCAATAAGCATAGTATAAATGACATTATCTGGAATGAGACCAACATCCCCCATTTCTCTGAAGTACAACAATGCTGAATCCATATCTCCCTTCTTGGTGAACAAACATATCAAATGGCTAAAGGTTAACATATCAGGAGCAATACCTTGATGCAGAATCTCTTGAAAGATCCCCACTGCATCCTTAACATTTCCATCTTTACAGTATCCAGCAAGCAGAATGTTAAATGTAGAAATATTTGGTGCCAATCCAGTTCCCAACATTCTAGTCTTTAACTCTTTTACCTTCTCCCAATTCCCTGTCCTACAAAAGACATTTAAAATAGCGTTATAAGTAGAAACATCTGGCTTTAGTCCTTTACTCACCATCAAATCCAACAGAACAATTGCTTCTTCAACATGTCCAATGTGACAATGCGCATCAACCAATGTTCTATACGTAACTAAATCTGGAAAAATCCCTTTCTTTTCCATATCATCCAAGAACACAACAATATCCTCAAACTCCCCATCTTTGCACAAGGCATGAATCATAATATTCAATGTGTAAACATTCTGATAGATTCTGACCTCAGGAACTTCTCTATATATCTTCCACGCCATATCAAACCAATCCATCTGCACCAACCCAGCAAGAAGGCTGTTGCAAGCATTGATGGATACAGAAACACCCCTCTCCCTCAATAACCAAAAGGCCTCTATGGCCTCCCTCAACTTTCTAGCCTGGACATAGGTGCGGATCAGCAAATCAAACACTGACGGATTCGACTTGCAGCTATGGTAGGTAGAGATGAGAGTGTCAACAATCTTCAACCTTGAGATACCTCGTCGTCGAACCATTCGAAGTATGAGGGATTGGGCTTCAGCAGTATGGCGGTTCTGAATTGACATGTGGATCATGCCACCAAGAGATTCTGACGAAAGCCTCAAGTTGGATCCTTCTGCTAAGAGAGCGACGAATTTTTGGCCCAACAAGGGGCTTTTTCTACTGCATTTATAGAGAACATCAAGGACCACAAATGAGCTCATGCGCATAGAAGTGTCAGGAAGGAGTTGGATAGGAGATTTCCCTCGTTCAAGTTCATAGATGATTTTCTCTGAGAGATAAAAGGTGGAAGATTGAACCGGTGATTCTTCAAGGCCAAGGCTTCTGGAACGTATTGGGGACTCTCTAAAACAGGGCAAGGGAGAAGAGAAGCAGAACCTTCTAGTCTTGACCCGCAAAGGAGAAGCCATTCCCTTCAGAATAATTTTTTTTTTATGCTACAACCCCAAATCTCTATGTATTAGACCATTTCTGGAATCTATCAGAAAAGAAAAACAACAGGTAAACAATGAAATTAAAAAAATAATTGTTGTCATTTTTACAAAACTAGTGAAGGTTGGTATAAGTAATAAAGCATACTTTTATGAATCCATCACCCCCGTAGGGAAGGAATGACAGCACCTTTTTCTCCTCTTCCTGCCCAAAATCTGTTTAAGCAAGAAATATAATAAGTGATATAAATGAAAAAAAAAGTTTTTAAAAGAATAATTTTTTTTATAAATGATGCAATTTGATTTGAAAGCAAAGAGCTTACAGCAGCAGAATGCCATAATTTCAAACGAATTGAAAGTAATCACATAAAAAGAATAAGAAAAGAAATAAAAAATATATTACTGAAGCATGTATTTCTATCATTAATAAACTTGATAAAAATGACCAGGTAACTTTGATAGCATATGCTACATCTTCAGCAACAAAATAAACGTAAAGGCTGGCTTAGATTGAGCAATTTGTTTGTTGCAAAAGCTGCTATCGCTGCAGTCACATCACACATCACGTTCTAGAGCAGGTCATGCTCTAGAACAAATTGAATCTGATTGACACAATTCACATGAACATGTTAAGGAGCTATTGACACGGTAATTACTTTTTATGAAAAATAAGTATGCACCAAAACTTGTACACAACATCTGAAATCAAGAATAACTGTTATCATATGAGAACCAAATGCAATATCCATAAGCTTCCACAAGAGGTTGAATGAAATGGCAAAGCTCTAGTCACATTATTAGGATTTATCATTTGAATGTTCATATGTATACAAGAGTATTCACAAGTATAACAAAATGTTACGGATTTGATCAAAATAATGAAGAAAAAAGAGCAAATATCATGAAAATATATCGTTCTATATCAACCAAAAAACTGCTAAGATATCAGGTAGAACACTGAAAATTGACCTAAGACTACCATCAAGATATGCTTCATTCTTTAGTCCTAAATGTGGTGACAATGACGCACTTACATGTGCTTCTACCTTTTCTTGCCCATGTCAGTAAGACAGTAAGAAATAAGAAATATTATAATACATAATAGAGCTACACAAAATTTCCCACCAGCTTATTCTTCCTGAAACACTCCCTTGGATTAAATGTCTTATTAGCTACAAAGAAATTCATTGAACTTGGGACAATTTCCAGAAACTTAAAAACTATGAATATCAGGCATCAAGAAAATGCAAAGTTTGCATTTGCAGAGAAGTCGTATTTATCTATGCTATATATAAAACCTGAATTTAAGCAGATAAAAATTGCCTTATATGGAAGTAAAAAAAACTCTCTGATCAGAAATCATAGCCGTTCATTTCCGCTATATATACACCCTGCCACATACACTCATGTCAGCACACAGCTTCCCATGTTCCACCATTATCCCCTCTCTCTCCTTATCATATATCCTTTCATTTTATTTTATATAAATTACATATTAGTCCCCCCCAATAACGAAAATCACAAGTTAGTCTCTCAATTTGGTCCCATTCATCTTAGGTTCTCATTCATTACAACGATAATTGTAGTTTGATCTCCCGATTTCACTTAAACTTAATTTTAGGTCATTCATTACAATTTGGCCATCTGATTTCCCTTAGGTTTGATCTCAGGTCCTAATTCCTTATAACACCACTTGCAGATTGGTCCCCTGAATTCTCAGGCTTGGTTTCAGATCCTGATTAATTACAATTTGGCTCCTGATTTCTCTTAATTATGGTCCTAGGTCTTAATTTCTTACAAAGATAATTACAATTTAGGATCCCTGATTTCCCTTAGACCTGCAATTTGGTTTTTCGAGTTTCCTTAGGCTTGGTTTCAAGTCCTGAAAAATTACAATTTAGCATTGTGATTTCTCTTAGTTTTAGTTTTAGGTCCCAATTCCTAACAATAAAAATAATCATTTGGTCCCCTAATTTCTCTTAATCTTACTCTTAAGTCCTAAAAGATTATAATTTGGTTCCCCAACTTTCTTGAGTATTAGTCTTAGGTCTAAGAAATTATAAAATGGTGTCTCTTGATTGCTTCTAGACTTCATCATAGGTCCTAATTTTTCATAACAAAAATGATAATTTGGTCCCTCGATTTTCCTTCCTTTTCTTGATTGAAAATTATAATAGGCCCTAAATCCTTACATCAAAAATGATAATTTAGCCCTCCAATTTTTCTTAATGTTAATCTTACATCCTAAAAAATTATAATTTGGTCTATAATTTCTCTTAATATTGGGTTTAAGTTCTAATTTCTTACAATAAAAATGATAAAATCTCTTAGCTTTCGTCTTAGGTCCTAAGAAATTATAATTTGAATCTCCAATTTTTCCTATTCCTAATCTTATATCCTTATTTTTTATAATAAAAATTACAATTTGTCCCCCAATTTCTCTTATTCTCTATCTTAGGTCTCAATTTCTTATAATAAATATTATAATTTGGTCCCACAATTTCTAATACTCTTCATCTTAGTCTTAATTTCAAAAAAGGTACGTGCAACAAACGTGCATATAAACTAACTAAAGAATTTAAGTAAACAAGCAAATATTTGGGATGATGCTTATAAAGGAATTAAGAAATCAAAAGAAGTTTGTAATTTTTGTATCCCTCCAATGTGACGGAGAAATAGAAAAGGGCAGTAAATATTGTACAAATTATAAGAACATAAAAGTTTCCTCAACAACAATAGCTAGCCAGATCATTGTTAATATCCAAATATGATTAGTAACATTCTGATCTTTTGTTCCTAATCAAATTATTAGGATTAATTCTACTATTCTACAATTGTTTAATTAAGTTGATATATGTGTTGTCTGCTACATCTTGTATTGCCTTGACAACCTTGATGTTGTGGGAAAGAAACTTACCTAGGTACTACGGGGTCTCAAAGTTTAAACCGCATCACTGCAATTTCCAGTTGGGTAGGGTAAATTGTGGTGTCTGCGGGAAAAATCAAAAAAAAAAAAGTTGATGTTGTGGGGCAATGTTTGACAGAGATCAATCGAGCTGAATAGAGTGTAAGTGCCGTGAATTCTAACTTCGATGCAATTGCAAAACATCAAGAGTACTTCACAGAGGGCATAATGAATCACAACCTGAAGAGGTTTTGTAGGTTAAGATATAGAGGCTGAAGAAGAAATAGTGCGAAAAATGGAGAGGTGATGAGCCTATGAATTTTGAACACAAATTTGACTATGAAGAGAGAAACAATCATACAACTATTAAAATCACAACCGGGGTGGCTTTAAGTCCACGTTAATCAAGTAAGTCCTTTTTTGTGGATTTTAATGTATTAGCATTAGCACTGTAATATGTTGTCATGTGATGGTTCAATCATGTGACATATACAATTAGGATGACAAAAATTCTGTATATGCTAATGCATTTATGAATATTTCAATAAAATATAACTAAAATAGCTTTTTAAGTAATTAGAATCTGAGCACAGTAACACATTATAAATTTTTATAGATTTTCATGAATTGAAACTAATCAAAGTGTCTGTCAAAAATTAAATTTCCGTGAAAATAATCAGAGTATCTATAAAAGATTAAATGTTTGTGCAATGCACCAACATTTCATACTTTCAGGCAAAATGCAAGCCATTCCATTTAGACTTAGCAAAATCATGCAAGCCATTCCATTCAGATTTTAGACGAAGCAAACTTGTAAACATGAATTGGCAGTATACCTTCTTGAGTTAAGAAACATATTATTACAACCAATGAAACATTAAAACTATTGGGTGAAAGGTAAAATATAAAGAACATTAACCAACTACATAATATTTTGTCATTAACCTGTAATCCAAAAAATGTCCAGCTGAGAAAAGCAAAAAAAAAATTAATTGCAGTCTTAGACCATCCACACTCAAACAAGACCTAGAAGCAGATTGACGATCAAGCAATAGCATAACTCTGATTAGCTTTGTACATATCAGAAAACTGACACTTCACCATTTTTCACATAATCTACTGCTGATGAACCTAAAGCTTATGCATGATATTGAAAACACTACCTTGATCCTGATAAGAATAAATGAAGATGATGCTTGTACGCATTAAGATGTGAAAAAGTTATCTCTGAATTCCATTTGATGATTTTTTTAATTTAAGCATTTTTAATTAACTAATTAATAATATAAGTATAATTAAGAAAAAATTAACAAAAAAAGTATGTTTCGGACTGCGTTAACTCTGCTGTTAGTTAACAGAAGTCGCCCGGCCCGCAGGCGACCCACAGGCGACTTCTTTTTAAAAAAATAAAAAAAAAGAGAAAATTAATTTAATTTAACTATATTAAAATTTGAATATTAACTATTATATATAATAATATTAAAAGAAAATTAATTTAATAAAATTTGAAATAATTAATTTATATTTTAAAGAATAAAGATTTAAATTTAAAAAACCAGATTTGAATACATTGGGTGCTTCCACCCAAACACAAATTTATGTTGTATCCTGCGCAAGTATGCATCTATGAATTTTATTATTTAATTTATGTAAATTTATATTTTATTTATTCTTTAAAATATAAATTAATTATCTCAAATTTTATTAAATTAATTTTCTTTTAATATTAATATATATAATAGCTAATATTCAAATTTTTATATAGTTAAATTAAAAATATTTAAATTAAAAAAATCATCAACTTTATATGGTTCATGTTACAAATTATAAAAATCGTATAAATTTTCCTGTTGGAGTTATCATCACTACTGTAATTTGATGAGCCACATGTGTAATTTCACCAAAAATAATTTCTTTAACATTTTAAAAAATTCATAAATGCATACTTGTGCAGGGTATAGCATAAATATATGGTTGGGTGGAAGCACCAAATGTATTCAAATATAATTTTCTACATTTAAATCTTTATTCTTTAAAATATAAATTAATTATTTTAAATTTTATTAAATTAATTTTCTATTAATATTAATATATATAATAGTTAACATTCAAATTTTAATATAGTTAAAAAAAAATTTTTAAAATAAGTCGCCCGGCGACCGGGCGACTTCTGCTTAATAGAAGTCGCCCGTGCACCGGGCAACTTCTGCTTAATAGAAGTCGCCCGCGCACCGGGCAACTTCTGTTAACTAACGGCAGAGTTAACGTCGTCTGAAACATGCTCTCTTTGTTAATTTTTTCTTAATTATGCTTATATTATTAATTAGTAAATTAAAAATGCTTAAATTAAAAAAATCATCAATTTCATTTCTATCTCAGATTGCCTAAGTATTCAAAGGTGTAGTACAATACTTGGAGTATTATATTGCTACATTTCTTAGTTTCGCTGGTCTTACTTATTGTTACATATAGGCATCACTTTATTTATACTTAATGCAACTTCCTAATTGCTCATTAAATGTTCTATGTTTCTATGAATATGCATGAACAATAATAAATAGTAGAAGCTCCATTCCTTTCGTTGGAACCTTTACCTAGATTTCTATAGGTTTGATTTCTAGTTCAGTTTGGATGCTATATTACTTTCCGTTTGCAATCTTATAGCACATTAATCCTTCCAAAATTGAGCTAATCCACAGAAATATCAACGGATTACAAAAACTTAGGAAGTAGATTAACTCATTTTGTTTTTCAAAATATGGAACTAGGTCTGTCTTTCCTCTGAATGTGGTTGGGGATTCATGTCCTTCAATTTCTTGAAATCAAAATGATTTGCATTGCTTCTGGGTTCTTGTCTCATTTTACACATTTTGAAGTTTAAAATAAACATCTGTCTCCATTTAATAATAAATGTTTGGTTAGTGCACAGCACAATGATAATTGACACAAATGTCCACAAGAATGAGTGAATCAACACAACTTGTCCGTAAAAAGGACAACCATTTTTTGCTCAGAATTTGGCTGAAGGACATTTTCAAGAACTCTTAAGAACAATCAAAGGGAAGAAGACTGTAGCCACTGCTTTTAATACTGATCTAAATCTTGAAGCTATGCTCATAAAAATGGAGCACAATAGCTAATAAGAAATTACAAGATCTGAATGAAGCATTGTCATTCAATATGGATAAACGATGATATTGCTTAATTTATAGCTCCCCAAAACCTGTATGAGTGGAAGCAACTTATCAAAAATTAATCAAAAGAAGGTAAATAATACCTTAAATGATAAAAAGCCAATATAATGTTTTACTACACACATATGCAAGAAAGAGTGAGAGACACCTTCATACAGATATGCCAGACTCTTCTAGAATTCAAGACCCGCACTAAATGTGGTGTTATGAGTAAAAATTAATAATGCCTTTACATCTGTTGTTTAATAAAAACAAACCTGTGTCCTGTGATTTCAAGTAAATCTATCTTAGAAGTTGCAGGTGTTCTATCACAGTGTTTGGTAAGGAATGACTTGAACCGTTTAGAAGCAAGATTAGAGAACCTGAATCCAAATTATCACAAGGGTTAAGATATAAACATTGACATCCAATAGAAAACCAAATAAAATCATTTAATATAATCAAGAAATTCAAGCAGCAAACAATAGCATTATACTAGCATTATGATCTTTCTTAACTTTCCATGATAGAGCCCAGCACAGTTGCAGAGAAATGGAGTGAAATGAAAATTCCTTATCAGAGCAATCAAGAGAAATGAAGTGCCGGAACCTTGAGCCTTCCTGCTTCCTATGAACAATAATAGAAACGTCAAAAAAAATGAAACCATGCAAGGCAAAGCAGGCTGAGGATATGTGAAGGAGTTATTTAGGTAATGGGGTGGGCGAGGCTGGCATCTTGGTTATGGTTTAAGAGTCGTTCTAGGTGGGTAGTGGGAGGTATGTGTTATCGAGGTTAGGGTTTAAGAGCCATCGAAAGTAGATGTGAGCAGAGGCTAAAATGAGCGGAGGAGGCTAACTTTATTTCATATCCAAAAAATTTGTCTCTCACCATATAGACCCTAAGTTTCTAGGATAAATGACCAAACCAACTTATGTTCGGTTTCTAAATCTTCATGGGAGCCTGACACATGTAACTTATTGTCTTTGTGCATCAAAGCTTAATCCAATCCACACAATACATCAACGGATGGCTCGATAAGCTTTCAACCTTATAGTATGTAACTTTTCAGTTAATCAATTAGTTCGATTTCTGCAAAGGTGAAACAAAATCAACTCCTTTTTCTCTATCACTATTTCAACCTTCAACTTTCTTCTGTCGACTCCTTAAGTTAGGGTATATTGAGAAATTTTTATCAAAAAAGGGTTTATTAAGAATTAGATTGGAAGGATATGAAGAAGACTAAAATAGTGCTTTTTTTCAAGCAACTAAATCTAACGCTGAATATGTGCCTTGAGGAATGTCAAGGCATAACGAGATGCCAAATTCGAATCAACATAGCTTTGTTTGGTCTTCAGCTTGTAATCTTATTTAGTCAGTTCAATTTCAGTTTCATGGACTGAAAAACCAAAAACTAGTTATGTTAATTTGGTCCGGCCAACAAAAATTTCTGAATCCATCATTTGCACACCCTATTAGAAACCACAAGAAGCTAATTTCTCATTCCATAAACAAAAGGTACTATTCCCATACTTCAAAAGCTTCAAGTTCAACGAAAGAGAAACTTCATGAAAACAGAGAGTGATTTTACCCAGCAACAGCAATCCTGTAGCTTGATGCAGCACGAGAGTTGTTTTAAGGCGATCATAATGCTACCAATAGTAGAATTGTGCCTAGGAATAATTTTATATGGAAGGATGCTGCTCTAAATATAAAATAAGTGTCTTAAATCAAACATGAACCACAAAAGTGTGCAACGAAGAGGAGATTAAACTAAATTAGTCTTAAAACACAAATGCATATCCACATAGGATTTCATGGATTTCTACAGGAAAGTTAATGATAATCATAGTAAATTCATGAAACTCAAGCAAGCGCGGACAAAAGTCTATCAAGTTTCCCTAGAGATTTACTTTATGCAATAGAAACTGCGACTTATCTTACTATGAAGAGCATTTCCAGATCTGCAAGGTACCAACAATTAAGAATTTCTAATTCTATCACAGCAAGCTTTGAATTTAACCAAGAAATTATTAGATTGATAATATAGCAGCGCTAATTAAAGCCCAGACAAACGAAACAAAGCTATTCTCAACATTACGGACATAACAGTGGGCATGAAGTGGAAATTCTGCTTCAACCGAGAAGATTCATTTAACGTTAACAGAAGAATTACAAGAACTTGAAGTACTCTTTAAGAGCAACCAGACAAATTTGGCAAAGAGTAAGACATGAATAAGACCTAAACTAGAGAACCTCAAGCTTTGAGAAGGAAGCCTGCAGCCCCTCTGCCCTTCCGATACCGAATCGGCGCCACCTGTGCAGTTCCGCTCACAATGACGGAGAACGCTCTTCTTCACTCAACACAACTGCTCCCCTCTTCAATCCATGGTTTACAGAAGAGGAAAGGTGGTCGCATGCGCACGCCGTCGGCGACGACGTGGTCGGCGTCGCGAGGATCCCGCGCAAATCGGGCCGTCGTGTGTCGTGGGCGGCATCTGATGAAGCCGGCGCGGTCGAACAAAGGCGAGAGTTCGCCGCCGGTTCGGCACAATGGAGCAAAAAGAGGAAATTGCTATGAAGTCCTCCAACGTCAAATGAATCTCAAGCAACTCCAAACGTATTCACTTGAAACCCAATTGACCCAAATTAAATATAAGGCATAAACTAAGTCAATATATATATATATATATAATATCCAAATAAACATTCTCACTAGACCTGGGCAATGGGCGGGCCGGGCCGGGCCTGGGCCGAGCTTGACCGGGCTTTGACTAAGTCAACTCGGGCTCGGGCCGGGCCAAGCCCGAATGTCGGGCCAAAATAAATAACCAAACCTGTTTAAAATTTATCGGGCTTTGGCTAGCCCGTCGGGCCACCCGCCCAATGCCCAGGTCTAATTCTCACTAATATAAAACTTAATGTTCGACTGATTATTAGAACTAGTGGAATTTGAATCTGTCTCAGATATATTTATGTCTGATTCACTATTTATATTTAAATTATCAATATCAATATCTTTAATAGATAAAATTTTATAATCTATTTCCGATAATGTATCTAACTCAGTTCCCAAAATAATGTCATAATATTCCGTTATCATTTAAAAGTGTGTTTCTTCGATAACTTTAATATCTTTCTTGCAATTATTTGCATAATGCCTAATTTCTCCACATTTGAAACAATTACAAAACTTTTTAGGAATATTAAATTACGGCAGAAAATTTATTTCACGATTAAGTTAATATACTAAGCATTTATAAGAAAAATTAAATACCATAAACAGACAATATAAAAAGACACTGAAAAAATTATTAACACGATGAAAAACTGATAAAATTAAAATATAACTCAATGAAAAAGAAATACAAGAAATTAAATATCTAAAAATAATTATAACTAAAATATCTAAAATCATAATTCCAACAAAGAAAGATCAGTTAATACTTTTTACAGATGCTAGTAATTATTATTGGGTAGGAGTATTAGTTACAGATCAAAAAGAAGTCGTTGGATATACTTCTGGTAAATTCACAAAACCAGAAATAAACTATTCAACATATGAAAAAGAATTTATCGCTATTTTAAAATCGGTAACAAGTTTTAAATTTTGGTTATTACCAAGATCATTTCAAATTATAACTGATAATAAGGAATTATATCATTATATTAAAAATAAAAAATATGATAATAATAGTCGACGAATACGATGGCTATTGCAATTAGATGAATATAATTATACAATCTCTTTTAATCCTGGTTTTACTAACATTTTAACAGATTTTCTTTCTTGTGAAAATAGTTCAACAAATTCCTTATAATTATAGGCGGAATTCTTCATACTTTCAGGTTTTTATAGATAATTCTTGGAGAGGTAGACTACTAAACTCAAATATGCTTCAGCCTCAGCAGAGGACAAATAAAATCTCTCCTCTTATACATTCTCATAGTTCTTCACAAAGAATGAATAATATTTTATCTCCTAAAGTATATCAGAAAATATATCCTTCAGAGAGGAAACAATAACCATAGATTTTCTTGATAAATTTAATCAACAGATAATATCTTCATTAGTCAGTAGCAATAATAATTATAAATCTAATATACCAATGGCTCTAAAGACATATAGTATAATAAATAGCCTCTGGAAGTTAATTGGAGGATTACAACATAATCTTTTATTGATATATACTCTACTGGAAATAGTATCCTATATTTATTATATTGAAAACACCCTCTATAATTTGCAAAAGGAAAGCATATCTTAACAATGTGATGACTCTATTACCTAAAGATCTGCAAACAAGAATTTTGGATAACATCTATGAAGATAGAGCTCTGTCATATTTATTAAAAGAATCATTAATAAGTCTACCAGATAGAAGACAACGAATGTTCGTGGCATTTACACCACATATGGAAAGACCAATAGAACTGAAAATTGTCAGAAAAATTATTATTGACACACATAATTTTGAGGAATGGAACGGACTTCCCCAGATCATCAAAATAATTATATTATCCATAGATTCATATGAAAGAATTTTAGAATTTGAAATTATATTTACATTTATCGAGCTAGATCAATATCTTATCTATCCAGCATATCAGATATGGAAACTCTCAAGACAAAAAATTAGAGGACAACCACTTCTAAAAGAATTTTTGGATATTCTTGGGATTACGAGCAAAAATTAAATCTGTTAGAACTGTTATCAAGAACAGACAAATTATAAAGTCTTAAGTAATGGTAGAATTATGGTTTATGATGAAGAACATTTAGCAGAAGTTGATACCGACATTACGATGCTGGATTTTTAGTGGGGACCACAGACGAAAAAATTATTGGCAGATATACAAATTGGATTTTCATCACCTCCAGCAACTCCATATAATATTTCTCTACTGTCCGATTAAGTAAAGACCTCCTTGTAATTTTACCAGAAATAATCAGGCATCTAAAGCTTTCGACAATAATATGAAGAATCTTCATTTTACGTCAATATCAAGCATCTTCTTTACAATAATAGAGAGAATCTCTGCAAAATATTGCGATAATGGAGGGCAACAACAATAATTAACGGCAGCAACAATAATGAAGGGAATATTTTACGTCTATATAAACGGATAGCCTCTGGCTTGTAGAGGCATCTGCTAGCATTCACTCATCTCTCTCTCTACTCTTGCATTCCTCTCTTCTTGCGTCCCTCTCTCGTATCGAAGTGGTATGCCTCTACAAGCCAAAGGCTATCCGTTTATATAGACGCAAAATATGCCCTTCATTATTGCTGCTGTCGTTATCAGTTATATTGGTCTTTTCATATGTGGTGTAAATACCACGAACATCCGTTGTCTTCTATCCGGTAGACTTATTAATGATTCTTTTAATAAATATGGCAGAGCTCTATCTTCATAGATGTTATCTAAAATTCTTGTTTGCAGATCTTTAGGTAATAGAGTCATCACCTTGTTAAGATATGCTTTCCTTTTGGCTTCTTTCATATATGAAGAATTAATATTTGTATGTTTATATATGATTTCTAGTATAGGATATAATTTGTCATATTCTTTAGGATGATATTCCTCGCATTTTCGAAGAAGATGCTGAGAAAATTGCTCCTCATTCTGAAGTTTCTGAGTTGTATTATAGAGGGTGTTTTCAATATAATAAATATGGGATACTATTTTCAGTAGAGTATATATCAATGAAGGATTATGTTGTAATCCTCCAATTAACTTCCAAAGGCTATTTATTATACTATATATCTTTAGAGCCATTGGTATATCAGATTTATAATTACTATTGCTACTGACTAATGAAGATATTATCTGTTGATTAAATTTATCAAGAAAATCTATGGTTATTGTTTCTTCTCTGAAGGATATATTTTTTTGATGTACTTTAGGAGATAAAATATTATTCATTCTTTTTGAAGAACTATGAGAATGTATAAGAGAAGAGATATTATTTGTCCTCTGCTGAGACTGAGGCATATTTGAGTTTAGTAGTCTACCTCTGTAAATAAATTTTATGCCTTAATTTAATATTTCTAAAAAACTTTGTAATTGTTTTACAGTGTCAAAAGTGTCTAGAAATTTTTTATTTTTATTACTATATGTTCTTGTAATGTTATTTTTCTTTGATTTATAATTTTTTCTAAATATTCAATTGTTTGTTTACATAGTTCAATTTTATTTTTTTCTTAGAATAATTCTATGTTGAATGAATAAATTTTTGGCTACCTCTAAGTATTCTAAATTTTGTTCAAATGTAGGTGAATAAACAAGGATATCATCAATATAAACAAGTATAACTTGACTGTATGAAAAAAAAATAGAATTCATCCATTTTGAAAAATTTGAGGGGCATGTTTTAATCCAAATGGCATTAAAGTCCACTGTAAATGTTCAAAAGGCGTAGAAAAAGCAGTTAATTCTTTTGTTAAATTATCTTTTATTTTTATTTGGCCGAATCCAGACTTAGCATCAAATTTGCTAAACCATTTAGCTTCACTTATATTTATATTTTCTAGTTTATGGAATATCATTAAATTTTAATCTAAATTTTCATCTTTTAAGCTTATAGAAAAATTAGGAAATATTTTAAAATTAAATACTTGATATAATAAATTTGATTGTATAATTCCCATAAGTGATTGTTTCGTTGTCATTAATCTATTATCTGAAACTATTAGAGTTATAGGTGAATCTAAACCAGCTCTAAAATTAGCTTTTATAGTTATTTGAATACATCCTAAATGAAGGTATTTTATCTGTTCTGCATTTTTTACTTTATTTAATATTTCTTTAATCTTATTTTTAGTTATAATTTATAATTTTGTTATTGCAGTCGGTTCTTCCGAACTATCAGTATTACCTTCAAAATATTCAATAAAATGCATTATCTTTTTTGTTAATTGCAATCGAAATTTTTCTTTGTATACATCTTTACCCTTTGTATTATTTTTTAATTTAATTATTTTTTGATAGAGATTATTGTCAAAAATAAATTGTGAATAAAACTAAATTTTTATTTTAAATTATACGTATAATGTGCAGTATTTTGTTAAATCTAACTAAATTAATTTTAATTTGATTAAACAAATAGAGCTTTTAGATTTTTTATTAAAAAAAATTACTTACATACCACTCGGTTTTAAATATTATATTTATATTTAATATATTTCATTTTATATTTTATATTTTAAATATATATAACTAATATTTATAATATTTTAGGGATTTACAGTATGGCGGGCTTGCAGTCCAGTTCAAGTGACTCGAGTTTGACTCGAAATTAACTTTATATTTTTAAGCCCATTTTGATTTTAGTAGGTAAATTTTTTTTGATTTTAAGTTATTTGCAGTTAAATCGAAACTAATTTAAATATATATATATATATATATATATATTAATTAAAATACTCATTATATATAAAATTATATGTAAAGATATAGTATTAACAGCTGCATGTAGCTGTAATAGCATACTAAAATAAATAAAATATTCTCAAATAAATTTTAGAAATATGTTGAGTTGCTTACGCAGAGAATACTGTATTTTCGTCTTTTCAACTAATAAGATATGAGGAATGAAAATTAAAAAAAAAAGATTAAAATTTAAATTGAGAATATCAACCTATTTATATTAAATTGTATTAAATCCGATTCAACCCATCATAAATGAAACCCAAATGCACAATCTCTAAAGCCCCTAACTATTAATCCAACAGAAATGTGCTTAAGCTCTATATCACAACCTTTACTAATATTACCCAAATAACCATATAAATAGCATAAAATGTATGTTTGTTAATACATATTGGTATACTAAATTAAATTATTTTTTTAACAACTGTTTTATTATTTGAAGAAAATAAAGTGATGTTTAAATGTTGCCCAAAATCGCCTAACATATAGATATCACGAATAGATTAATGATGCATGAGAAGATGAAATAAAAGAGAGACCCTAACTCTATAACAGAGAAGCTGGGGACTCGATCTTAAGAATAAGTTTCGTTCAGATTTCTAAAGCATAATAATCATTAGCACATTAATCCATACTATAATGATATCAAATCAAACAAATAACCGCTAGATAACAACTAACAATCACACCTTTATCCCACTAAGTGAAATCGATTACATTACTCTTTCTAAATAAAATGTTATTTAACTAACATTAACATCTAAATTATATTTAACTAAATGCCCCCTAACTATGAATCAGATATCTGATAGAAAATTAGAGTCGAGATCTCAAGTTCGAGAATGGTAATCCCCAATTATCTCCCATATAAATTGAAGAAAAAAGACAGACCTAACTATGCAGAAATCATGTATAAAGAGTGTAGGAAAGTAGTAGCTCCACATTAGGTATAATGATCCAGAAGTCACTTGAAGTATAAAGCCAATAACAAACTTTCATTACAAGAATCCAAATTGGCTGATACATCATAGAACTAAACCTCTTATCTAACTTGTGGCCTCTCTAAATTGGTTCTCTCATGCATCAATTCCCCTGGTGTTTGATGCAGTTCCAAAGTACATTTTAGGCTTTAGAAAATACAACAAAAAGAAACAAGCTATAACTACAAGACAATGCCCCCCATGCTTATTCTGCTAGGAAGAGATTTGAGTGACACTCAGGATATCTTGTGAAAGCCTATATTCAGATCAGAGGAGATAGAGGTAAGCATTGGGAAGGAATGGTGCCATACAGCTTTAAATACTCTCTTTTGATGAGCTTGAACAGATTGCGAGGGGCTGGAGGCATTGTATCGTATGTCAAATATATGAATCATGGGGTCTACTGTCCCAGATGACAGATACAGACCATCAGGAGACCAAGCCTGGTTTATAAGCGCAGACTGCGAGTCACTGCTCTCTTGTTTCCATCCAAATGCATGGATTTCTGTTTGCCGGAGTCGGATGTCGAACAAGCGAATCTGCTTGCCAAGCGAGCTGCGAAAAGACAGTTAAGAAAAGACCAAATGGTGTTAAAAATTCAGTTGAGATGAGACTTTTCGGGTGCAAGGTTACATGCAAATGTATGCAATGAAAAAAGGTAACAGATTGACAGCATAATGTGTTAAAAGTGAATTTAAAATTAGGGTGGAACGCAATTGAAGCATACAATTTTATGCATCAGTTTTATAGATATTACAATTGAAACTTTCTTGCAAAAATGGAACTTGGAAAAATTCATGTTATTTAGTTGTATGAGAGATAAATCGATGTCATTAATCCAGCATGAATGTCAACTGAATGAAACTGAGAGAACACTACCATAATTCACCTGAAGGGATGAAGGAAGAAACCTACAACACGTAGACGAGTAAACGAGTTTTACAAGAAATCCAAAGAATCAAAAACTTTCCTTGATTCTTTCCTTGATTCTTTCTAATGGTCAACAACTCCGGATGCACTCCATGTCCCAAGTTCACTTGAACTTGAATTATTCTCCGTCAAAAGATCTTGCACTAAAAAATAATATGAATACTCTACTGCTTTTGCTTTTAGTAGAGTTAGTTATATACAATATAACATGAATAGCATGGTCTATTTTTTGCGTATTATGCGACATTAAGTGATTTTTGCTAGCAAAAGGGTATGCATCTTTCTAATGATTTTTACAACATCCTCAAAAAGATGTTGGTTGATTTCTTGTACTTTTGTAATTGTTTTAATGTTATACTATGACAATGCAACTTTAAAAAAAAAAATTACGGATGCGAGATCTAGCATATAAATAGATATTAAACACCCAATTCTTAGTAGCCACATGTATAACACAAACAAAAAATTTAAACACTACAATAATATGACCCATGATATCTCTTGCAATACCCCCATTATGAGTTGATCATAATTTCGTTAAGGCTCACTCCACTTCAGTAATGGCTAGAACTAAAGATTCCATGCCTGCTCTTGTACATTTGCTTCAATGGCACTGAGTGCTTATAAAAGGCTTAGATGCGGGCGAAAGCCATTGTGCTGGAAGCTACCGTAGTAGCTATGGATGCATAGTGATGATGAATGCAAGCAAGATAAGAAGAGACATTTAAGTAATGTGGGAGGTACGATCTGGAAACTAGATGACCAATTTGTAATACAATAATAGCCAAAAGAAAATCTCCCCTAAATCTAGTGATAAAAGATAAAAAACTTGACAATTTCGAACTATTAACTTTTATTTGTATATTGTGTCTGTAATATTGTTTGTTTTATTTAGGTAATTCCCCTTATTTTCGACATAGACACATTTGACTTTCAAAATGAGTTATTGCCACAATTCTGAAATAGAACTCAAGTTAAGGGAGCCATACTTTGGGGAACCAAAAAGAGGCTAATACACATGTGATGAACAATTAACCCAAAAGTCTAAGTCAATAGGAAATGGCTAACACTTATATATAAATAACTCAACTTGTTGTCAATAATCTAACATGAAACAGTTCTTATGTGCATTCCAATAATCTCCCCCTCATATGAAAATCTATCCACGTTGGATCCACTTTCCATTCTTTAGGCAATTTTAACCCATCAAGTACATGCCACTAAGAGCCCACTCAATCATCTGGATCCACAATGAGAGCCCCTTGCTATTGGAATTTAATTTCTTGATAATGGTAAGCCAGCAAACCAATCGGAACACCTTGCATGAATCATTTGATCCCAGCCCAATTATCGGCTCTAATACTAATTGTTAAGAGTTGAAATACAATGGGGCATAAGTTGTGCCCAATACACAAATAAATGGATACCTATTAACCAAAAACCTAGGCTAATAGGTTAGAGTCGTTACTAAAATATTACGTATTACAATTTATTGGATACCGATTTAAGATAATTTATGTGCATTCTCAGCAATCTCAACCTCACATAAAAATCCATCTATATTAGTCTTTTCTCGTCCAAGGAATCAAGTATGCATGCTCATCAAGAGCCCACTCAATAAACTAGAGGCACAATGGAGTTTCTAGCTTTTAGAATTTCATTTCTCAGCTATGATAATCCAGCAAATCCACAGGAGTACCTTGTATGGACCACATGATCCCAGTTAAACTATTAGCTCTTGCACAACTTGTCAGAAGAGCCACTGTTAAATCCATGGTTACCAACTGACCTAAAAACTCAAGCTTACAGGTTACGAGCCCCCTTACACAGAAGCTTATTTGTTTTGTAGCGTGAAGTTTAGCAAAGGTAATTTTTTTTAAACCTTATGCTATACATAATTAGGAGTCGTCAAGGTTCAAACTTGAAACTTTTGGCTTTGATACCATATTAAATTTCTAATTTCCAACTAACTTAAAACTTAAGTTTGTATATTATGCCCAGGAATATTTTTATATTCTAACAATCACATTTTCGGGAACCAAGTTAAGGCTAATACACAAATGATGAACACCTTCCAACCTAAAAGTCTAAGCCAACGGTATGGGCTAATATTTGTATATCACCACCTTAGATTATTGTTGAATCCAATGTGAGAAAATTCTTTTATATACTCAAACATTTGATCCCAATTTACGCACATAAAACTGGCCTAAATGTAGACAATCAGAAACCACTCTAGCGATTGCATATAAAATAGGCAGTTATTCCTCAAAATTTTTATCCTACAAATAGAAAGATTCCCACACCCCTAAAAATCGATAATGCAAACCACTACTTTCTTCTTCTAAAGCTTTGGCAACACTAATGTGAGCAAGGGAACCCTCAGATTAGCTCCCCACAGAAGAAGGCTTCATAGTAAATGCAAGGGCAAAACAAATAAAAGCTTTTAAAATTCACCTTTTAGACAACTAATCAATAAGAAGCATGAAACACAGATTTCATAGGCTATACGGGGCTAGACCAGAAATAAAATACAGCACATGGCGTTACTGAATACAAATAATTAAACTCCCTTAAACATAAAGGAAATAAAGCTACACTCATTCCCAAGTCTGAAATTTTATGAAGAAGTTATCTTTAAAAACAAAAAAAACAAAAAGAAAAACTCTTGTTTTACATGAATCAGTAAGTAATTCCAATTTGAAACATGATAATGATATGAAAGACTTCTTGCGTACCCTGTTTGAACCATGAACAAGTTGAAGTCACAAGGGTTTGGAAGCACACTCATACATCTACTGTCCATTTGATATTTCAATTCAGACCTTCCTGCCGATACATCAAAACTGAGAACTCTTTTGTCAGAACCTGCAGAAAGTATAATCTTCTTCTGTTGTAACCCAGCAACTCCCATGACGGCAGAAGAATGTTGGGTCCGATGTATTGCCTTGGGCTTCCAGGTATCATTTTTCTCACTCCAAAGCATTACAGCATGGTCGCTCCCTCCAGTTGCAAAACATATATCACTCCAAGGCATAAAAATAATGCAGTTTATGATGCCCTTGACATGAGGTTTTCCCTCTAAAAATGATACTTTTTTCTGTTAAATATCAATGTAAATAAGAATTACTATGATAAACTTGTAATTGTCTCTACTGAGGGAAATAAATACTAAATTTTAGTAGTTGAGAACAAAGCCAGCCTGCAATCTTCTTACATAATCACAAGGGTGATATATCAACAACAATAGTAGACAGAGATCTTCCCATAATGCAGCCTCACAACCTCACTAAACTAAGGCAGAATCTTGCAAGATTATGATTTCATTGCTTGTATTTTAGGAATCCCAATATCTTGCAAAAGTTCAAAAAATTCATAGGGATTGGACACATATAACACACAAAAGTTCAGGCATGACAAGCATAGAACCTAGGTTTATGTATTCAAAGTATTCTAACCAAAGCATCTGTATTTGTACTTAATGATCTTCCAATTAGAATCCAAAACTCTTAACTTTATTTGTCCAATAGCATTTAATTGGTTTAATAGCTATTGTCTAAAACTCTTCACCTAAACCATTTGATACCCAAGAATGACAACAGGAGACCATTAGAAAATTACCTCAACTATTTTCAATTCCACATAAATTAAGAAAGCATTTACATATGGGACAAGATCTTTGTTGGTTCTAAAATCTCTGCAGCCTTCTTGAATTAATGTCTTACAAATTCTACAAAGACAAGGGCAACTATGCTAGCAGGAAGCATTACACCATTTCAAAACTCAAGGATTTCATCCATAAATTTATGGGTAAATTACATTTATGCCACTAAAACATTGCTAAATTACATATTTGACAGACAACTTCATATTTACTGTTAAAAAAGTAACTAAATACTTATTAAAATAACATAATTTGCCCTTCCATTAGTTTCCACCTAATTCTAGTTTATTTTTACCCAACAACAGTTACGCTATGCATTATCTCCAATCCCTCTGCACTCCTCCTAATTCCTGCCTGCACATTGAGTCCAGTGATTGAAGGCATAATACAAAAATACATTTTTTTTTATTTTTGACAAATTATGTAAGAACAGGCCACATGTAGCCGAAACATTGTTCCAAGATGCATGCATTTTAAGGACAAGTATTTAGTAGCCTATGGGTACATATTGTGATTTCCGTGCAAAACATTATTGTTCAAATCAGCAAGATTTTTTTAGAATCTTGTATGTAACTCCCCCAAATTTATATTGCTCATCCTCCCACATGCAGGCATACTATTGAAATGCAAGATAAGTCAAAGATCGCTCTCATTTTTGCTTGCATAAGAAATTTTCAAAATCATGGCATTCACAATCCATCCATTACATGTGCATCACATGATAACAACAACTAGGACTACAAATGTAATTGCAAAATGTTTCTATTAGAGTTTATGTTCCTTCTTTTCTGTTAATGGCATCTCATCCATTAGTTTGGTTGAAGCATCCCAATATATTACTTTTCAGGTTAAAATATACATGTTTTTCACATAAGAAGTACAAAGTTTGGTGAAAGCATTTTACTGTGAAATAATCATCCCGTTGTTTAATGGTAAAAAAAGGTCAAAATAATAACTGCAGCATAGCATTTTCTTTGTAAAGGAAATCAAACTGCCAAACACTTTTTGAAAAATATACCATTGAAAGATGACTCACATCTCCAGACAAATTAAGATTCATCAAAGAAATCTGAGAATCACCACCGTCAGCACTATATGCAGCAAATATGCTGTCTCCATCTGGGTGCCATGCAATATCTTCTGGCCACCTCCTTTGTTTAAGAGATGAGCATTCTGTACTACTAAGCAGTGTGGCACTAGATCTGCAATATGACATAATACAATTTTATTTTGGAAAGAAAAAATTATAACACTAGCTTCATCAAAATTAGGTGTTCATATCCATAAAAACTGTCACATATTTTATGTTAGCAGACTCAAACTTAATTCTACATCTTTCAAGACTAAACTTGTAGCATACATGGCCTAGCTTCATGAACAACACAATATACAACAACAAAAATTTTACCCCACTGGGTGGGGTCGACTACATGAATCTTTTGTTTTCATTGCACTCTCTCACATAAGAGTTTCTCATTTAGCTTCAACTATACAACGTCATTCCTTAAGAGTTTCTTACCATAATTTTTTGTCTTACTCTTCCTCTTTTAACATAGGCAAGAACCAATAGCCCGACTCTTCTTATTTGAGCTTCAACTTGCTTATGATATATACATGTTCAAACCATCAAAGCTAACTCTCTCTGAATTTATTCTCAATTGGACAATAAACCAATATAATTTATACAATTTTCATGTGCTTCCTTAATTTCCATCAGAAGCAACTTTCTTGTGTTTAGCTTAATCACAATTTCTGGTGATTTCAAATTTGCACCAAAAGGTAAAAAAAAAGTTTAACATCAAATGGTCATATCACAACTTGTATTTCTTAGTCCTAAGAAATATGCTACATTTTCATGTAAACTAAAAAGATACGGTATAACTTGTTAAATTGGGAAGCCTACCTTCGGGAATCTACTTGCCATAAGTTCACCACACCATCCAGCGCACTACAACATAAAAGACAATGAAAGTGTAAACAACAATAAGTAGAAAACGTAAGTTAGCTAAAATTTTAAACATTAACTATCCAAACAATTAGTTAGTGTGGAAGCACAAGAAGATTGAGCCAAAGTCAGATGGCCCCTGAGAATTTCCAACAAAATGTTAACTGATGTAATATCTAAAACCAACAATATGTTACTAATATTTGTGTCCATAATCAAATTTGTACAATATGACAAATTGTGATGGTAATCTAAAACTTGTAAGTGTGAAATGGGTGAAGACTAAAGGAAAGGTGAGAAGTATAGAACATTTTAATTTAATCATCCAAGCTAGCAATTACAAAGGTATAGGGCTTATTTATAAAGTTATAGCAGAATTAACTAGAGAAAGTAAATACAAATAAAATAAAAAAGATAATTATTAAACCTCTTTAATTCTCAAAGTTCAAATACTACTAGAAATAAATCTAAATACTAAAATCCCTATTAAATATCTAAAAGCTAACAAACCATCAGCCCACTCCTACAAAAATAATTGAATTCTTTCTTGGCTTATCCTTATCCAGATCTTCATTAGATACCTTCATCAGCCAAACCTTAAATTGACAGGACATTGAGATAAGCTCATAAATTGAGAATTTCAATCATCATAGTTTTACTGACATTAAATTGGTTCCATTTGGTTAGAGGAAATTTTTGAAAATGTGTATGATGTGAAATAAAAATGAGTTAGTGATATTAAAAATTATGTTAAATGTGAAATAAAGTGATTGTTTAATGTTGGAATTTGTATAGAATGAGATATAAATATTATTTTATTTTTATTTTTTTTTAAAAAAAGAATTTTAGTTTGGAAAAATTTTAGCCATGGCTAAATTTCCCCTAACCAAACAAGACAAGGATCTTCAGGCCAAAACAATCCAATGTGTAATAGTAATTTTAGGTCGAATGAAGTATGAATATGATCCCATGATACTTTCTAGAACACTTGACCACTTGACTACAAGGAGATAAATTGTTCTAGTACTTAAATGGACATTAAAAATATTAATTATAAATGCTAGAACCTATTTAAAACAAAAGCATCTATAATACCCATGGGCAAATAATTTCAGTGCAACTCCCAGCAAGAGTAACACTTCAAGGAAATAGCAACATAGCAAAAAAAAAGCATTACCCTTACCTGGTTACCAGCATCCGATCATCCACCGGACTGAGAACAAGACATCTAAGTTTCCTCTTATGCTGACTACTAATCTGACTGCCTGACTGGAACATTAGCCTGTGTGGAGAAGAACTCTTGCGTACACTAAGGATCAGATCTTGGTGCTCTTTCTCCGCTACATTAACAAAATTTCAGCACATAAATTTGCATCCTTTCTTCTTCACTCACATCCCAACGATTTTATTCAGTAAATATAAGTTTTGAACAGGAAGAATCAAATTTACCTAGCTTCCTCTTACTCCTCTTTTCCGTTTCAGAAGTTACTCTGTCCGAGCTGAGATCCGGCGCTGCCACTCGCTTTAATTTCTCCGGAGCCTTTGCTGCAGCTAAAGAAGTGACTGCAGGTTTGCTGCGAGCCGCTGCCGCCGGAGCTTTCACTGTTGATAGCTTGTGGTTTATCGAGGGAATAACAAGGAGCGGCTTCGACCACTGGCTCTGTGTTCTAGGCTCCGAAGAAACCTGCACCACATTGACATCAGCAGACCCCTCCGACGTCGATCCTCTCCCACCGCCATCTCGGCCGTCCCCGGCAGCTTTCGACCGGCCTCGTAGCCGAGCCAGCTGCGAGTGCGACTCTTGCAATCTCTTCTCCGCGGTCTCCGCCTGCATTCATGCCACACAATCAACCTAAGCGTAGGAAATGATCGAACTTTCTCCATCTAGGGCTGAAATCCAATTCGTGGAATCCGTAAGCTGCACCTGGGATTGGTAATACGCGGCCCTCTGCTTGAGCTGCTCCACCTCTTTCATGCGATGGTCGATGAGAGCGATCAGAGCCTCCTCCTGCTCTCTGATGGATGACTCCTCTTCTTCGCTGCTCGATGACTCTGCGACACCGTTGTCCTCTAACTTCGGCTTCTTAGGAAGGAGATGAATGTCCATGGCCGATCGTTCTCCTTCTTCGTCTTCTCTGCCGCTCTTTTTCCAGCAACACGGCGGCCAGTGTTCTCGTGGCGGGCAGAGGGCGGCAACGTCACCAGGATAAAATCAGAACAGAAGAATCGCTGCCATCCCCCCTTTTATAAGCACGCGAGAGATGAGCTCGCCGTCGTCTTCTTCAACTCCGAACCCGAACAAGGCCAGTAAGATGAGGCCATGAAAGGTGAAGGGCCTCATAAAAAAGGCCTCATTTTTTTTTTTAGAAATGAAAAAGGCCTGATTTTTAACACACAATTTCAATTTTTCATGAATGAATGATACAAGAATTTTTTTAATGCTATTAACTATTTCAAAGGATTTTAGTAAAAAAATTCATTGTTACTTACAATGTATACAAAAAAATTTAAGGAGATATTTATTTGTAAAATTTAATTTAATTAAAATTAAACTTAGATAGAAATATCTTTTTATTGAAAATTATGAATGATGTAAAATAAAATTAATTATTATGTTGAGATATTTGAAGGATGAAATATAAAGTTAATTATTATGTTGAGATATGTGAGAGATGTGATATAAGTTAGTTTTTATTTTAGTAATGTGATTTTAGTAATGTGTATAGGATATAAAATTAAGTTAATTTTTAATATTAAATTTTATATGTGATGTGATATACCTATTTAAAATTAAATCAGGTTAATTTTTAATTATCAAACAAATAAGGCTTAAATTTTTATACTTTATTAAAAGGTAAAAAATAATAACAAAGATATTGTGAACTAATAATTGGCCAATAAAATTCAAATAAATTAGTTTTTATCTTTAAATCACATCTTAAATAAAGAAAAACTCTAATAATATTGATCAATAATTTTATTTTTTTCATAAATTATAAGTAATTATTCAATCCTTCTTTCATAAATCATAAATAATCATTCAATTCCACATATTATATCAAAGTTAGTGGTAAGTAGTAATATTATTATAATCATCATAATTAAGCACGTTAGTGAAGAATGTATTCAATCTAAACTCATTACTACTCAAATAACAAATGTCAATTCATATTTCTATCAAAAAAAATGTCAATTATATTATTGCAACCTTATAGCATTTTCAATTCTCCCATTATTCAACTTTCCAAGGAGTGTATATCAAAAAAAAAATTCCAAGGAGTGAAACACTGGAATAATTACAGTGATAACACAGAGACATCAATTATATTACATCAAAAAAGGCAACAAATATAAATCTCCCACATAACCAAAGGATTTATATATATAGTTGTGTCGTAATAGATTGATGTGTTAATCTTTGTCCATAGGATGCAATGGTGAAGAGAGTATTTATCATCTGGGCAAGGAGTGTATGCTTTACAAAATAAGAAGCATTCTTCAACGAGATATTATTTTAATTTCATTAACCTCTTTCTTGAAGAAAATATTGGAGACAACGGCCAAAGTGGCTAATAGTAACAAAAAGGACAAGCAGCATCAACTTGAAGAGACTTTATTATTGCTAGCATACTTGCAATGCCAAGGTATACGACAGGTTAATTCCATTAGCCAATACTACTACAATCATAGTTCTAAGCATCACGATCAATGACTTAGATCATGTGGGATTCGCTGTAACTCACCTACCTCCTTAGGATCATGCATCTCCAATGACAACACATGGGCTCCCCCACTTCTCAGATGATTCAAAGTTATCTATAATGGCTCAACAGATGGTGGCATCACTGGAGCAGGCTTCATCATCAAAGACCACACAGACTTCATCAAATGAGGCCGCAAGCAATTCTTTATAAGTGTTGCCCCTATTACAGAGAAGTGGGCAGCGCTTGAAGTGAATCGTATCAACTATAGCAGATTATGCAGCTAGAGTTTAACTTGAGTGAAACTCTACAGAGATTCTACAACTTATCTAACAAAGACTTGATCGTATTAATGTTACTGACAAGACTGAACTAAGAATAGATGTAAACCAAACCTAAGAACACCGTATACCGCGGAGGGACTAAGTGCCAAAGCAAATCTACATAATAATTTTTCATTCTATAGCTACAGGCTCTCTTTTATACCTCACAATGTAAATAGATAGCTCGCTTAACTAATAAGAGTTTTTTTGTAGAAAAGAGGAATGCCCTTCTGTATCAATTTTTAAAACATCACCTTTGAGAATACAACTTGACGTATTTTGTACTTTTTTTATTCAAAAGTCATGGATCACATTTCCAAAAATATGCATAGTTATTTGAGGAATTTTAAGAGTATAAGTGTATGTCATTTCCATAAAGATGTTTATATTACTTTAGTTCATCCCTAATGCTGACAGAGAATACCAAAATATAAATATATATAGTTTGGAGAAATTTAAATAAGAGAATTTTACATTTATCACCCCTAAAGAAGATTTTATTACTAGCAATATCACCTAAATTCAATGTTTACAAGTAATACTCTTTATTTTAAATATAAATTTACAGATAACACCCTCATGTTGATATCCATTTGTCATCTATTACCTTAATTAAAGTAGGGCTAATATGTATAACTAAATTTAATCCAGCCCTTCATTTAAGGGTTAGATTACACTATTTATTTTTTTTACCTCTATTCTTTCTAAATCTTTTTTATTTCAATTTTTGTCCATTTTTATGATCTACAGTTTTTCTATAACTCTAATATTATGAATATTCTTAAAACGTACTAAATGTAATCTTAGTTACAAATATTAAATCCTAGTTGGGTTAAAAATATATCAAACAGAATTTAGTCTAGGAGTGCTATCTGTAAATTTACAGTCCAAATAGAGGGTACCGCCAATAAATGCTTGATTTAGGAGGTACGGCATATAAATATTTGACTTAGAAGGTGCTGACTGTAAAAATTTTTTTTTTGAAAGTAACAGATATAAATTTACTTTTGAATAAATAGTCAAGAGTTTTTTTATGAGAGTCAAAAGTTGACATAAAATGAGTAAAATAAAGACTTCCTTAGCGGAAGAAGCTGCACATATTCCCATAATTGATACAACTCCTATATCAAACATTCAATAATCTTTAACAATATCTTTAGCAAAAGTTAACTATGTCACAATATTTCTTCCTAATATCAATTACATACAGGCCTCAAAATCTCAATTTAGTTATGATCTAAGACCCCCAAACATCATATTTATTAATCATTAATTACAGAATGGACATCCTAAAAACATACAGATCATCTGTGAGAATTTTGTAAGTAAAACTTATATTTGATTGGCAATTTTGTAATATAATCATTTAGAACCTTGTAATTAGGTTACAGTAATCGGGGTATGTACATGATTGGTAATGAATTCTTTACAGAAAGAGGTTAGCCAAGAGAACAAAAATTCACTTAGAGGTAAAGGAGAAGATTTAAAGTGATTCAGAGAAATCTCTTCATATTCATAGGCATGCTAAGAAGAAAGAGATTTCACTATCACTAAAAGAAGTTGCCCTAAGGCAATTATAAGAGAAGGCGTTTGATGACCTAATGCCATAGTCCGGAAAAATCCTTTCTATGAAGATATGGGTATTTATAGGAGTTGAGGATGGCTCTTATCTAAAATAACAGTCATAACGGATCTTAATTCCCAGTCGTTGGTACCTCCGTTACATACCAAGAGTTGAATACATAACACTCCAAGCGGTTCGACCGTTAAGAATCGGGAAACTGGCGGTTGCAGGCTAGTGACTCGGGTAAGCCAACGCCACCATCTAGACAATCAAGTGGACCGCCATGTTTGGCACTTGCAGTGCTAAACTTGGAATAAGGATGTTGATGTAACATTCAATTATAACTAATATTGATATCGGGTTGTCCTTGCAAATCACCATTTGAAGGGAAAAACTATGTTCGTCTATAGGACAACATCATCTGTAGTAACATCGACTGTCATATCCACGAGGTCAGTTGGCTCAACCCTAAAAAGCTCTAAAACCTCAAATCCAATGTTATTCTAATAACCACGTGGGCAGTCGTGATATAATGTCAAACCCACGTGTAGAAAAATCTAACATTCCCTTTTATGTTATGTTAAATTTTGATATGTGACTAGAAAACAAAATCAAGCATATGAACTACATAATTTATGTAAAAATTGCCAATGTTAACATACTTCCGAGCCTAAAATAAACCAACAGACCCATCCGAACACTTGACAAGAATAACCAAACCATGCCCCCCATTCTCTGATGTTTCAAATGACAACAAAAATTCTATTGCAGATCGCTAAAAAACCCTGAAAACTAAAAAAATTCCAGAAGGTTTGCAAGCTCATGCACACATATGATAGATAACAAACAATCAAGATCAAGCTGCTACCCGTTGGCACGCATGGCTTGAGCAGCAGCTCCACCACCTACCAATCTACCAGGAACAGGATGAGGAGGAACATCGTTCGTCTTCTCAGCAAGCAGTGATTCGATCTCTGCAGCTCGGCCCGTCATCTCAAAACTGTTCGACAGCAATGCCCGGAGTTCATTAGTTGCAGAAACACCACTCCTTACCATCTCTTCCAACAGAGCCCGCCCAGTCTCCAAGTCCCCTTCTTTGCACAAAGCAGATATCACAATCTCATAGCTCGCAGCATTTGGCTTCATCCCTTCCCCCACCATCTTGCTAATACCACTCGTGGCCTGATCCAGAAGCCCAATCTTCACCAGTTCATCCAACACTTTGTTGCAGAATGACACAGCAGCTCTGAAGATGCTCTCTCCACCCGACACAATCTTGTTGAAATACTTCAAAGCATCCTCAATCCTACCATCACGGAAGCACACATCGATAAAGAATTCGTAGGTGGAAGCATCGGGTTCCACTGGCTTCTCGAGCATTTCATCAAATAGTTTCTCGGCATCTTCTATTAGCCCATTTTCACGGAGCTTCCCGATGATGTTGACGAAGCATTTTTGATCGAGAGACAGGGGTTTAACCCCCGTCGTGTGGAAAACTTCAATGGCTTCAGAAAACTTCCCTAAACTAAAGCAATGGTCCACCATTACATTGTAGGTTTCTGTGTTCAGCGCCGTGAAGACAGGGGGCTTGTGCTCATCCAGCATTTGATCGAATAGTTTGTAGGCCTCGACCTCTTTACCGTGCTTGAGAAGCGTTTGCAAGAGGGCGTTGCAAGTAACAGGGGTCATCTTGAACTGGCGATCCATCAGGGATTGGTATGATTCCATGGCTTCCTTGTCCATTCCGCGCTTCCAGTATGCCTCCATTACTGTGACATGAACGACCCCATCATAGACGAAGCACCGCTCCCGAAGCTCGTGTAAGAGTTCAAGGGCCTTGTTAATGTCGTCAAGGTTGATGAAGCCAGCAATGAGATTGTTGTAGACGAGCGCGTCCGTTGAATGGCCGCGATTCAGCATCTCCCGGAGGAGACCGGCGGCTTCTGTGATGCGACCTGAGTCCACAAGACCTTTGGTGAGGTGACGGTAGGTAACCGTGGATGGGGTGAAGGGGGCGGTAGCGAGGATCTGGCGATAAACGTCGAGGGCTTTTTCGATCTGGCCAGCGTCACAGTGGGCGTTGATGAGGACGTTGTAGGAGACTATGCTGGGGATGGCTTTCTGCTGGACGAAGAAGAAGTGGAACAGAGCAGAGACATCGTCGAAGCGGCGGGCTCGGAGCATGGAGGACATAACGGAGTTACAGGTGAACACAGTGGGCCTGACGGAGGAGAATAAGGCTTGGCGGGAGACAGCGGAGGCATCGTCGAGATTGCCGGAGCGGATGAGGCTCTGGACGCGATTGTGAAGGGAGAGGCGGGGGCCGACGAGGGAGGAGGTGGAGTCAGGGAGACGGGGGGATTTGGGATCGCGAATCGGGCGGGAAGCGTTAGGGTTCCGGTGGAGTGGCGGGTCGATGCGGAGCTGGCGCTTGCGGCGGCGGCGCTCGGCGGCGGCTTCCTCAAGGGAGGCGAAGGCAAAGGGGCGGGATAGGCAGAAGAGGGCCGCTGGGAGTGGCTCGACGGCTCCGCCTGTGGCGCTGGCGGCTGATCGGAAAGAGCGGAGGAGAAGCCGGCGATTCAAGCACATTATTCGAGTTTTGTGATGCAAGAAAGCTGCTTCATATATTTAATTTTTTTATTTTTTGAGAATTATATCTATATATAATATATGTAAAAAAAAATTTAATCATTTAACTTTTAAAATTAAATATTTATATATATCACAGTATATTAAAAATATATAATTATTAATTTCACTCTTCATATATATAAATAAATACTAGATTTCCTTATTCTTTAACAAGATAAAAAACAAACTCTTTCTAAATTTATATATTCAAAATTTATGATAATATATATAAATAATTACTTTTTTAGGTTAAAATAGTAAAAAAGTCTTTTTTACAATTAATTTATGTAATCCTTTTTTTTTGAAATTATTTTCAATCTTATTGATAAATTGGACAACCAATTATATCTTCTCTAAAAGAATAAAAGTGTGAAAAGAAAATAGATCTATAAGATTTTACATGAAAGAAAATCATGATATTAAACTCAATAACTTTAATGTATTATGAAAAAAATAATTGAGCATAAAGAGTGGTACTAATTTAAAAAATAATAATAATAATAATAATAATAATAAATTTAATCAGTATTCATAAATTTTAATATAAAAAAATATTATTTACTTTACATACTCAATAATTTTTAATTAAAATATTAATTTTATTTCACATGTTACATTAAAATACTCGATTCAAATTTTTAGTTTAGAATGTGAAATAAAATTGATATTTTTATTGAAATTATTGAGTATGTGAAGTAAAATAATATTTTTTATATTAAATTTGTGTATAATAATTTAAAAAATTTATTTATTATTATTATTGCTATTTTTTAAATTAGTATCATTTTGGTCATCGCGCCAAACAGGGCCTTGTGAGAGTAGAAAAGAAATAAAAAGTTTGTTAGCATATCTAAAACTAGAGAGGGAACTTCTTCCTCTTCTTCTGTTACAATATTTATAATTTCTAGTGATAAAAAATCATGATGAAATTTAATATGTAGCATTTACATTAGTTATTTTTATTGATAGGTAAAACTTCTAAGATGATACTTAATTTTGAACTTGATGCTCTTTGCTTCTGAAATTTTTTATTTGTGATTCTCTAGATGAGGACATATACATATAATGTATAATCTTGATTTGAAGATTAATTTCGTAATAATAAACTCAAATATTATTTTATTATTTTTTAATATCCTCTTCACCTAATTTGATTACATTCATACTTCCTTGCTTCTCTCAAACATTATATGGGTCTATTTGTTTGTAAGGTTAAATTTAACAAAGTTAAAATTAAACTTAGATAGAGCTATGAATGATGTTAAATAAAGTTAGTTATTATGTTGGGGGTATATGATGGATGTGATATAAGTTAGTTATTATTTTAGTAATGTGTGTAAGATATGAAATAAAATTAATTTTTAATATTTAATTTATGTGTGATGTGATATGCCTGATTAAAATTAAATCAGATTAATTTTAAATGCACAAACAAACGGGGCCTATAAGTTTAGAAATCCATAATATCTTTTCTCTTTTGAAAAAAAAAAGTGGTAATATTAAACTCATTGTAGTTGCTAGCAAAGGGGATTGATACTCGTGTCCTAGTCAAAAATAACATTTCCAACTTGAGCCTTCGCCTTTTTTACTTGCTATAGTTTCCTTTCTTTTACTAAATTCTCCGCATTTTATAAGACAAGATGATTTATGAAAAAATAGTATGATACTTGTAAAAGATACATAAGAGTGCACAATGAACACCAAAAATCGATCCAATAGAAAAGAAAAGGTGAAAATTTGAATTATACACCTACTTATAGAAACTAAGGTGCAACATTTAAAAAAATTTATTTTTTATATTAAATATTTAAATCTTGTGTGACTTATCCCTTCAGGGCCTATCCGAAAGAGAATTGCAGTAAATAATAAATTTTTAATATAAACAGTAACTAATGGATTAACCACCTTAAATCAATTTTCAATCATATACTGCATTTGGAATTTTTTTTCTTTTGATTGGCGCATTTGGAAATAAAATAGTTTTGCGATTAAATAATGAAAATATCAATGATGACATTTTTTTAAGAAAATGTTGATTTATTTTTTATAGAGAAAAATGTGTTTTTTTTATGGTGAAAAATGTGATTTTTTTATGCAATACATCTTGATGAAATTTTAAAATAGTACATTTTTAATTAATTAATTAATAACAAAGCATAATTAAAAAAATTTAACAAAAGAGGCATTTTTTTACGGCCAATAGTGAGCTGCCGTTAACTAGAAGTCGTTCGACACACAGGGCTCGACACGCGGGCGACTTCTGCCAGCGCACGAGCGACTTCTACTTAACAGAAGTTGCCTGGACACTGGGCGATTTCTTTTTAAAAAAAATTAAAAAGAAAATTATGAATGTTATGTTTATAAATATGTATCTTAAAAAATTAAATGTGTAATAAAAATATAATAAGGTGGCATATATAATTATTATTTTTCAAAAAAAAATTATCTTCAAAATAATAACATTACATATGTATATAAAAAATTTTAACATTATTTCTAACCATCCAAATATCAACAAACTAAAACTTCACAATTTCACATTAAAAAAAACATGAGCATATATTTATTATTTTATATTTATCACAAATTTTAATTAAAAATTATTTTATCTTTTTTACATTATACTTAAATTTTAAATTTAAATACTTATTTTATATTAAATATATATTTAACAAAAAATATGTTCTTTCAAATGTTTTAATAAAATAATAATTTTATTTTATAATCAAATATTATAATAATATGTTAAAATAAATTAAAAAATAAAGAAAATATTATGTTAAGATAAATTTAAAAATGAAAATATAATTTAAGGTAGAAGAACGTAATTTAAAATCATTGAAATTTATATGATAGATTTTAAAATTTAATAAGTATTAAAAATTGATAGTTGAATTAATCATCTATATATATCGAATTTTTTATTATTATCAATATAATAAATTAATTTAATTATTTCAGATATCTTCTAAAATTAGAAAACACGTATGTATTTATAAATATAGTTATAAAATTTTAGATAATTAATATCAACTAAAGATTTGGTGTTAGTTAAGAATTTAATTTTCATTAAAATTTAAATATTATAATTATTTCATTCTTATTATCTAAAATAATTAAATTAATTCGTTACATTAATAATAATAAAAAAATTGATATATATATATATATATAAACAATGAAACCGCATATATAAATAATTTTTATAAAAAAAATAGCAAAAACACATTATTTATACTAAAATAAAGTATAAAAATAATTTTTTTTTCAAAAATATTGCAAAATTCAATTCGAAAAAACATATTACTATTTTAATAAAAAACACTTAATGTGATATAATGTATTAAAAATTTAATTTTATTATATATGTTATATTATTGTATATGTGTATTTTTATAATAAAAAAATTATAACTCATATTATTTACAATATACTCTAATATGTGATCCTTATATAAATTAAAATATTTATTTTTACATGCAATTAATACCACATTGATAATAAATTTAAAAATTATATAATTTTTGAATAAAACCTTTTAGTCTCACAGCTGAATTAATTTGAGTTATTTTATGAATGAGTGAATAAAATTACACATACTTCTTAACTTTTTGTTATATGTATTTGTTTAAAATTTTTATTTTTTTTATTTTATAATTTAACCTATTTTAATTTTTTATAGAGGCAACATATTTAAATTCTTTTTAAAATTTCTCAATTTTTTATCAATTTATTATTTTACATTCAAATTTTTGAGTTTAATGAATAATATCGTATAAATTTATAATTTTAAAATTTTAATATCTAAATTTCTGACACAAATATAGTATACCAATTAGATCTAATATTTATTTTTTAATATTAAAAATAAATATTTAAGTTTGTTCACCATTTTCTCAAATTTTAACTTATTTTGCTTTTAATTAGAATCATTTTGGGGTCTTACTAAAAAAAATCATTTTGCCTGTTTGTTTGTAAGGTTAAATTTAATAAGGTTAAATTTAATAAGGTTAAAATTAAACTTAAATAGAGATATTTTTTTATTGAAAGTTATGAATGATGTGAAGTAAAGTTAGTCATTATATTGGGGTGTGTGAGAGATGTGATATAAAGTTAGTTATTATATTAGGATATGTGAGGGATGTGATATAAGTTAGTTATTATTTTAGTAATGTGTGTAAGATGTGAAATAAAGTAAAATTTTTAATATTAAATTTTAGAGAGAATTACATACATACCCCTTAAATCATCTTAAATTACATATTAAACCCCAAATTTTTAAATTTTACAACTTAACCCCCTAAATCATCCAAAAATTATATATTTAGATCTTTCTCAAGATTTTTAAAGAATATTTTTTAATGATTTATAATTATTTGAATGCTTATTATCAATAATATGTATATACAAATATTATAAACATATTTGCAAATACATGTATTCTACTAGTTTTTATTTTTGGATGATTTAGGGGGTTAAGTTGTAAAATTAAAAAATGAGGGGTTTAATATGTAATTCAAGATGATTTAAGGGGTATGTATGTAAATGCCCCTAAATTTTATATATAATGTGATATGCCTGATTAAAATTGAATTAGGTTAATTTTAAACTAGCAAACAAATGGGGCTTTGAGTTATAATTCTCAATTAAAATTTGCTAGTTCAATTGGAATATTACAGATTGATTGATTCAGAGTTAAATAGAGTTCGGGTTTAATGGATCAAAACGATCTATCTAACTGTAATTCATTATGATCGAGCCAACCGAGTCAGATGGAATCAACTCGGCATCCAAACTGATTTATAATAAAATAATAATACTAGAATTTATATTTAAACAGTAACTATTATTAATTTTCTTACTCGTGTGTTTTTTTTTGGATAAATTTTTTTGAGATAATTACATTAGGTCTCTGAGTTTAAGGCTTAATAACGCACAACTTTACATTTTTAAAATTATAATATCGAGTCCCTGAGTTTTTAATAAATTATCAAATAGGTCTTTTTTATTTTTTTATTATTAAATTTTTTTAAAATTACCATTATACTATTCTCTCTCTCCTCCCCCTCTTTCTCACGTGCAGATCCCTGCGCGCGCGAGGGACGACCGTGGCGATGGCAGGTCCCACGCCCCGCGCAAGCCCGCGACCGTGCGGGTCAAACGTCATGCGTGAGGCGCGGCCGTGCGGGTCGCACGCCCCGCGCGAAGCAACAGCCATTGTCGCGGCCGGCAGCCTTCGCGCTCTCGATGGACGGCCGCAGCCATTCTTCACCTGCGCGAGGGCTGTCAGCCGTGGCCTCGCACGGAGCGTGTGGCCCGCCGATGAGCGTGGCCGTCACTCGCCCACACAGGGATCGACAAGAGAGAGAGGGGGAAGGAGAGAAAGGGTATAATAGTAATTTTAAAAAAATAATAATAATAAATTCATTTGATAATTTATTAAAAACTCAGGGACCTAATATTATAATTTAAAAAATGTGTACCCGTGCATTATTAAGTTTTAAACTCAGAAATCTAAGCATAATTATCCCAAATTTTTTTAAGGTTAATATGAGTGATAGAACTACACAGATAAATAATTTTTATAAAAAATAAATTAGCGAAGGCACATTATTTATATTAAAATAAAGTATAAAATTAATCAGTATCTCTTTTAAAGCTACTGCAAAATTCAATTAGAAGAAATATATGATTATTCTAACAAAAAACACTTAATGTGATGATGTATTAAAAAAATGATTTTATTATACATATTATAGTATTGTATATGTATAATTATATAATAAAAAATTCATAACTCATAATATTTACAACATACTCTAATATATGATCCTTATGTAAGTTAAAATATTTATGTTTTACATACAATTAATATCACATTAATAATAAATTTATAAATTACATAATTTTGAAGTAAAACCTTTTTAGTTTCATATCATGAATTAACTTGAATTATTTCATGAATGAGTGAATAAAATCACATGCTGTCTAATCTTTTATCATATATACTTGCTTAGTTATTATTTAATTATATTAAAGTTAAAAATTAAACTATCTGCTGAGCTGCTTTAAAGTAACAAATTAAATTAAATAAATATTTGAGGTGAGGTATTTTATTTTTTATATTATTTTACAGATATTTTATTTAAATTAAATTTTATGTTATACCTCATAATTTATTTAAATATAAATAATTTTTTTAAAATATAATATAGTAATTTACATAAGATTGTTAAGTAATTCTTCTTATTATTTACCTTATTTATATAGTATATATTGTATTTTTTTAACTCAAAATTATAAGTTTTCATTGATTTATGAAAAACAAAAATTTGACTAAACATAAATTAAGCGTGAAAAGATTTAAATTATTAAATAAAAACTTGAACTTTTTTTAAATTAAAATTCTATTTGTAACGTTTTATTAATAAAATTCATATTATAAAAATATAATATTTAAATATATAAAAATTATATATATTTATATATACTAAATTACTGTTAATTGTAAATTATTTAAATGTAAAATTTTAAATTTAAACATTTTACCTTTTTTTTCTTGTACTATAATTTATATTATGTTATAAATATGATATGATTTTAACTTTTTGAGTTATTTTAAATATTTTATTTTATGTAATTAAAAAATTTTAAAACATAAAATAATTCAATTTTTTGTAAATAAAATATAAATTTATTATAATTTATTACACATTCTCTTTTTTTTATTTAAAATTTAAAGAGAGAATATTTAATTTGATCGTTTTAAGAGGTATTTGGTTCAATGTTATCCTGATGTTATGTTATTTAAAGAGAATAATTATTTAATTTAATGATATCTATAAATAATTTTTTATTAAATTATAAAATTATTAGTCAAAAGATGATATCATATAAACACCTCAAAGTAAAGTTCTTAAAATTTTTATGAGTGATAAATTTTAAAATAAAATAACATTCTAAAATTTTAAATGTATCATATATTCTTACTTTTTTTTTTAAATTACAAAACAAAATCTAGACATGTTTAACTTAAGTAGATTAATAAATAATTAAATTCATTTAAGTGTATTATCATTTTACAAAATTTTAGGTAAATTACATCGTGACATTAGAAAGGTTTTACAATAATTTTTTAAATTAGATTATTTTTAATTAATTAATTAATAATATAAATATAATTATAAAAAAAATTAATAAATGCAGTATATTTCGAACTCGTTAATTCTGTTACTATTAAATTAAATATAGTATTTTTTTAACATTAATATATTTAGATATACTTTTTTTTAACATTAATTTATTTTTTTAATTAAATAAAATTTATTATTTTAAATAAATTAAATAAATTAAATTTATTATTTAAATAAATTAAATTTATTATTTAAATAAATTAAATTTTTATTATTTTATTTTATTTTTATATTTAATTAATTTTTTATAAATATATTAGTCAATATTTACTTTAATAATAATTCTTATTTTATAATATAAATTAAAAATTAATTTTAATTTTTAAAGATATTTCATATTTATGAAACATGTAATAAAATGAGATACATTCAAAAACCTGTTATTTCATTAAATTGAAATATTTTTAATTAATTAATTTAATTTTTTTAAATTAAAGAAGTCGTCGGGACCGGGCGATTTTTTAAGGACAACAGCAGAATTAACGCCGTTTGAAATACGCTCGTTTTATTATTATTTTTAATTAATTAATTGCTCCGACCTAAAAAATCACCTTACATCTTCGCTTGCTGCAAGCCTGCAACTTAACGCCGCCGCAGGTCCGCGGTCCGTCCCAGAACCACACTGCTCACTCTCCCGCCTCCATGAACGCGATCTCCGGCGGCGCGGAGACAGCCGAGAGGCTTCTCGTGGGAGCGATGGCTCCACGGAAACCCCCCAGCTTGGGGCTTTCCCCGGCCATTGCGATTCCTCCAGTCTCGGTATCGGTGCGATCGCCGAACTGTTCTGTTTCAATTTCCGGGGGTCGTATTTCTTGCTTAAGCAGCGCCGATGGTGGGAAGGGTTTGACATATAAAGAGGCCGGCGTTGACATAGACGCGGGGGCTGAGTTAGTGAGGAGGATCGCCAAGATGGCACCGGGGATTGGCGGTTTCGGCGGCTTCTTCCCTCTCGGTCAATTCCTCTCATCTCCGATTTCTATCTTTCTTTGTTGGTTGGATTAGCATATGTGTTTAGTTTTTGTTTACTCTAGTACTCTTGCGAGAATGAAGAAAATTGGATTTTGATGCCCTAGATTGGTGTGGCATTCAACAATTACCCTTAAAATTTGAGAATAGTGAGTAATGTACTGGTGGGAACACTTATCCATCATCTTCTAAGAAGGCCAGTATTATGCTCTGGATGGTTAATGCAACAAAACAAAATGGAGAACTATTGCATTCTTTAGAGCTTCCATCATTTAGTGTGAGGCTAATTGCATTTTACTGTGTATATTTTTTTCAGTGTAGCAAATTAATTGTGCTATTTTTTTTTTGTTTTTTTGAAAACATTTGTGGTAGCTTTCTAAAGAAGTCAATTCATGTCTTACATTCAGCATAAAACATGAAAGCTGTGCTTGTTAATCTAGATTCCTGAGTAGAGTGATTTTTGAAGTCTTGTTCACTTCGCCGTAAGCTTGTGATTGCAATGCTTTACCTTGCTTATCCCTTAGCTCGTGGTTAAGCTGTGTTATGGAAATAAGTCATATGGTATGAATTACTTCAATGATAGCCAATGTGATTAATCACATCCATTTTGAATATTTTTGAAACTTTGGAGGTCAAGAAACGAGTTTTGGATAACTGATAACCTCTTTGGTGTTTTATTTTTTGTCTAACATAAGCAGATCAGATAAGTAACAGAATATACTTGCTTGAAAAGTTAGCATGGCATAAGGTTGAGAGCCTTCGCTATAATGAAAATTTAATTCATAAAGCTGACTGTGACAGTCAGAATCAGGTTATTGATGATTATGATGATGACGTGATTTCTTTATCAACCACCTTGGAAAAGTAAAAAAAAAAGGAAAAAGATGATCGAATTGATCTAGCGGGCAATGTAGCCTGCTTAAAACTTTTGTTTGAACCAAAGCTAGATCGAGCAATAAAACTTTTGTTTGAAATTTAAGAATCAGTTGTTTGAATTGACTTGGTTGCCATTTTAAGATCATCAACACATATAAACATTCGAACTTTATAAGCTAGAGTGAAAACATGTATGTCCTTGTGCAGGCGATTCATACTTGGTAGCTGGCACTGACGGTGTTGGAACTAAGCTCAAACTTGCGTTTGAAACTGGAATCCATGAGACTATAGGGATTGATTTGGTATGTTATGCAAAATGCTTTAGATACTGGTTGTTATGTTTTCACATAACTAATTCTTTTTCCAAATAATTTGTAACAGGTGGCCATGTCTGTTAATGACATAGTTACTTCAGGAGCTAAACCACTATTCTTCTTGGATTATTTTGCCACAAGTCATCTTGATGTTAATCTTGCCGAAAGAGTACAAAAATTTAAAAATCTTTTGTTTGGGTTCTCTAATACTGATACAGAGAAACAGAGACCTAAAAGTTTTTCTTGTAGGTAATCAAAGGGATAGTGGAGGGATGTCAACAGTCAGATTGTGCTCTTCTAGGAGGGGAGGTGGACTTCATTTATCTGTTGAACTTTCTTTTTTCATCTATCTGTTGAATGATTCACCTTATTATTGCTGATTTATTTCTTGATGGAGTTAGCTATCTGGCTATAAATTTTGTCTTCTAAGAATAAATGTTATTTTTCTGATTGTTGGCTATCCTTTACTTGTTTGGATGCATAATATTAAACTATATAGTTTACTGGACACTATTAGTTATTTGGTCTGATTACACTTGCAACATCTATTCTTCAAGCATCTATTGTTTTTAATTTTGCTTTATGGGAAGGTGAGGTAATGTTCATAGATACTGACCACTATTTAAGCTTCTTTGATAAGTCTAGCTGCACTAGAAATGCTAAGCTTTTGAACTTAGTCTCATGTATGTGTGAAACGAAATTGTTCTGTGGTTTGTTTCTTCAAATTGTTTTCAACAAATTATACTTATGGCCAAAGTTCTTATTTAGTACTGACTCATCCATTCAGTTTATTCATTTCAAGTGGGTTAATTTGAATAGTAATCAGCTTGACAAAGGCAGAAATTGGTTTATATGGAATGGCCTAATGAGTTACTTTAGACTAAAAAATTTAGTAGACATAACGACACAGCTATCATATGTTTGTAATTGGATGCATGATTACTGTGTTCAGAGTACTCTAAGTCAGCCATTACCAATCCTGAATCAAAATAATGCAGGGCTCTACTTAATTTAATTTGATCTCAATATCGGATGTTCCTTATTTGTTACTTCTGATTTAGATTTTGCTAGCAGTTTTTTTTTTAACTACATTGTTGTTATGCTGTGAGTACTGACTAGATTTTGTTGATTGTTTATGGCAGGGTCAAACCAATTTATATATGTTTATGTCTTTATATTATTGTTATTAAAGAAAACAAAACGAAGCAATCTATTGCTGTGTAGCTACTACAATATATGTTTTTACACATTGTGTATGAATAATTTTTCATAAATGATATTCTCCTTATTAATAAGATTAGAGAAGAGGCTAAGGCAAGACTCAAATTTTGGAGGAATATCTTAAAATTTAAAGATTTTCATCTTAGCTAATCAAAAATCGAATATATGGAATGCAGATTTAATCAATACAAAAGTACTTGTGTTGGTGAGATAATTAATAATCAAGTTATCAGGAAGAATGAGTAATTTAATTAGCTTAAGTCAATTATGCGAAATAACGGTGAAATAGATGGGGATGTTATCAACAGAATTCAAGCAGGATTGCTAAAGTGAAAAAATACTTCTAGCGTATTGTGTGATAAAAAAATAACTTAAACTTAAAGGTAAATCTTATAGTATAGTTGTAAGACTAGCAGTGTTATATATTGTAAAATGCTAAACCACAAAGTAAAAACATACAAGTAAAATAAGTGTTGCAAATATGAGGTTGCTAAGGTGGATGAGTAGGTATGCAAGAAAAGATAAGATGAGAAATGAGTATATTCGCAATAAAGTTGGGATAGCCTCAATTAAGAATAAACTCAGGGTGAATCAGCTTAAATGGTTTGAATATATAAAACGTAGACTAATGAAAGCTCCAGTAAAGAGAGCTGAGTTATTAGATTTTGCCTATATTAGAAGAGAAAGACTAAATAGAACATGGTAAGAAATCATCAGAAAGGATCTCACATATTTAGAGATAAATAAAGACTTATTATTTGATAGAGCGTAATATAAAAATGAAAGATTCATGTAGTTGACCCCAACTAGTGGAGGCTTGGTTGTTATTATTGTTGTTATTGTGCATTAATAATCTTCTGAATTTTATTTTCCTGTACTTTTTTGGTTGCAGACAGCTGAAATGCCTGACTTCTATGGAAAAGGAGAGTATGATTTAAGTGGTTTTGCTGTTGGTATCGTAAAGAAGGATGCAGTAATCAATGGGAAGAGCATAAAGTCTGGTGATATTTTAATTGGTCTTCCATCCAGTGGCTTCCATTCTAATGGTTTTTCTCTGGTCAGAAGGTTGGTATTATATAATTCTCTCTTTTTATTTTCACTATTATTAGACTACAGGATCATCACCATTGTTATAATGTCTTAAGAGTTCTAGCTTGGAGTGGTCTGTCTCTGAGTGATAAACTTCCTTGGCATAATGAAGGACCAATTACACTTGGTGAAGCCCTTATGTCACCAACAGTTATTTATGTTAAGCAGGTATTTCACTGGATAGTTGTACTTAGCGGACATGTTATTTTTTGAGTGATTATTTAATATTTTACAAGATTATCTATATATATTATCAAATCAAATAATTATTTTCAACATGACGTGATATTAAGATAACATTGAACCAAACGTCCCCTTAATGTATTCCTTTAATTGCGATCTGACCCTCTCATTGATCTAGGTCCTTGACATTATAAGCAAAGGTGGTGTCAAAGGAATTGCTCACATCACTGGTGGTGGATTTACAGATAACATTCCAAGAGTTCTCCCATCTGGCCTTGGATCCATTATCTTCACAGATTCCTGGGAAGTACCTGCTGTATTTAAATGGTTACAGAAGGTAAAATAGACAAATGCTCTTTAACTAACTTCCGAGAGCTCATCATCAACATCAAATAAATAGCCTTCTCCCAGCTGTGTGTTGGCATTGCAAGTTCTCTTTTCAATCATTCTTGTTAATTGTTGCATGTACTATTAGTTCATATAAACCATTTTGTATCACCTTCTGTATGGTTATTTTCAACCCATCGCACTTCTTTCTACGTTTTTTTTTCCAATATTTTGTCTCTTTGCTTTAATTTTGCATCTTCCCCTTTCACTTTTTGTTTTTATTACTTGTATCACTAGAGTCTTATTTATACTCTAGATATGCTACTATCATTCTTTTTTTATTTTTTTATTTCGTTTTTTAGGCTTGTTGCACTTTTATTTTACATTTTATACCTGCGAGAAACATTGTTGTTAACAATTTGCTTATGATGCTGCATTATATCCATATAACAAAATATGTTTCTTTTGCTGTTTTTTGTAATATTTTCATTGAATCTTCAGACTGAATTCTAATTAAATAATGTTCTAGATTCTAGTGGCATTCCTCCTTTACAGCTTTTCATGAGTAGAATGAAGCTTGGAATAGTTATTAATGGAGTTCTCAGAAGCTCCTTTTCTCTCTTTTCTTTATTTTCTTTGTGCATGGAACATTTCTGGATTACCATTTGTTTTTGTTTTAGTTTCTTCAGCTCGAACAGTCTACGTTGCTATCCAATCAATAATAGAACTTCTTTTCTTCTTTGCAGGCCGGTGGAATTGAGGATGCAGAGATGAGAAGAACCTTCAACATGGGCATCGGTATGGTTCTCGTGGTCACTCCAGAAGCATCAGAAAGGATTCTGGCTGAACATAGTTCAGCTTGCCGAATCGGTGAGGTATTCATTGGAGATGGTGTCAAGTATATGTGAAAACTAAAATGTATCAAAGTTTTCATTATATATAATAATATCTAAGGGCTTATTTGTTTGTAAGGTTAAATTTAATAAAATTCATATTAAATTTAGATAGAGATATTTTTTTATTGAAAGTTATGAATGATGTGAAATAAAATTAGTTATTATGTTGGGATATGTAAAGGATGTGATATAAAGTTAGTTATTATGTTGGGATATGTGAGGGATGTGAATAAGTTAGTTATTATTTTAGTAATGTGTGTAGGATGTAAAATAAAAGTAATTTTTAATATTAAATTTTATGTGTGATGTAATATGTTTGATTAAAATTAAATCAGGTTAATTTTCAACGGCCAAACAAACAGGCCAAAAATATTATAAAGGGAGTTGTGTTGGACCGGCAAACATGAATTTAACTTTTACGTTGAAAATCAAGCTTTTTTTTCAAATTGATTGGATTTTTTAAAATTTTGTTGACTTGAAGGATAAATCAAGGTAATTATATTGATTTTTCAAATTTTCATTATATATATTATTTGTTATATAAATTTTAAGAAAAATATTTTGTAGCCTCTTAAATAATCTTAAATTTTAAATTCAATTAAGTTTAAAAAAATTGATTTGTCTGATGTTATATAAAAAATACTAGTTAATTTTAACATTTAGAAATATTTATTGAAAATGTTTAGTATTACTCCATCTTTATTCAACTCTAAAAACTACATGTACTAAATTACTGGAAAAAATATTTTTTAAAAATAAAAATCAGTAGAAGAAAATTTAAAAGAAAAAAAACATTTTTGAAAATAATTGTTTTTTTTTTTTGAAACAATTGCTTTTGATGTAATTGCTTTGTTATCAATTACATGTAATGCCATAGCATATTACAAAGATCCAAAATGAATCCAAAAATGTTTTGAACTTTAATTCATGTCTTCCGTATAAACTTAAAAAAAAATTAATTTTATTTTATATTATACGTAATTTTAATACATATACTTATTTATATATTATTTTATAATTTAAATTTTTGGAAGAGAAAAAACTATGTTACATATATGTAAATGACCTATATAAAAAAATCTAAATAATTTTAGATACTAAAAATTAATATTATTTTACATATTACTCAAATTAAAATATTAAAATAATTTTACTTCATATTATACAAATTTAATAATATATTTCTCTAAAACAAATCTTTAATAAAATGAAATCTATATACATTTTCAATTATTTTAAAAATATCAAAGGGTGTATAATTCGATAATTTTTATTAAATAATTCTGTTTTTTTAAAGAATTTTATTGGAAAAAAACGATTTATGTTGATGATTTTTTAAAAATAATTTATTTAATAAATAAATATTTAAAAAATTTAACAAAATAAGTATGTTTCTGATGTAGTTACGCTGATGCTGTTAAGCAGAAGTTGACAGGCGCGTGGGCGACTTCTATAAGACAGAAGTCTCCCAACTATCACAAAAGCCGTCTGAAGTTTGGCATTTCTCATTTCTTTATAATTTTTAGGAAAGATCTAGAGAAGTTCAATAGAGCAAAATTAAGTACAATAATATTTTAAAGTATGCTCCAAACTTTTTTTATTTATTTTTTCAAATATTATGAATTAATTATTAAATTATTATTAATTACTTAATTATTTAATTAAAAATTTATAAATGTATTAATTAATTAATTAATTAACTGAATTATTAGTTAATTTATAATATTTAATATATTATTAATATTATTAATTACCTACTTAAATAATTTTACATTAATTAGAAATTTTTAATAATTAGGTGATTAATAGTATTATTAATTAGCTGGTCTTATTTTAAATAATTACTAGTTAAAAAATTTAATAAAAATTATTTACTGATTAAATAATTATTTCATAATTTCATTCTATAATTACTTCATTAATTACTTATTAAATTATTTAATTATCAAAAAAAGTAAATATTTTTAATATTAATAATTAGATAACTATTTAATAAACTATTTCTTGTATTATAAATTATTTCATATTTAATTACTGATTAAGTAATTATTTTATATTTTTCTATTATTTTTTCCTTGTTAATTATTTATTAATTAGTCAATAATTAAACAGTTAAATAAAAATTTTATTAATATTGTTAGTTTATTAACTACTTAATTAATTCATTCATTAAAAATTTTAAAATTTTAAAACTTTTATTGGTCAATTAAGAATAGTAAAAATTGTCCAATCATAAGCAGATATTCATCCTATCACTTTAATTATTTTGTTGTGAAAATTAAATTACATTATTTATCTTTTTAGAGTATTTGCTATAAATTAACTGTTTTAATATTTACTGAATAATAATTAGATGTTACTATCTTTTTTTATTAAATTACATTGAAGCATATTATATTATAGATTGAATTCAAACTCATCTGATTATGTTGTCATTCATTTTAATATTAACTTAATATTTATGAATAATAGATCTTAGGATTATATTAGTAGTCACGCTAAGGTTTTAAAATTTAAACTTGGTGACGCATTGGCTGATCAGAAAAATAAAATTTGTGAGCAATACGTCTTAATTTGAATAATCACGATGTGAAAATATTATGTAAATATTCTAAAAAAATAAGATATATAGCATGTTATATCAAAGATGGTAACAAATGCAAAATTACATTAGAGCGTGCATCACAAACGACTCTAGTGCTCTATATTAAAATAGTACCGCTTATTAGTACTTCATCGCATGTAAATGAGAAACAAATTCATTTCAGGCATACTAAAAAAAGTGCACTTATTTCAATTACATAAGCACTATTAAATATACATCTTTCATCATAATCTGATAAACTACTATATTCTAATACACTGTAAATTTTTTTTAAATAAATGCACAAAAGCCACTAGCCTAAAGTATTTGTAATTAATATTAAAAAAATTTATTAGTTGAAATATCAAACTCTTTTTCGTATGATATGTTGTATTGGCAGGTGGTGTGTCACTAGGTAGACACCATATCATATGCTATTATTTTATCGTAATGAGATCGATATGTTACAACAGAATCAGGTAATATGGACACCGTATACTGCTGATCTTTTAGATATTATCATCTATTTGTACTACTGAATCAGCTATTAACTTAGCACAGACGCCACTTATAGCTTAGATAGTTATTGAGTGGCATCTGCCCAATCATGTGATGCGCCAATTCGGTTACTAGCAGCATTTCCCATCGAAGGTGGCAGATCCGAACTTTAGGAGGATTGATGCTTAAGGATGAGCATCGACAAATTAGTTTGCTAAGCACTCCTTGTATAGGCATCTATGAAGAGAACAATTGAACTTCTTTATTGTACATAACAGAACAGACATCAAGCTACTGAAATATTATTGGGTTTAGATGACTCACATGGTCAGTGTCAGTCCGCCAATAGCATCGCGCAGCGTGCTCGCGGTGGCACATCACAGCAATGAACAATGAGCAAACAACTAGATCGTTCAGTCAAGCCAATGTCATGGCAAGACCAAACAATCCGGCTTGGTCAGGCGGTTCATCCCACATAGTCAGACGGACCACCCGATGCCAACGTAGCCACGCCAGACAGGCCGACTACATCGAACAGAATGATCGTGCTAGTGCTATGCCCTGACCGAACCGTTCGGTGCATTGGACAAACCGTCCGGCCATGGTGTTGGTCCAATCAGATGGTTCAACCATTTGCACATTATTTGTCGCCATGATGCGCAAGGCCAATCGCACACATGCAACATGACATTATTGGCAAATAGACACCTGACATAATCAAGCATCTAAACCCAATAATTTCTCCGAGCTATCAATATCTCTAAGCTATCAGAGGACACATAATAGAATAGTATGATTACATACTGAATAAAGACTTACACCATATATTTCTATAAGCGAAATTACATGCTATTAAAATCTAATAATTTTATGTATCTAGCATTGAAATCTTTAATATTATACATTAGTCATATACAATTCATATTATAAAATTACAATTTTCATTTTATATAAATATATATATATATATATATATCACAATTTTTGTGGTATAAATTGTACATAAAGTATTTTTATATAATTTTAAAGATCAATATATAATATTAAAAATGTAAATGTAAAATATTTAAAATAATTAAGCATGTATATAATTATCTCATTTTTATTCAATAGAATTATACACATCTAAGCCTGATGCAGAGCCAGATCACCAGCGCCAACGATTTCATTATAATCTACGATCTCGAGCGTAAATTATAACAATTTATTTGCCCGTACATAGTTATCTTTATTTCTGCATTTTATTCAAATTCTTCGGAGTCGAACACTATATTTATATCGGTGAAAATACCCACTTGGATGTCATGTATATATAGTGGGTCATCTGAGTCTTATGTATGGTCAGATCAAATTGGGCTCAAGAATAGTTTATCTTGAATCAATTTGATTCAAATTTAAGTAAACTTGGGACTTTTCATGAGGCAACTAAAGAATGAAGACTTGGATGTAATTTAACCTTCAATTAAATTACATTCGACCCTAAAAAAATTGATCGGGACATTTTTTTGTTCGCCAAGCCAGATGGTGGCCGTGCCTGCTTCGCCGAGCCAGTTGGTGGCTGTGCTTCGCTCGGGTGCTCTTGCTTCGCCGGTCGCGACCAAGTCCAACAGATTCCGCGCATTTCTCAGCACGTCGATCACGTCCTCACGCTTGATCGACAACTCCCGGCAACTTCTGCATCATCTTTCTCTTCTATAATACGGGAAGGGGGCGGTTTTTTGGGCGATTGATGTTGATGAGATTTCCTTGCACAGATGGCGCAGATTCGGATCGGGAACGCAGAGGGCTGCAGGTTCCCCCTAGTTTTTTTAGTTTTTGGGTTCAACTCTATTTCCATTTTGCCTTGGATCTTGATTTCACGTTTATGTTCTATTGAAATTTCTGATCTACCCAATTGCATCATTGTTGAATTTCTGTGTTCATGGAATATGAAAGTCTTATTGCTTTGATATTTATCCAGGCCCTCTAGTTTTCTTTGTTTATGTCATGCATGCTTCAGATTGTTGTAAATTCTTCGTTAACCTGCCCTCTACAGTTGATGAGTTTACTATATATCATTAGGGGTGGCAATTTGTACCCGTACCCAATTAACCCGCCCTCCCCTAATGGGACGAATATGGGTACTCAAATCTTACCCGCAACACCCGCCCCACCCCGCCCCATTATGAAATGGGGCGGGTTCGGGTATGAATCATCTAGACCCGCCCCGCCCCGTACCCGATTTAATAAACTTAAATTTGAAAATAATTTCACTCAATGTGGTTCGTAGAATGCATAAATTTCATGAGATGTCTTGCAAAAGAAAGTGTTTTTTGCCTCCACATGTTCCACCATACCTCACCTTGCCCATCTATTGTGTCATTCTCACCTGTTGATATAAAAATTGCAGCATAATGATAACTATTAAACAATCAGTTAACTTGATTACTAATAACAGAAAAATTTCCTTTTTGTAAATTTATATTCGAAGTTTTTCCACGAACTGAATTTGAGAATATCCTAAATAAAAATTCAAGTTTATATTGAAAACCAGTTTCAAATTTTAAACGAAAAGTTAAGAAAAGTGAACGCATTTTTGTTAGTAGTAACCAGACGAATCTTGGTTATCGAGGAAGCGGGGCGGGGCGGGGCGAGTACGGGTTTATGAAAACTAAAAGCGGGGCGGGGCGGGTATGGGTAATGAATAATATATAACGGGACAGGTATGTGTATTTATAAACCCAACCCAAACCCGCCCCATTGCCATTCCTATATATCATGAGTTTAAGTTAGAAATATCATGGGTTTGGTTTCAAGTGAAGATAAATATTTTTTCTCTATTTGCTAAAAACCAAGAAATAAATTTTGACAATTTGAAAATTTAATCTTTATTAATTTAATAATTTTTTATTTTCATTTGCCTATGTTTCTATTAAATTACTTAGAGCATTTTAATTTTCTTTAAAAAATCTATTAAAAATTTATGTGAATATGTGATTGTTATTAAATAGTATAATTTATTTGACTTAATTTAATCTCCTCAAATTAGCAATATAATATTACATTTATGTGTCTTTTAATTTAATTATCATGATTATAATTTTTAACGGCATTATTAACTAAGCACGTGTATTTATTGATCGTGTGAATTGCTTTGGCAACTCAAAGCCTACTTGCTATTTGGCTAAAATGACTAATAGCAAAAAAAAATTATATAATAAAACTTAATTTTTATCTCATCCAACAAATTTTAATAAAAACAAAATACTTTACATCGCATCATAAACAATTCTGAAAACACTAATTAATTTTATTTCAAATTCTATATAAATATATATTGCAAAAAAAGTCAGAATTTTTTTTTCAAAATGACAAATGTGTAATATTAGTAAATATGAAGGACTGAGAGCCACTAGTCCTCCTAAAACTGTGTTTCAGAGATCCCTAGCCTGCAATGAGCAGAAAACATTCTCAAGTTAAACTTTTCAGTAGGAAGAAACCCAATAGCAATCATGCTTAAACTAGTTTTGCATTAAATTTAGTTAAATTCTAATGAATATTCATGGTTTCTTATGTATTTAAATAGTCTACATATTTTAAGTTGGGGTTTTTACTCACAGTACACCTGGAATTTATCAAATTACAGACACCCAAAGTCATCAATTTTGTTCTATAATATCTAAATCTTCAATATTACCAAGGTACCACTTTCAGCAATCATAATCTCTATTAATCTATGTAGAATTATGTAGTGCATACATATATAAATAATGCAAAGGAATTAAATAGTATAAATGTGTAATGAAGTTTTAAAAGTTATACTTAGTAATATTTAAGTGAAGTGTGATTTGATGTTTTGAAAATGATATATTTCGACATTCAGATGTAATGTTTTGAGTAATAATTTCATAATATTTTACAAAATTATCTTACATGATATTAACTAAATATATTTTTATCTAGATAGCATGACATAATATTAAGATAACATTGAAACAAGTGCCAAACAACAACAACAATTAAGCCATTATCCTATAGGTCGGCTACATGAATTTTTTGTTTTCTTTGCACTTTATCAAATATCATTGCACACACAAGTTGTCACGCGTGAGCCCCAGCACTTGCGCACCACACTGCGCATGTGGGCCCTGCGCACCCTAGCCGCCGCGCTCTTAGGGCTGGCACGAATGGCCATGTGCGCAGGTCAGGCACGCTGGCTGTTGCGCATGCCACATCGCATGTGTGCGTGGGCAACGTCGTCTGGAGGTGGGAGAGAGCAAGGGGTATTTTAGCTGTTTTATATTTATATATTTAATTTAAATATAAATTTTATTTAAAAGATAAAAAAAATATAAATTAAGAAAAAATGATATGATTGAAACCTCAATATTAATCTTAGAAATCACATTGAAGGGTTTTTGATATTATGAACCTATTATTGCCCTAAACCTCAGAGACCTAGATGATATTAACCCTTTTTGAATTCATGCTCTCTCATTCTTATTTGTTTTGGCAAATCAAACATATGATAGAAACAAACTCCAAGGTGCATATAAATGTTGATAAATATAAATCGAACCTTCACAATCACATAAGCAAATGAGTACCTGAAATCACATAAAGACCAGCAGGAGACTTTTGGTGTGTCATCAGTAAGCTAACTAAGATGGGCTTGCAATTGTCCCGTAGAAGCCAATATAAGGCCTGAAATGCCCAAGAGGAAATGCTATTTTATCAAACAAAATGCTCAAACTTAAATAATTATAACAAGCTAAAAAGACTAGCTTTCCTTGGGTTTCATCAGAGATTACCTAAAAATAATGCCGAAGGCTTCCCAGGTCTCGATTTGAATTCGGGATGGAATTGAACACCAATATAGTAGGGATGAATAGGGAGCTCCAGAACCTGATTCATTCAAGCCAAAACTGGTGGGGTAGTAGGATTTTTCAAAAGGCTTAAGATGACTGTGAACTTACTTCATTTAGATAGGTGTATTGTTTTACCTCCATTCTCTTTCCACTTTCATCACTTCCCACAAATTTCAAACCAGCACCCTCAAGTTTTTTTACAAAATCAGGGTTCACCTAGAGTAATAGAAAGCAATTAACAAGAATAATGAGTCCTCGAAGAATGTTTCTCTTTAAAAAAGCTTGAGGGAGGACGGAGAGAAAGTATGTATATGTGCGCGTGCGTGTGTGTGTGTGTGAGAGAGAGAGAGAGAGAGAGAAGAGAGAAACTCGTGTGAACATCCCAAATAATTCCACCTTAATGTTCTACAGCCATTACAAACCTCATATCTATGCCGATGGCGCTCATCAATGAAGGAAAGATTCCCATACCTACAATTAATGCAAAGAAGATATTTCCTTAGATCATTCACCACACGAAGGTATAAGAATAAGAACAAGTATGTGCCAGCAGTTTCCATAATATAGAGCACTGAATACCATAAAAACCAAAGCTTGACTTCTTTATTCAATCATTATATATTATAAACCTCCTAACAGATAACCAGCAATCGAACATACAGCTTTGATGAAGTGCAATTCACGTCTTGAAAGAATGTCCTCCGTGAACCAAGTCTCATTGTACTGCCCAACTTTGTTCTTGAACCCTATATTTAAAAATCAAGATATCATAAATTTTTTTCATTTTGATCAAACACCCTAAGTAGTTGGCCAGCTCAATAGCTCGCTAACCTCAGGCATGAAAATTACAACAGGATACGGTGTATGAGGGTCAAACTCCTCACTGTTCGCTCCTTCCAGCCCCAAAATCTACAAAAGTTATAAGGAATTGTTAGCGTGTTTGTTTATGTGCATTGACGGGTTATAGACAGAGGAGGGGATAGGAACAGGCATGAATTTGCAGCGTATAGGCAATTAAAAGATTACGTAATATTAGCAGAAAGAACACATACAGTTCGAGAAAATTCGATCACTGAGATTTGCATCCCCAAACAAATCCCAAGATATGGTATATTATTCTCCCTAGCATATTTAGCAGCTAATATCATTCCAGGCACTCCACGGTCACCAAATCCACCAGGAACCACAATGCATGAACAACTCTGAAAAAGATAGTCACCAAAATTAATATTAGCTAGCAGTTAATATCATTCCAGGAACTCCACAGTCACCACATCCACTAAGAACCACGATGCAGAACAACTCAGAAAAAGATATTCACCAAAATTAATGTTAAGCTCTGAGTCCCACATACACCATATGATACATTTGCACAAAAAGAAATCATAAAATTAACATTATTGCAAAAGTCACATTTTGCTCACTAAGCTCTTGCATCAACTACCTGGCTTACCAAGTAAGAGGAATGATCAAGGGATCAAAATGGGTTACCCAACCAACACCCCTACGCTTGTCCACTACGTTACAAAAGTGCCACGAGCCTGATAAATCAAATTTGGGAGAAGCTGTGGATCTGATCAATTCTCACAAATTGCGATTATAGAAGTTTAACAGAGATTCAGGAAAAAAAGAAGAAGGCAACTCAAGAAAGAAAAAGACGCCAGAGGTCAGTCTCCAGATCTCGATTACAGAGAGATGACTCCACTAGACCTATTCTAGCCTATTTATACCTCTCCAAATAATGAGTTGGAAGGTATGGACTCTGACTTTATAACACATAAAACTAATGGGTTTACTATGACTAATTGGATCATTTCTTTATTCATAGAATTCTCTAGATTCATGCCATTCAAGGTAATCACATGCTTATATAGTCCTTTAGCTAGCTGGGCTTTGCCTTTGCTCTGGTTGGCCCTTTCTACATCTTGCCCTCTTCTCCGCCTCCATCTCCTTCCTCTTTGTGAGCTCCACCACCTGGTGAGGTTGTGTCTTGAGGTGATGCCGGCAGTTCTGCGAGACTTGTATCAACTTCCTTCCCTCTTGGGAAATCGAACTTGTGCTCAAGGTCGAGCTGCGAGTACCCCCACTTTAAACTCTGTAGTTGACATCTAGGTTGAGTCTTCTGGCGCTAGTCCATCCAACTAAACAAGTAGTTGTTCTTCTAAATTTGCCCCCTTTGGATCATCCTCTTTCGCAAAACTGCTAAAGGAAGGCCGTCAGGAAGTGGAAGTGGGTGAAAGCGGTGGCTTTGCTTGTAGGGTTTGAGTACAGATACATGGAACACATGGTGTATGTGGGTCTGCTCAGGTAAGGCTAACCGGTAAGCAACACTACCCACTTTCTCGATGACTTCATACGATTCGAAGAAACGCCTCCGGAGCTTTAAGGAGGTTTGTTGTCTTAAGGAACTATAGCAGTATGGCTGCACCCTTACTAAGACTCGATCACCAACTTCAAAATTCGAATCCCACCTTTTTTATCCTCCTGTTGTTTCATGCGACCACAAGTGTGGTGCAGGTTTTCTTCCAACTAGCGCAACATTGCATCTCGACGTAGCAGCAAGGTATCTACCACTTCCACCAGAGAGGATTCGCCTTCCTAAAGGTGGGTAGAGGGTGGTAGCCGCCCATACAGTACCTAAAATGGTAAAACCCAATTGCAGAAGGGTAAGAGGTTTTATATGGAGAACTCTGCCCACGAAAATAATTTGATGCATGCAGTGGGTGCTTCCATGGTGAAGCAATGTGAGTATTGTTCCAACCCCTATTAGTAACCTCAGTTTGTCCATCCGTTTCTGAATGATAAATAGTGCTAAAGTGTAATTTAATCCCACTTAGATGGAATAGTTCCCTCCAGAAATGACTCATAAATATTTTATCTTGATCAGTGGTAATGGATTTCGGTATCCCATGCAAGGAAAGATCTCAGCTACAAAGGCAGAGACTACCGTGGTAGCAGAAAAATTTTCTGATAAGACAATGAAGTGAGCAAACTTGGAGAGGCAATCCACCACTGCTAATATTGTTGTCTTTCCTTGTAATGGTGGAAGCCCAACAATAAAATCCATCCTAATCTCCTCCCAGACCGCTCTTGGTGTTGGTAATGGTTGGAGAAGTCCAGCTGGTGATAAGAGTTGGTATGTTGCTGCTTGACAGGTGGGGCATGATTAAACAAATTCTCGAATGTCTTCTTTCATGTTATCCCAGTGATATCGTACTGCCACTCTATGCAACATTTTCTTTACCCCCATGCCCACCAATCGGACTAGAATGAAATTCCTGCAAGATTTGTTTTATAACTTCACTTCCGGAAGGCACCACTAGTCGATTCTTGAAATCTAGCAGCCCCTCTCTGTAAGTGAAGTGCTCATATTCTTCTGGGTTCTTCTGAACAGCCTGAATGATGCTGTAAGTCTTTATGTCATTGAGGATCTCCTCCTTTATCTTAGCCATCAATGGATTGTTAAGGTAACTTAGGGCTAGCATTGTCTTCGTCCTCAGTGGATCCCCTTCCTCTCCTTCCATTCTCCTTGACAAGGCGTCTGTCACTTTGTTGCATGATCCTGGGTTGTATTCAGTGGTGTAGTCAACCCCCAATAGTTTAACTAGAAACCTTTGTTGTTTTGGAGTCTGTATCACTCGACTCATCAGCTCTCGAATACTCTTTTGATCTATCCTAATTGTGAATTTATCCCCGAGCAAATATTGTCTTCATTTGGCCACTCTACTTCTGTGATGGCGAATAGCTCCCTAACATAGGTTGATGCTTGCTGCATTTTTGGGTTCACTTTCTTGTTGAAGAAGGCTATTGGTCTTTGATTTTGGCTTAGTACTGCCCCAACCCCTATTCATGATGCGTCTGTATCAACCGTAAAGAGCTTGCTGAAATCTGGTAGGGCTAAAATTGGGGTTTGCATCATTGTTGCCTTGTGTCTTTCAAAGGCGGAGTTGGCTTGTTCGCTCCACTGAAAGGCATCTCTTTGTAGAAGATTGGTGAGAGGTGCGGCTATCTGTGCATATCCTTTCACAAATCGGCGGTAGTACCCCGTAAGCCCCAGAAGACCCCCTCAATTGTCTTATTATTGCTGGGGATTGCCATGCATTGATTGCTTCTATCTTACCTTCTTCTGGTCTGACCCCTAGCCAATCTATAATATGCCCTAGATATTCCACTAAAGTCTTGCCAAATGAACGTTTTGAAAACTTGACATAGAACAGGTTGTTCTGCAAGACTGCAAGCAATTTAGGATTTCACGGGGGTGCACTAAATGGTCCTCCAAGGTCTTGTTGTGTACGAGGATGTTGTCAAAGAACACAACCACTGACTTCATCAAATGGGCCTTTAGCATTTCATTCATAACATTTTGAAATGTTGCAAGGGCATTTGATAGCCCAAAGAGCATAACAACGAATTCATAGCATCCCTGATGTGTCCTAAAGGCTGTTTTATGTATATCTTGAGAGGCCATCCTGATTTGATGGTATCCAGCTCTCAGATTTATTTTTGAAAAAATGGTAGCTCCGAACAGTTCATCCAACATTTCATCAGCTGTTGGTATTGGAAACCTGTTGGGCACAGTTGCTTGATTTAGGGCACTATAATCTACGCAAAACCTCTACGTCCCGTCCTTCTTCTTAACTAGTAATACTTGTAGATGAAAACAGAATGTGGCTGGGGTATATCACTCTTGTGTCTAGCATTTCCTTCACCAACCGTTTGATCTCCGATTTATGATAGTGTGAGTACTTGTAAGGCGTAACATTAATTAGAGTGGATTCTGTCTTCAGTTGTATCTGCTGATCATGATCCCTCTATGGGGGGGAGTTGTTTTGGCACTTCAAAGACATGCCTGAATTCCTCCAATAACTCTTGTATCTGTACTAGCATCTCCTCCTTGAATAATTTAGGTGGCGGCTCCCCTGTGATTGGCAATAACTGATAACTGTAAGCAATAACTGATAACAAAGATTCGGGGAAAAAAACGCCAGAAGTCAATATCCAGATCTCGATTACAGAGAGATGACTCCACTTGACCTATTCTAGCCTATTTATACCTCTCCAAATAATGAGTTGGAACTTGGAAGGTATAGACCATGACTCGATAGAACATAAAACTAATGGGTGTACTATGACTCATTGGATCATTTCTTTATTCATAGAATTCTCTAGATTCACGACATTCAAGGTAATCACATGCTGATATAGCCCTTTAGCTAGCTGGGGTTGCTCTGGTTGGCCTTTTCTGCATCTTGCTCTCTTCTCTGCCTCCATCTTCTTCCTCCATGTTAGCTTTCACCGCATGGTGAGGTTGTGGCCTGAGGCGATACCGGTGACGCCGCTAATTCTGCGAGGTCCATATTAGAGCCTCAACACATAAACAACGTCAAGCTCGAGATAACAAAGGAAACAACCGTTGGCGGGGACTTCCTGAGAGCCCAATTCCTTCAAAACTACTTGAGGAATCGTTCATCGAGAACCACCAGAAGTTTACTCGAGGAAGCTACTCAAGGATTTCCCAAGAGTCTTACTCAAGGATTCCACTCTTGAAACCCCAACACCAAAGCTTCATCGAGGACCCAATACACGACAAAGAAACGACAAGTTCCTATAATAACATTAAAGTCTTACAACCGAATTAATTGCCCGCACCGACACCTCATCTACGCTGCAAAGTCATGCTACCAATGACATGGATGCCAAATTATTTATCCTGGACAAAAAGGGTGGCTTAGTAAAATGCTTGTCCTCCATTTGTAACTTCCCTCCTTTAGGAGATATACAATCTAAAATCCTAAGTAGATCAAAGATTAAAGAAATGGAGTTAAATAAAATGTCAAGATAACCAAGAAGCCTGTCCCACTTATGTCTTCTTTTCTTATATCCCCACTCCACCATGCCTCTGTTCATCTCTTCTTCCTTTAACAAGCTAGCGATTGAGTAAAGAGAGAAAACAAGAAAAAAAAAAATCAAATTGCAGTCAGATCATGACTACCTTCATCCAAACTCAAACAAGAGGGAAGGACATTGCATTTCACGATTACAGATCAAGGAAACTATGAAATAAATGCAGGTAAACTACAGTTTTGTTTAAAAAATGCAATCTCATGATTATCGTCATCATCAATAGCATCATCCCTACTATTTGTGGTTGGCTTTATAAATCCCTTTTGGCTACTAACCTAAAACTGATACAGTTTGTGGTGCTGAATCCTAACTTGTCCAAATTTTTCGTATTATCTCTTACTATGTTATTTTTTGCCTACCTTTTCTCTCTCTTTTTTTTTTTGACCAATTAGCCCTGCATATGTTTATCCCATCTCTACCTTCTACTTTTGCCCTACCTATATTTGTGATTATGCCACAGCCTCAGGGTATAAATATTCGCAGGAAACCAAACTGCAGTTAAATTTAACAGCTACGTCTACAAAGTTGAGAACATAATTCTCTGCAAAATACAAAAATGAGTACAGTTGTGATATGTTTCGGCTAAAATTTAACCGTCATAGGAAAGCATGCATTAATAATTAGTCATCTTGCTATATTGATGCATATAATTCATTATAATTCATAGGATATCAATCATCACATAATCAACAGATGCAAATTAAAGATTGGATTCTTACTCTGATGGTTTCCCATGCAGCGGCATGTGCTTGGGGTGTCTGTATTAAGCAGAGATGGCTTAAGGTTTAAGTAAACTGACCATAGGATAACGTTAATGGGTATAACATTAAAAACTTAGATTGTAGATGATGACATGACAAAAGAATACCAATCTTGCACTTTCATCTTCGAGATCCGAAGCTGCAATCCATTCAACCAATGGCCTCAAAGAGCAAGCAACACAGGCATGCAAAAGGGCCTACCTTGTAAAGCATACCACAAAAGCCAATGTTAATAAATTAAATAAAATATCATAAATATCAAAAGATGGTGGCTTTATTTGGCACCACTTATTATTCTAGCACAAGATTTAAAGAAAATAAGTGGCAAGCAAATGAGAGTTGGCACCGAGTAACCAGACATAAAGGGCAACCTTCACTATCTAAAAAGTAAGCTGGGCCACACAACTTTAAATCTTCAATTTCCATACATTGATAATCACCCTAGTATTAACATGATATATAACTTGGAAGGAAATTTAAAATACTAAACTGTATATTACAAAAGATAAATAACATAGTGTTAAAAATAGAGCCGAATGGAGAAACGGAGGATTATCACTATAGCCAACCTACTAGTTTGAGATTACTTTATTATTGCTGTATGTTTAAAAACCTTAAAAAAAAAACCAACAAGTAAATCCATCTATCTCCCTCTCCCTAGATCCATTTTACAACAATAACATTGGATGGAAGGCTGCATTTGGTGCTGCAGTAGTTTAGTCGAATATTACCCCAGTAAGTTTCAATAGTCATTTATGTAGTACAATAATTCTCATTCATAACCCTTGTGCTAAGTAACATAAATCAAGTCCCTCTATCTCACCAATGCTTTTCCTATTGTCATCAATTCTGAATCAAACTAGCCACATGAGGGTATCTTCCAATTTTCAGTTTTGTATTGATGGAACCACGCTCTCCACCTGATATATTTGATTCCCTTGTTCAAGGCATAATATAGGCCAACATTTCACATTAGCAATTCTACTTTGAGTCAGGCGTCCAACAAATTAGACTAAAATAAAAATTAAAAAAATGGCTATCCAAATCCACGTCTCAGTAAGATTTCAACAAGTAAAGAGAATATGAAGATGGAATAATAGAAAACTGCTACCTTACCTTCAGAATGGATAAATAAGAATCTGATAATCCAACATACTTCCCAACCATAGCAATTTTCACCTGTGGAAGAACAGTTTCAGAAAACAAAGGGTAAAAACAAACTAGATGTAGCAGAAAACCGAATAGACAAATGACTCACAGAGTTAGTCAAGTTGTCATATGACTCTGCCATCTTGGTCCAGCTTTGGAAGTCTTGGGTAGTGGCAATACTGGAGAAAATCATTACAATCAAATATAGAAGTAAATCGGATAAGTAATACATCAAAAAAAAAATCAGATCAGTATAGTAAAGAGTGCAAAAAAAGAGAACCAGAGTGTTAATAAGTATGGGGCCTACCCGAGACAGTTAAGCTGCTTTAGTATTGCTTCATGAGAATTTTGGTTCTAGACCAAAAAATAGTCAGAATATCATAATGAAGAGAACAAGGTGTTAACTAGAAAAATCTGTAACAGAGTGAGGCATAGTCTAGTTGAACACTAAATCCAGTGAAAATAGAAGATATAAGCTCACCCAAAGTAGAAGTGGAATATGCCAGATGTTTGGAACATCATGAATATTGAGAATATTTGAAACCTAGCAGTTTCCAATATAGTGTTTTCAGTACCAACACAGAAACACAGCTCTGTAATAATAAGAACAGGACTCACAGGTACATGACAAAATTGTGACAGTTTCTCCTTTGTACCTTCCCTTAAAGGCTGAAAAATAACAGAAAAAATGTAAGACACATATATAGCAAATTGGATGTGATCAGCAATGCCTACTAGAACATTTTATGACGTGCCTTTACACTTGAAAGTGAAAAATGACTACATACGGACATTATGAAGCAGTACACACTAAAACAATGTAGACTATCCTGGAAAAGTGTTGAGGTACAATAGTCCTTTTGCAAACAAGATGTTCTATATCAAGTTTAATGGTGCTTCAGCATGTGGACAGAAAGGGAAAAAAAGAACCTTGTTTTGAAAAAGAAAATAGACAAATAGATATCCATCCACAGGAATAGTGCTCTAATAGGTCAACATTTACCTGAGCAGAACGACATGCCAGTAGGTCAGGAGTCAAACCTAATGCTCTTAACTCTCGAACACTATGTTGCGTTGGCTTGGTTTTCTACAAAAGCAAGAGCAGGATGATTGTTAGAAAGTAAATTCGGTATGCATTGACATTCAAAAAGAGAATAAATGGCTTCAGAGAGCACATATCACCTATGATAGACTAATTTTAAATCTTCAAAATCCTTTCGGTAAGGTACATGGCTGAGGTTTTCATGCAACAGAAAAGAACATTAACTTATAATATTTTACTTCAGCAGAGATGGCAATTCACCTGCTCGCCGACAACACCAATTACTGGAACAAGGCTCACATGAACAAGGCAGAAATTTTCTTTGCCTGAAAATGAACTAACAAATCAACAGAAGTATAACAAAGAATGCATACCTTAAAAAGCAAGATAAAAAAATCCACATAAAAGATCCATAAACCATGCATCCACGCAAATATCATCCCAAAAACTTCAACATGATGAGGACATGAAGTGCATAGACATGAAGTGCGTAAAAATTACATTTATCCATGCTCACTCATGTCACCCTTTTTATTTCCCACCATATGTAAACCTAGATGTCCAATTTCTTTTTTTTTTCTGCAGTTTTTCTGTTTTTGTTTTTAGAATATATAGGTGGTTTTATTTATTGCATTTATATTCCTGTTTGAAGATCATAGAATGATAGTCTTTCTATGACAATGAACACAAACACAAATTAACTTACTAAAGGATATCATTTTCTCTACCAGTTGACACGAGATAAAATGTAATCCATCATTTGATTGAATTTGTATTGCCTTATGAAGACTTATTCTCTTCTTTTTATAATACTCATACTTTAAATGAAAACTATCAATTAAGTTTATTAGATTGGAAATTCCTAAAAAAAGTCTATGAGTTATTAGCAATATTTAAGGAAATTACGGAATAAATTTTCAGGTGTTATTAGCCAACCTCTCCTATTTTTTTACCGTATACCTTTCAAATATTTCAAAAATTTGTACATTTTTGTGATGACGCTTCTTTAGATATTTTTATTTCCTCCATAAAGGAAAAATTAAGTACTGGGAGCTAGCTCCTCCATGGAGTGAATAATAAATTGACAAGTAATTTTTACTTAGCAAACCAAATTGTCGAAACTCATTTATCCACAATATCTATGGAGAATGTTTAAGTAATCAAATAAATTAATGCAAAATACAAAATCTTAATGTAATAGGGACCTAGCAAGTCTTTGTGTGTTTGTATATCTGCATATCGTGTACATAAATGAATAAGTCAATGTACCAATATTGACATTGATTGAAGAAAGTTTAGTACAGCAAAATAATTGAATCAGACTTACTAAGAAAATAATCATCTAATTTCTTCATGACTATTGCAAACAATCAACATAGGCCATTGTTCCCATAACATACAGTGAACCAAAAAGAATGCTTCTTTACATAGTAGGATCCAATTCAGGGAGCATTTGGTTCAATACTTTCTAAATGTTCGGTCATCTAAATGTCAATGCTATCTAGAAGTCCATGTTATCTCTAAATTGTTATTTGTTTGATTGAATATTATTATGTTAAAAGATAACAATAGAAATTAATCCAATATCACCTCCCTCTATTACAATTAGAGAGCAATCTAAATATCTTTTTAGAGTGATAATCTTATAATTGTTTATAATATTATCTAAACATAACATCAAATCAATTTTTCCAAATAACAAGACATAACATCACAATAATAGTGAATTGAACACCCCCTTACTTCAACGTAGAGAAAACTATATGTAATCCAAGAAGCTATAATTGGCACAAGGAGACCAAGCACTGACATAACATTATAAGTATTATGTACAATCACGCATTTGTAACCAGTTTAACATATTTGGCTATATATTAAGAAAACAACTTTTGCAGGCTTACCTAAAGAAAATGACAATTGGCGCAGAGCTTCAATAAATGGCATTGATTCAATATCACCTTAATTCAAAAATAAAGTAGTAAGTAAAACAATATCAAATCTGGCTTTCGTTTTTGTGATAACAAATTCATTGGTCAGAAAACATTTATGGCATTGTCGATCATACCAACAGTTCCACCTAACTCTATCACGCATACATCAGCAGGGCCATCCTTTCCATCAACAGGAATAGATGATACCAACTCAATCCAATTCTTTATAGCATCAGTTATGTGAGGCACGACCTAGGGTAATATAAATAAAAAAAAATGATCAATGTGTTGAATATTTCCTTATACTAAGTTGCTTGAAGAAAAGCTAACTAGTAAATTACCTGAACCGTCTTTCCAAGATAGTCGCCTCTTCTTTCCTTGTTGATAACAGACTAAAGCACAATAATGTGTTTCAATATTTAAGCCATACAAAAACTTGGATAATCGCAATGTATTCTAATAAAATGGGCTTGCCTGATATATCTTTCCAGTAGTGATATTGTTGTCCCTAGTAAGTGTAACATCCAAAAAGCGTTCATAGTTTCCCAAGTCCAAATCTACCTGTTAGGCGATAAAAAAACAGATTATCAAAGAGCAAAACTAAAAAGTGCAAGAAAAAGAAATACATAGAATTAAACTACAAAACAGTTCAACAAATGATAGGACGCTAACATTTAAATGTTCACTAGAAACATGGGGTTGGAATTGAATGGAGAAACTATGATATAACAGCATAATTCCTACAGCTAATTCACTGATATAAAGTGGGTGAATCATAACCTCTCCGCCATCATCAAGAACAAAAACCTCCCCATGTTCAAAAGGAGACATTGTCCCTGCATCTGTATTTAAGTAGGGGTCTGCGCATTTGGTAACAGTATTAGAAAAATAATGATAGACTAGCCAATGATAGATGAAGTTAGAGAACCGAAGTCTTTGAAGAAAACCCTTCCAAATTAATACAAAATATAACAATAATGATATAGATAACAGATAGTCTGGTGATTTCACCGTATTTATATGCTGCAAGATAGGTAATTCGGGAAAGTGTGGGTATGAAAGACACAAATATGAATCCTTGCAGCTAAATATTATGGTCAGTAACTGAAGGATGAATAAAATCACATGGTTACACATAAAGAATATCAAGTTTATTGAATTGATAAAGAATTCGAAATCTACTTTTGGAAACAGAAGCATAATAGTCAATTCCAATATAGTTTGTAAGAATAAGAACAATACAAAAATGGCCTACCTCCTACCTAACACAAGGTATGATGGAACCCAAAATTGAGGATTCTCACTAAAGTAAAAGCCACCTCAAGGAAACTGTGGCACCTGTCACCTCAACAATAGTTGATCCAAGCAAACAAATCATAAGTCCCAATATAAAAATTCTATTTTGTGCTTCATGTGTTTGTTTTCTGCTTGACATGGATTACACTTTGGTCTCCTATTTTGTTTAATGTTTTCTACAAAAAAACTACCCAGTCCTTTACTACAAAATCCAAAAATATTTCAATAGGTCCTTCTTCCAAACAGTGTCAGAACTACTTCATATAGCAGGAAACCTGTAGGAAAACGAGGCATATTATTTTTTTACTCTAAATTAAAAGCAGAGCAATCACAAATCAAAACCAAAGCAAAAACTAGACAAAGCAATGATAGTTTGTTATTTTTCCTATAAGCACTCTGAGGACAAGTTTTGCAAAAAGAATAAAAGATTGAAAGTTGTTAAATAACACTATTGCCAGCATCAACATATCCAAAACTGAAGAATAAATCTTGCGATCAATTTGGTAAAAAGGGGGCGTTTTGTTCAATGCTAAATGTTGTCATATTATTTAGAAAAATTAATTGTTTAATTTGATTATATGCTTAGATAATATTGATAAAAATTATAAGATTGTAATTGTAAAATGACATGTAAATGTCACCAAAAATTGAGTGACATATGTCATCCGAATTATAATAGAGAGAGGTGAGGTTAGATTAATTTTCTATTGACTTTTTTTTTTATGATCTATTGTCATCTTTTAATATAATATCATTGAACTAAACAAATAACAATATAAAGATAATATAGTTATCTAGAAAACATTAACCTCTAAATAGCACAAAGATTTAGATGGCATTGAACCAAACTCCCCCATAAAACAATTCAAAATACAGATAAATATAACATGATGTTGGAATATCAGATAGCATGATCGAAAACTAAACCAAGACTAGCCATGCAAAGAACAAAAAAGAAAGAAAAGAAAAACAAGTATGTAAATCAACACACAGTAATCCCTTTAAACCATACTAACAGAGGATTCCCATCATAATATAGACAACACACTAACCCCAAAGCTGAAAAATAACAAATCCCCATCGAAGCTTTCTGCACCATCAACAGAACGCTCAAAACTAAAATGGGTGTGAGCAAAAACCTATTTTAATTGAGGTCACACGAAGCCCACAAGCTTTCAATACGACTCCAATGCTGCTCGCGGTCACACCTTTCCCCAACCCACTCACCACTCCGCCAGTCACCAAAACGTACTTCATTTGCCTGTTTGTTGTCAAAGCCGATGCCATTGGAGCATCTGCATCCATCTCCCAATAACTACGATGGCGAGAGAGCGGCGCCGGAGAAGCAAATGCCCGACCGCCGGAAACGGTAGAGAGGACGGGTTGCCGAGAATAATAGAATATGGTTTTAGGTCACTTTCTAGGGTTTTGACCGCAGCTTGGTGGGGTTTGGGATTAGAATAGAAACGGCGGCGCTACGGTTGGCTCACCCAATCGCGCCAATCCAATGTGGCTGCCATTTCTCTCAGGTCAACGGTTTGAAGTAAAACAAAAATCTCTCAAATCACTAAAAGAAAAAGAAAAAACATCGATTTAATAATTAATAAATATTTTTTTTCTCAATAAATATATATATATATATTTAAGTAAAAAACAATTTGTACCCTGGGACATTAGCCAGAGAAGGTCCGATTTGAATCTAATTCGGGTCGATTCATATTTATATAACATTTAGGATTGATTAAAATTTAGATCAAATTAGGGCAATTAGATTTGACTTATTACCCATAATAGATCACATTTTTAGAACGAATTTCATGTTAACCCAAAATAAAAATAAAATTTAAAATATCTGTTTTGGGTGAAAATTTAAGCAAGAAATTATAGAAAAATGAGTAGGATTATTGAGCTGATTAAAGAAGAAAGAGATATAAAAATGTGAGAGAATAAGAGGTTTTTCTTGATGTTCTTCTTGAAAGAAATGGAGAGGGTGATGGTAAGCCACTAGTTGTCAGTGGAAGCTTCATCAGAGGGAAGAGATGCTAATCGAACAGAGCTAAAGCTGTAGACGAACTGTGGGTGAACAGTACCTAGTTGGCCTTTTTCCTTCAAAGTTCTTGAGTCGAATCAGGGACCGAAACTCGCCTCTCACCATAAATAAAGTCATTTATAGCGGAAAAACAGTGAATGAGATTAAGTAAGTTAGGTAAACTTCATTAATGAGGTGGTAGCGAGACAGCGTGTCGGTGGTTGGACCTGTCTATACTGCTCAATAACCCAGAAATTAATGACAGACACCTTCCCCTTATCCCTAGAGGGACCATCACATCATATGGTAGTTATAACATTACAAATGCTTATTGGCTAGTTAATTGTTTAGTCCAGCCATTCGACTAGCTCCACACTTTTTAACTAAGGAACCTCAGCCGGAGCAAGCTTCCTAGATTGTTTGGGAACTCTTATTTGGCTGACTTTGCTTAGAAACTCGATCAAACTGGTTTACATGTCATGAATGGATAATATGACAATTTTTCCTTTAACAATACCCAAAAAAACAGATTTGCTCAACAGCCTTCATAAATTATATTTTAAGAAAAATTATTGCGTTCATCTATCAGAATACGTCACTAGTTCGCTCGTGTATCAGCACGTGCTACATGGATGAGTAAATTAACCTTGTTATGCACAAAGCACTACCAGCAGTGTTAAAGGCCAAAGAGTCAAACGAACTATCCAACCTTCACAACAGACCATCCAATTGGCTTGATTGGATGGTCCAGTAGACATGTGTAATACTTATTTGATCTCAAATTATACATATTTTCTTGATAGATATATACTTGTATATATACCTACCTAATCTGATAGTATATCAGACCATTGGTTAGGCGAACTAAAATATCCAATTATCTATCAAACTATCTTGTTTGGCTAATCATATAATTCCTTCTATCATTTTGCATCTTAACATTGTTTAGAGTCTTCTGTGCACGGTGAGGCTCGCTCACCCGCGTGGCACATGCTAATATGCAAGTGAACCCATAACATATTTTAATGAATAGATGTAATAATTTTTACTAAAATTATTCTTTTACCTTAGCAATACTATAAGAAAATCACTCGTAAATTCTACGCAATCACATAATGTCGAATTAGTAAATTATAATTTCAGCATTATAATGCATAAATAAAAATCTTAAAAATAATAAATATTGATAATAACACAGATTGTTCTTCGTATATTATGTTAAATTCTTAAAAACACAAGAATTATAATTTACAAATAATTTATGATCACTTAAATTAAATGATACCGACGATGATACGAATATCTGAGCAAATCAAGAGCGAGTTAAATCTAAAAGAATTTATTATTATTATTTTTAAATTAGATTTCAAATCTGTTAAATAAGATTTGGCAGCTGAAAACCAAATGTTTTTAATGAAAAATAAATACATTAATCATTAAATTAATTTGTTTTGGGAAAATTATATTTTTAAAAATTATTATCAGAAAAAATTGTGAATTTGAGGTTAATCAGATATTTTTAGAGTTACATATATTAAATAATCATCCTAGCTAAAATATTCAATTACAAATAAGTCATCAAAAAAGAAAATACTAAAGAGATTATCACAAAATTCCAAACAAATAATTTGAAATTTTTAAAGTTTATTTAAAATTAACTAGGAAGAATAGCTTACAAATTTTCCGATTTTATCACTCACGAGGTTTATTTGGACAAAAGTTTGTGTAATCTCTCTTAGAATTGCGATTTTCATGTATCCTCTGTTTTGATAATAGAAAAATTTATGCAATCCTTAAAAGTAATTCTAAATAACCCGAAAGTAATTTTAGATCTAATATTTGAATTATTCAAATAAAATAGAACATTGCTCTATTTAATAATTTAGTAAATTGGGATCTAAAATTGCAATTAGTTAATATATTAGTTATTTATTGAGATTGTAGCGATGTTCATAAATTTTTTTTTTATCAAAATGATTCAATTTAAGATTATGAAGTCTAGGTATTTTTAAAAAATATTTGTAAATTTAAATTTTTTTTTTGGTGAAATAAATATTTGCATTTGACTCTTCTACTAATTATAATTCATAAATCAAATTTCATATCTATCATCATTAAAGGTTTAACTCAAAGTTTTTGTCTCATTCAAAGTTATCAATAATTTATAATTTGGCTTTCAAAGTTTATGTCTATCATTCTCAAATATATATGTTTAATTACATATTCATCCTATTATTCATCATAATACTTATAAAGATAATTTTTAGCTAATAATAATTCATCAGAAATATTTATTTCTGAATTTTTTATGAAACACATATTTTTTAATCTCTAGACACTAGGTTAAAATGCTCATATAATTCCAAATTCTACAACTTAGGGCAATTACTCAAACATTATAAATTTTTTTAAATATTATCTATATATCATTCTCTTCACAAATTATAAATTATAGAGTAATTTTTTTTTAAATAATAATTTAATATTTAAAGTGTCTGACAGATATCAAATAGTGTATTATTTATACTTTATAATTTTTAATTAGATATTTTTGATTTCATGGGCTTAAAAAAAGCTTGGATTTATTTTTTTGGATTTGATTTTATTTAATAAAAAATATATTTAATAATTTTATTTAATGAATTCAGTTTGAAGCCAAAGAATCCCATAATTTTTGGTAAAATTGAGCCCGGTCTAACATGTGCTTGAGCTTGAAGCACGCCGGGAGGCGGCAAAGCTGCATGCGAGCCAAAGGCCTTAGAGGGGAAGGCGGTCAAATTTCTCGTCAGAAGAGACCCCTGGTGTCGATCTCTGCCGCTCTACGGATTAGCGCTGGAGTGAGGAAGGGAAAGCCCTAACACCATCTCTCTCGGCTCTCCCTTCCTTTCGATCTGTCCGTCTTTCCATCTATATCATCTATTTACTAAAATTTGTGTGTGCGAGGAGATGCATGAAAGTAAAACCAGAAGGGAGAACCCGAAAACCCATCGTTGTAATTGGAAGCATAAGGTATGAGTCATTTGATGTTATGTTATTCATTGCTTTTGTCTGATTTAGCTTGTAACTCGAATCCTTTAATATTATTATTCATAAAGTGCAGCTTAGGCAAAATTGCTTGAGAAGGGTTCAGGAGGAAAGGGCACAGCTTCTTTGGAAAATTAGATCAAATGGGCGGCGAGATTCACATAAGAAGGTTCCTAGCTTTATACGTTGTATTGATTTCATTTTTGTTGTAAGAATGCCTTCTGATGTTGTTTGAACTTTTTTGAAACTGGTGTATAGCATTGCTTTATGTGGAGCTGAATGTAGAAGAGAAATTCATATTGAGGTTTTGTTGTTGTTTTTGAAATTTAGGGGATTAACATAAAGGACAGGAAATTCAACCAAAACTAGATATTTCACCCAAATTCTTCAAAAAGTATGCATTTGACACCCAATTCCTAAATCACATCTCTTTTCAACTCCATTAAAGTGATTGTTGAATGTTGATTAAACTATATATTATTCATTCTGAACCTAGTCCAATGATATGTAAGACTTTCAATATTTTCTGTGATAGTGCTGAAAAGTTATATGAATTTGGGTGAAGCTTGTAATTATTATAAGGAATTAGGTATGATATTGAAAGTTCATTATATTGCATGCAAGCACTTCTATGGAATTGATTCTTTTGTGTGTTTATTATATTTGATTTCCAGGAGGTTGTGGAATCAACGTTCCGTGACATAGTTTCTGATGAGTTTGAGAAAATCAAGCAGTCAGCTTTGGGGATCTGTCATGAGATCTCAAATTCTAAGAATGATGACTCGTTATGGGAATATGATAGCATGTCTTCTGAAATTCAAAGTGAAGATATAATGATAGAAATGGAAAGGGTTCTCTACAGAGATCTTAGAGAAGAAAAGATTAGGAGGGGTATGTTCTTTTAATATAGTTTGTCAACTGTATTGTATTTTTTGATTTCGACCATGTAACGCGATACCATTGCCGTTAACTTTAAAAATTACAAAAAACTAAACAAGTGTCATTTTCTTTATACTATATAAGAATATTGTGCATGTTTATATTATTTTTTATTTTGAACGTTCTTTGTCTACAACAAAAATAAGATTGTACCTAATGCTTATTATTTCAATGGAGAGAATTTTATTAAAGATAAATTACAGAGAATGGACTTAGGTGGCATGGGTATGTCTGTGGTGAGTGAAAGATGCACCATTGAAGCAACTAGATAATATTATGTTGAAATGAGGATTTATAACGTTGACCCTAAAAAGTTGGAGTCTATTGATAGCATGATGATGATGAGCTCATTCACATCATTGAATCATTTTTATAATGACTATAGTATCTTCATGTAAGTGTAACTGGTGCAGTGTAATTCAAATTCTATGTATGGAACTTTTTCAAAGTATGTACAAAACTTTTGCATAATATCATCCATATGATTAGCTTGCTTTCTAGTTTTTAATAATGCTCAAAAAATCTATTAGGAAGAAAATAAGGAATTGTATGATAGATGAATATGAGCTGCACTTGCTGGGGTATATAGCATTAGGTAAAGCTTGGAGGTGCTTTGTACTATTGATGGAAAGTATCATGCCGATGATTAAAAAGCTATATGTTTTTTTAGTGATTTCAGACATGGACCGTTACAAACAAACAATGTGATCCAGGTAGATGAGAACAATGGAGAATGATGAATTTTAAATAATGGGACTTGTTAACCTATATGGTTATATGTAAATTTTAGGTGAACATGATTGAGGTTATTCTTCAATCAAAGCCACTACAACCACACCTGTTGTTGATATGCTTATTTATGATGATTAACATAGCGACGCTATCTTGAGGAAAGCTAGTAGTTGTTTAGTAGTAGCAGATGGTCGGTTCACAACCTAGAAAATGCAGGTGCATTTTATAACCAAAGTAAATTTTTTCCTGGTATGAATTCCACTGGGTCTACTTGGAAACATTAGTTCATCACACAATTTCTTGACTGTACCTGATGATTTGTGATTGTGCTTAATTGCTTACGTAAGCCAAATTGCATCCTCAATCATGTTATCTTATGATATTGTGACCACTGGGACTCATCTATTTTGTTCTTGAAGATCTGAAATGTGCCATTTGAATGAACATAAAAAGACTGCTTGTCTTATGAAATCTGTAGATATCATCTTAGGCTGAAATCAGCTATCTACATTGAACATAAAACCATGTGTTGGATGATTGCTGGCAAAGGATTGCATGTAAAAATAGCCTTGATAAATCTTTTGCAAGCTGTAGTTTATAACGAGCTAGGTGAGCTCTTGTGTGCCACTATGGCTTGTAAATTATATGAGACAACATATTACTGTAGATTTTATTGACTTTCAGTCTGAGAAATCATAATATTCTTGGAAGAAGGTACATTTTGTATAACTGTAGAAGCCAAACCTTTTATTTGTAATATGTTAGTTTATTTATTATGTGCAGAACTAGAGTTTATTGAAGAAGAAGACGAGTACTTGGCTCAAGTAGTTTTTGAACACATGCAGATTAATGATGACCAGGTGCATATCTACTGTGTAAAGACTAAAGATCTTATAGAATCATCAAGAAATGCAATTTAATAAATATTTATTTGGCTAGAATGTACTGTGAGAAACGAAGACCTGAAAATAGTGCTGTGCAAAGGATTCACACGTGCCCGAGATCACAGCAATTATAGAAAAAGAGCAATCACAAGGGCTTTGGTCGCTAAAATGATAGAGGAGCGATACAAAGGGAAATAAATGAGACACTGAGGATAATTTAATAAGATACTGAGGTTAATTTCATTAAACAAGACGGTTAATTTAATGAAATTTGGCATAGACGAAGGGGATTTGACAACAAAGTTGTGCAAAAACAGTTTCATGATGTAGAATCAAAATCAGACTCACCATAGTAGTAACATTGACACCATAGAATCCATGATGTTTAATCTCAAATATATAGTATAAGAATGACAAAACCATTATTGATGGCATCTCTTACAGTAGAAAAAATAAACCAAAAGTCATCTTGGGACATAACCAGTAGTTTGAAATGCGAATATTAGAGTATTTCCTGTTCAGAATGTTACAGTCTCCGCTTTACCAATTTAAAAATCTTGTGGAAAAATGTTTAATTTGCACAAAGCCAAAATATAATTCTGAACATCATTTACTGTACATTTTTTGATCCGTGATTCTCAATTCATTCTTAGAGCCATTAGTATCATCTGCCTTCTTTGTTTATATAAGTGTGATTTTCACTTGTAATTCAACTGAAACTGAAGCTAGCTAAGGAAAATGCGTAAATCATGCTGATGTTTTTCTATGACTGAACTTGGCATATCTCATGCCTTCTTTTTTTTTGTTTTGGAAGCTATCTCACACAACCTTTTAATCTATTGTTATGTGTTCAATTTTTTTTGTTTCATGTCAGGACCTGAAGAACAGAATATGGTGTCCAATTTGCAAGAGAGGGGAACTCAAGGAAACACATAATCTCATATATTGTACAGGATGCAGCTTGCAGCTAGACCTTGAAAATGACAAGGTTCAACTCTAATACTAATGATTCTCGCAATTATAATAATTATTTTTATTCTTTTCCCAAATCTTTAATATTGGATCAGCTTTCTTATGTAGAATTTGATAAAGAAGTCGATGACTACATACTTGGCTATGCTTAATCTAGTTCAATTTACCTTTGTTTTTAAGCTTTTTCTTTGAAGAGTTTGCGCATTAGTTTAGTGACAATTTTCAAATTAAAGAATTAAATTTAGAGTATGACTATTAAGATGGATGTGTGGTAAACTTGAAAGAACTAAGTAGAAGAGGACTAAATTAGGAGACTGTAAAAAACAACACACATTCAACACAAGATCATAGTGCTATGGGAGAAATACCATAAGACCTAAGTTCAGATCAATATATATTAGGGCCATCACTTATATATTAATATCACAATTTTTTGTTGATTGCCAATATTAGATAATTGCACGTGTGCATTTCAAACAGCTCCCCCAATCACATGAGAATCATCCACGTTGGTCTTTCTCCGTCCAATGGGGTATTTTAATCCATGAACTGTATGCATATTAAAAGTAGAGAGTCACCTACTCTTGTATTTCCTGTTCAATCATGGCAAGAGAAGGAACTCATGGGAGCACTTATATGAACCACGTGATCCTAGTCGAACCTTCAACTATGATACTACTTGTTAGGAGTGAAATTACAACAGACTCAAACAAGTGATTTGATACCGTTTAACCAAAAAACATAAGCCAGAAGATTAGAGCTGTCACCTTTATATTAATTATCATAATTTATTATTTGCTACTAATGTGGAATAACTGTTTCATTCGTAACACAGAAGCTGCAAGATGCATCATTAAGGTGGTTGAGAAATGTATAGAATGGTTTTCAGGAGGTGGAAGATATAATTACAAGATTTGAATGAGCAACGTTTAGCGAAAAATAGTTTAAGAGAAAATGTATGCATTAAGTCGACCCAAAGGTGATTGAAATAAGACTATTCTGGGACGATTTTCATCGAACTTTTAGATTGAACACGTTCCTATTCTCAACTCTTTAACCTTTCTCATTCATTAGGTGGACCTGCAATTCCTGAAGGCAAGATTGGGTGAAGTGCACGTAGGACACCTTGACAGAGGATGCAAAGCCACGCCGGAGTTCTGCGTGGAGACTGTTTTTGACCTGACTGCACTGTACGTACGCTGCAAAGCATGCAGTACATTTGAAATCGTATTGTAAGTTAAATATATATGTATTTATACATGCTGAATTTTGATGAAATATGTCTAAAAAGAGGAATTGATTTAATTCACGAGCCTTAATTATGCTCACTAAACTTTAATCTTTGCTGATATTCAACTAATCAAATAATTATAAATATAAAATATATATATTTAGATGATATTAATATTTAAATAGCACTAATATCTAAAGCATGAATCAAGTTTGAGCTTGTTTTTCATTAGATTGCACTAAAATTGAATATTGCTTTCATACAGTAACAACAAACTAAGCTTTTGCCTCATTAGGTGGGATCGATTACATAAAATCTTTATTTATATTGTACTCTATTAAATAACAAATTTTCATCTAGTTTTAAATACGTAAGATTATTTTTTATAGTTTCTGGTCATGTTATTTTTGTCCTCCTTTTTCCTCTTTTTATATAGGTAAAGATCCAATAATCTAATTTTTCTTAATGAAGCTTTTATTGACTTATAATTTATATGTTCAAACCATCTAAGCCGATTTTTTGAGTTTATCTTCAATTGAGGTCATTTTAATCTTCTCGTGGATATACTCATTTCTCATCTTATTCTTTCGCATATATCTGCTTATCTATTTTATTGTCCTTATTTCTTCCAACTAAATAGAGTTTAATGTATTTTTTTATAACTCTAGTTTTGCTTTAATATATTCTCTAATTTTATTAATGAAAAAAATATTATTTTTAAAAAGCATACGCTAAGGCACTTTTTTTTAAAATATGTTCAGTTTAAACTTTCATAATCAATGTAAAGAAATATGTACTTAAAATCGAACTTTGACATAATTCAACTGAAATAGAAAAATTTTTAGTCAAACTCTCTTGTTTTCGAACGCATGTAATGGTCTCTTTATACATATCCTGAATAATTTGAATGTAAATAATGTAATTTTTTTTTCTAAAACTCTCTAGAGTACTTTTCTTAAGACTTCATCATAAATTTTTTTCTAAATTAATAAAAATTAAATATAGATTTTCTTTTTTCTTTAAACATCTCTATTAAACTTTTCAACAAATGAATAACTTTCATAATAGATCTATCTCGCATAAAATTAAACTGATCTTATGATATCCTATTATTACGATGTAATCTATGCTCAATCATTCTCTCCTAAAGTTTTAAAGTCTAGCTCATTAACTTAATGTTTCTATAGTTAGTACAATATTGTACTTCATCTTTTTGTTTATGCTAAAATCAGTAAGAGCAATTGTATTATCACAACTGTCATTAAAAAATCTTTCAAAGTAATATATTCATCTTTATTGAATGTCATTACTCTTAAAAGTAATTTTTTATCCTCATCTTTAATTTATTTTACTCAAATCAAATTTTTAGTTTTTCTATCGTTTATTTTAGCAAATTTGTATGTGTTTCTCCTTCTTTGGCATCCAATTTCTTATAAAAAATCATCAAAAGCTGTATATTTTGCAGTACAGGCATTTTCTTAAATTTTTGTTAAGCAATTTTATAATTTTCTAAATTCTTTTTACTGTTACACTTATGCTAGTTTTCGTAATAATTTTTTTTTCTCTAATCTTTTCCTATATTTTTTTTTCATCACTAAGTATCTTTATTGTTTGTAGCTTTTCTTTTAGATTTTTTCAATAAATCCTTTGCAATCTTACAGATCAATGTCTAACTCTCATGTTTTAAAATTCTTTTTTTAAAGATATTTTTATTTTTATTCTTTATATTCTACCATCAAGCCCAAGAGTACTATTTCAATTTACTATCTCTTCTTTAGCTCTTCATATTAAACTTTAAGACCATTAAACGATATTATGTAGTTAAGCATTTACTTGAAATGATTTTACAATTTTAACAATTTAATTGATTTTATTTTCTTATAAGAAAATAATTAATCTGTATTCTGAAAGACCCATTTTTTAAGATAATATACCTATCTCTTTTTTTAAATAAAATTTTATCAATCAAACAGTTATAAGTTGAGCAAAACTCCAAATAGTTTCATCCTTTTCATTTGTTCTCCAAAATTATGCTCACAGTGAATGCTATTAAATTTTTTAGCAACACTTCCAACACATTTTTTTAAAAATTTTTTATAAATATTTTTTCTTCTTGAGATATTCTTTACATAATTTTTTTTAAATTATTCTAAAATTTTTCCTTAATACTAACATTCAAACTTAGTTGAGAAGCATACGCACTTATAATATTAATAATCATATTATTAATAATAAATTTTAAAGCTATAATTCTATCATCATTTTTCTTAATTTTTATTACATAATTTCTTTAAATTTTTATCAAGAATTATACCTATTTTATTTTTAATTTTATTCTTATTAGAGTACCAAAATTTGAAGTTAATTTTTTTTTACTTTCTCCTCTACTCATTTCGTTTTCTAAAGGCATATAATATTAATTCTTCTATAAATTATAATATTCACTAACTCAATTAGCTTGTCAGGATATTTATATTCTAAGTCCTTAATCTTATCGTAGTGTCTTAGACTAATTTCTTTACATGCATCAGTCCATAATGTGAAAACGCTTACTCACTTATCACTACACTTAAGAGCTGATGCTGAGGCCTCTGCACATTTTTCACTGTATTTAAATAATATCGCATGCCGTTTTCATGGAACGTCTAAGTTTAAGCGCATCAATCATTCGTCATTTTTGTTTGACAAGTTTTATGCTGACTGTCGCCTATCTAACGCAATCATCTGGGATCTGATCCATGACTTGTGACTCGATAACAGTGCATTAATATTATTTTCATATTAGAATATAATATTTGTTATTTAATAAGAATAAATATTATCTCAAATTGCAATCTAATTACATGTAGTTTCATGAATTTAAAGAATTTTAAATTTTTCAGATTGAAATGTAGTTAAAAGTCAGTAATCGCCAAAAAAAATGATGAATAAAAATTTAAATTTAAATTCCTATTTAGCAATATGCTAAAAAATATGACTTATTTTAGCCATGATCAAAACCTTAAATTTATTTTTAAGAAACTTTAAAAATTATTTTTTATCTCATTATACATAAATTTTAACATTAAATAATCACTTTATTTCACATTAAATATAATTTTTAATATAACTAACTCACTTTATTTCACATTATACATATTTTTCTAAAATTTTTCACAAAATTTTTTTATATTATCTTTTTTTTCCTTCAACAAAATAGAACCTAAAACTAAAAGTTGCACAAATTTGATCATTAGTAAGAAAATAAAATAAAATCATATCTCTGATTAAATAATTTTTTATTGTAAATAAATTGCAATATAGATACTATTTTCCTAATACACTTCAAAATATTATTATATTATTTTTTTAACTCAATATCATAATGTATGATTTTTTTTTTTGATAAATATATCATAATGTATGATTATTTCAAAATCTAACATTTTTTGTATGCAATTAATTTATTATTTTTCCCTGCTTGGCCTCATCTCTATTGATGACTGGCAAATTTGAGCCATCAAAAGCAAATAAGTTGAAACTTGATACCCTTTTTGGTCTTTTTACTAATTTGATAACCAGTTCAATAACTAGAAATTGCATATTTGTACCTAAAGTTTCCTCATATTACAAATATTATCCTCTGAATGTTAATTATTTCAGAATATAAATTTTTTAAATTATTTATCTGTATTAGATACAAATACATATTCTTTAAATATATTGAGATAATTTAATGGTAAAATTTGTAATATTTTTATTAGTCGAGGGGATTTTTGAGACAGATTTTTAAGGGATGATTCATAATGAAAGTGTTGGAGTATATGATCTCGCGCACTCATTAGCTCGGCATTTAGGAGCAATAATTTTATTCGAAAATTAAAACAGCTCAGAACTTCCTTGTATTTTGCTCTATTTAAAGTTGACTCGATTTTCTTTCGGCCCGAAGTTAGCTCGCTCGAAATAAAATCAATTCAACTCAACAAACATATTTAGAATTCTTTAAAGTATAATTGAGAATTTTTATATATAAATATGATATAATAATAATTAAAAAAATATGTGCATAAAATAATGAATATTTTTTATTGAAAATCAATTCAAAATCAAAAGAATTTTAATAGGCACGAATCAAACTTGACATAAAATTAAAAAAATTTCTTTTGAGTTGAACTCGGTTAGCTCGAAATCGACTCATGCCACATCTGAGCTTGAATCAGAAAATTTTCTAAGATTTTACTCCAAAAAAAATTCCACGTGTCGCTCATCTGTAGTCCCCCGTCCGGCCTGGCGGCCGGCCCACTATCTCTCCTAGAAGGCCGCCAAATGGATTCCCGAGGAGGATGCGCTGCCCTGGCCTACGCGATGCTTCTTTGTTTCTTTCTTGATGCCTGCCGGCCGGCGGCCGGCCGGCCGCCAGCTTTTTTGTTCTTCCTTCAGCTTAGCAGTAATGGTCTTCTTAATTCTTCCACCCACCTTGCATATATTAATTACTTCACTCTCTAATTCTTAATCCTCAATGATCTTCATATTCATCTCATTCTAAGTTTGCAAGGTGGAGTTGAAAGGCGGCGAGGCGATAATGAACGGCAGCAAGCTGAGGTTCTTCGCTCCCCTCGGAGCCAAGAAGGAGCGGGACGAGGAGCTAGCCCTCTTCCGCGAGCTGTTCAAGCGGGAAAGGGAGAAGAACATGAATCTCCTTGAGTCGGTGTCAGCTGACATCGAGCCGATTGAAGGTGAGCAAATAATCTTCTTGAATTGAAAATTTTTCGTGTGAATACATATGATGATACTACATATTAAATTTTTTGTATTGTGTTTCTTTAAATATAATTAAATAAATTATAATAAGCAAACAAATAACAAAGTTAAAAATTTTGTCAGAAACACTCAAGAAATTTCACTACTAAATAAGCCATATAACCTTTTTTATAATTTGACTTTCAATTATTTTTTCTCATTATAGAATAAGCTATGATAAATAGCACTTAAAATTATCTTGTTTATATCATAAATTATATCTAATTCTCACTATTTGTATTTAACAAGTATAAAGTGGCTTCAAATCCTATTTTAAAATCTTTTTTTTTTTTTTGAGAAACCTAGGCAAGGAATATAATCATCTAGTCCCCATCTAATTAAAAAGGCTAGAGTATAAATTTTGAGAAATTTAGTAAAAATGCTAGAGAGAGAGAGATTCCTCTCCAATTACTACCTCTATTCAGTCGAGCTATATATAGGGATGGCAACAGAGTAAGTTTAGGTCGGGTTGAACAATACTAAAACTAACTTTTTTATATATATAACTTAATACCTATACCTTCCATGTACTTAATTTCTACACACCTCAACTATTATTTCATGATACCAGTACCCAACTTGCTCGCCCTGATTATTATGTTTTCCCTATCTCCATCATCCCCCCCCATGCGGATAAGCAGTAGTTCGACGGAGGCCTCAAGGCACGGAGAAGCTCACAACGGAGGCTTGGAGGTGCAGAGAAGCTCGCAATGTGATGCGTCTCACGACAAAAGCCTCTCGCGGTGGGTGAGCGGCGTGGAGAGCAGCGAGCAAAGCTGATAGCAGTACGAGCAATGCTGAGCAAGACGTCATCGGTAGATCGAGAGCCGACAATGGAAATTAGGATTTAATTTTTATAAATTATAATTTATATTGCGTATCAGATTGAGGCAAATATGATGGAGTCACAAGTCACAAGTATAATTTTAAAACTCATATCTATCCCATTAAGTACAAGTCGGGGTAAATGAAAATGAATATAAGTATAAATTACTTTCTTATCTATATATGACCGATGAAGGGAGAGAGACCCAAAACCTCTGTAGGCCTAATGCCAATCATCTCCCTAGCTAGTTGTAACGGTCAAGACTTGATACGGATCAGCTCACATGGCACACCTTCATGCATAGTTCCAATTATAATTGTATCCAATGAAAGAATTACGAGGACATTTGATTTAATATTATTTCGATATTATGTTATAATTATTTAATTTAATGACATATTAGATAATTTTTTAAAATATTATAAAATTATTACTCAAAAAGAATATTTAAATATCATGATATCTAAATTATATAATATAATATTAGAATAATATTGAAGAAATAGATGCTTTTTTTGTAGCATGAGGGCCATCATCCTGTGCTTGTCAGCATAAATATTCATGGGCTTCTTGAGGAAGATTATTCATGGGCTTCATATTGGGCTGGATCCAATTGGAACTTGTTCACTTTTCATTAATTGGCTCTACAAAAGATTGTTTCATTGGCATTATACAAATATATACTTATATTGTTTTACATTCTTTTCTATCCAAAATCATCTGCAAATATTTATTTTAATTTTTTTCCTCAAAATTTTACAGTAACTTTATTTTCTAAGTTTTTCTTAGTCCTATTTGGTGCGAGGACCAAAATCAGGATCAAAATAGTACTAGATTAAAAAAGAATAATAATAATAATAAATAAATTTTTTTAATTATTCTACATAATTTTTAATATAAAAAAATATTATTTTACTTCACATACTCAATAAATTTCAATAAAAATATCTACTTTATTTCATATCCTAGACAAAAAATATATTTGAATTGAGTATTTTGATCTAGGATGTGAAATAAAGTTAATATTTTTATTAAAAATTATTGAGTATGTAAATAAAATAATATTTTTTTATATTTGAATTTGTGCAGAATAATTAAAAAATTTATTTATTATTATTATTATTATTATTATTATTATTGTTTTTAAACTAATATTATTTTGGTCCTCGTGCCAAACAAGACGTTTTCGAAAAGAGGACTTTCTTCAAATCAAGATGTTTCAAGTAATAATATGTAAAATAAAAATGACTCCAAAAATAATGAGTATAGTAGGTCGGTATGTTTGTAATTTTTTTAAGAGTATTTAGTTTATTATTATCTTGGTATTATGTCATATAAATTAGATATAATAATATTTATATATTATTTTTTGAGTGATGATTTTATAAATTTTTAAAATATTATTTATACATATCATTAAATTAAATAATTATTTTTTTAGATAACATGACATAACACAAGTAATATTGAACCATTATCTTTTTATTAATTTATTGCAATTGGATGTAATAAGAACACAAATTTATATTTACTGTGAAAATTTATGAAAAAAAAGTTGATGAATCTGAATTGTAAATATTAAGAATTAAATATTTATTATGCAAAATAAAAGAAATTTAAGCGTTACGTATTAAGTGCTCATTAAAAATATTTATCTTTTTTCATTGATAATGGTTTCTGCTGGATGCAGGCAATTCCACGGTGTTCAAAATTTCTACAGGAAAAATGGGTGACTCACTTACTAATGAGGGTGAAAAGAACGACTATGATTGGTGAGAAAAATAATAATAATAATAATAATAATAATAATAATAATAATAATAATAATAATAATAATAATAATAATAACAATGATAATGGCATAGATGTACTTATAGTTTAAACCTTTAGTTTAGTTTGTTTAGTTTAATATTATGTAATTTTATTTAGAGTAAATAAACATTTAATTAGATGATATTTTTATATAATTTTATAAAAAATTATAGAATTGTGAATTAAAAAATAATATCTGAATATCATGATATTTAGATAATATAACATAACATCAAGATAATATGGAATCAAAAGCTACATTAATCAAATTTATGAACTTAACATTTTTAGACAAGTCTTTTTAAATAAGTTTTGAGATAATTACATATAATATCTCTAAAATTATTCTAATTATTCATTTAATTTTAAAAAATAAATATTTTCATTTGTTGCCTTCAAACTCAAATGAATAATTAGAATTCACATCTAAAATTTACTTCACTCTTTAAAAGATGTATTAGCTTCATTTTTAGCTATTAATAGCTTGAGAGTGAATGATTATTTTTCTTTTCATTAAATATTAATCTTTTATTTAAATATGTTATAAAAGTAAATTTGATGTCACATACATAAATCCTCTCTAATAAGAAAATCTCAATAATCTTTTTTTAATAAAAAATTCTAAAGCTCCTAAATATAATCACAAGATTTTTATTAAAATTTTCCTTACATTTTGTCAAGTTTTAGAAATTATTGGAAGAAGTTCAACTCCTATAATGCGAAGAAAAAAGTTGAATTTTGTTGAAACACATATAATAACTTGACGAATTTATTTAAATAATTCAAATGAGCAGTGAGAACATAACGTAATATAAGTTTTAGTTTATACATTAATTATTCTCAACACATACACAAATTAAATACACGCATAATACACGACAGAAAAAACTAAGCAAATATCATTGTGTATAATTCTTAAGCAATATTATTGCCTTGTATACGACTTAATTTTTGTAACAAATTATTATTATTAATAATAAAAAATTATTATTATTAATAATAAAAAATTATTATTTTCTATAGGCTGAAGACGCCACCAGCAACTCCTCTATTCCAATCCCTTGAGATGGATGTCGTTCAAGCCAATGCCGCCGTAAACACGACGGTCCACAAGGAGCTCCCCATCATCCCACCTCTCAAACCTTCAAGGGTAGGCATTTCATTTATTCATTCGTAAAAACAAAAAAAAAAATCATACTTATTATTACATGTAGTTAATAATTTGTATATTTAGTAATTAAATATAGACATCCGAAAATATACTAACGTAGAAAAAAAAATTGAACAGTTCTCAAGCAAACTAGAGGAGCCCAAACAGTTACCCAAATCCCCAAGCTCCCCATCAATATCGTCATTGTCATCCTCATCGTCCTCTCGAAATGAGATTTCAGATATGCAGATATTATCTCCACCCAAGATAATATTAACCCCAAGACTTATAGGAGTACAAGATTCACTGTCATCAAGGATGACCTCAACTCTAAGATTCAACAGAATACAAGATCCATCACAAGAGTGCATTAAGGGGCCTTACGAGGAGGCACCTCCTAAACCTGTTCAAACTCAACGAGTATGTAATGTCATCTAATTTTTAAAAAAATTAAAAATTATTTTATCTCCTAAAAAAGTAGTTTATTAAATTAATACTAATTATTATGCAGCTCGTTGGCAAAAATGCGGAACCAAAACCAAGACCGAAATCACCGAGCTCTTCTAGGCCTTCAACTGCCGCCTCCTCCCGACCTGAAACGCCAGAAAGTAATGCAAATATGAACCAGAAATATCCTCCGTCACGAGTAAAAGTAGACCGCACTGTAATAAGTCGAGGAAAAACGGTTTCAAATTCGACGGAAAAATCTACTAAGAAACTTAGCAAGGAAGTGCCTATCAAGCAAGCCCAAGGCACGAAGCTACAAACGCCAAGGGTATGATTCTTTTTAGTTTTCATTTTTTTTTAAATCCAACATAACATTTTTTATGTTTTTGTTTTTAAAAAAAATTGCAGTTCAAAACGGATCCCAATAAACCCAGACCCGTTTTGCCGAGGTCCCGACCCGTTACTTCGGCCTCCTCCCGACCCGAAACTCCAGACCCGAATCCGGATTTGAAAACGAAAGCAGCGCTGAAGAATCCGAAACCGAAACCGAAACCGAAACCCACCGAAACCCCCATCGAGAAATCAAACAGAGAGGCAACCGCGAAGCAGAACTCGAATCCGAAACCCAACAGCCAGACCGTTTCGCGTTTTCCGGCGACGACCCTGCCCGAGTTTCCCGACGAAGCTCCGCCGAACCTGATCACGTCGGTGGCGTCCGGTCGTCCCACGTCTGCGACGAGGTCGTGGCCGGCGGTGACCGGAAGTTCGGAGACAAAGCGGTCGCCGAGCGTCACGAAGCAGATGACGGCAACCGAATCTGGCGATGGAGGTAAGGGAAACGAGAAACGGGGAACAGGAAACGCCGTGGTGCTCGGGAGCTCCATGGTGAATAAGATGCTGAACGCAAGGAGGTCGACGCCGCCGGCGATGAAGGCTGCCGGCAAGGAGGAGAAGGGTCCAAAGGTTAGGGGGTTCTGAATATCTTAAGTTGATGGTGTGATTTTTTTTAATCTTTTAATAAATTTTTTTTTTTTTTTTACTGAGTAGAGTAATATTTTGAGTGTGCATAACGTAATTAACTAAGAATTGATAGGTAAGACATAAATAAAACTAAATTGTGTGGTATATAGATAATTATCTCTTATTTTTTTTAGAAGGATTCGGTTTTAAATGGGCTATCTTAGGGAATAATTCAAATGAATAATTATCGCTTATATATATATATATTTATTTATTTATTTATTTATTTATTTGCTAAAAAAATGGCAACCAAAATAAACTTTTGGCATTTCAAGGGCATTTTAGTCCTTTATTAACTAACGGATTTAAATTGTAATGAAATGAACTAAATGTGAGTTAGGGTTTTCACGAGCTTCGTTGGAAGCAATATGAAGATCTATCGAGGAACTCAAAGTGTCAACCCTTATCTTAATATGTTACATATAAACTTTATTTTTGAGCATATTGTATATATTTTTATATCATTTTGTTTTTATAAAGTTACATATATTTCACGTAATATGAATAGTATGGCAAATTTTTTGACGATTGATGTGATTTTTTTAGAGATGAATATGCTTATTCTCAGTAATTTTCATAGCTTCCTCGAAGGGACTGTTAGACGAGTATTGTATTTTAATAAAAATTGTTTAAGTTTGTCAATTTTTTTATGTCATACTTTTAATTTACTAATTTTTGATCTATCAAATATACAATTGTGATCACGTGAAAACTGCAATGATTTAAGTCGTAAGAAATATTTTCTTGACGAAATATGATGGACTACACCTCCACGATAATAATTTTTTGAAGACTTATCTTCGAAAAAAAAGTCACTCAGCAATCAACCGTTACACTGCGTTAATAGCATTGAATTTTTCAACCCTCCAACGAATTCGAATTACTCATGTTCAGTAACGAAAATCACAACACGCCTAATAACGTTTTGCATTCTAAATTATTTATTCTCATTTCTAATAGGTAAATAATAAGATTCGATATTCACGTTTTTTACTGAATGATATCATTTGTTCTAGTCGCAGTTATCTCTTTAAGTCACTGGTAATTCTATTGGTGTGGTGATCTTTTCTAATTGATTTTTTTTATGTAAAGCTATTGCTAGTCAATTTTTTTTTATTTTTCATGTAAAAATATTTAATTTGATAATATTAATAAAAAAAAAATAACTATTTAAAGAGCAAAAGTTGGATTTAACTTCACGTAGTGATGGGACAGATCATTATACAGACATGGACGCGGCCACATCTCTCAAAATTCCTTCTCTTTTGTCTCCACATCATTTAAACCCAGAAAAGAAATAAAAAAAAATAATTAATAAATCAATTTTTTAATAAACAAATTAATAAACGTACCACACCATTTAATTTTATTTATGCATTACCCATCTATTTTTAGTTAATTACGTTATGAACACTCAAAATATTGTAAAGCTTACATACACATACTTGAGTTAAAATTCAGTTAAAATTTATTTTAAAAAAAATATTTTATTTATAAATTATTAAAATTATATTTTTACTCTTAATAGTACATTTTTTTTCTTTCTCAATGGCACACTAAAGCGCTGATCTGTCCTAAAATCAATTTACGTCGCAGATGTCTCCTTCCCATGCCACTACTTAAACATCAAAGTTTTAGGATTTTCACTCAAAATATATTTAAATATTCTTAAAATAATATGATGAACGGTTCAGATTTTTTGTAGCTTAACTATAATTAAGTTATTGAAAAAATTATGATTACTCATTATAATGAAAATAAATTAAAATGTGTGTATGTAAGATCTTATATTGTTTTGAGTATGCATAACGTAATTAACTAAGAATGAATGGGTAATACATAAATAAAGTTAAATGATGTGATACGTAGGTAATTATCTCATTAATATATTATTAAAACTCTCTGACATTGACTTGTCTTACATAAATTTTCTTTTTTATTTTTTTAAATTTAAATATTAATCGAAGAGGGGGAAGTTAAATACAAGAATAGGGTTGAGAACTACCCTAATTTGAATCGAGCATGCATGCACAACTCATTAAGCTCAAATCAATTTTAACTTGAATCTTAATCGAGCCATTTTGAATCCCCTTTCTTATTTTCTTTTGGTGAAACCTAGTTTGGAATATTTCACTTGAACTTATATATATAAATTAGGATATGACTATACTTAGCAACTATAATTATCTTATAAATAATTACTTGTTTTATTATCAAAAACAAAACAAAAAAAATTGTTTAAATTCCATTAAAAAAAACTTGTTTAAATTGATAAAATAAATTTATTTTATAGTAAAATTATGTTAAAACTTTTATAAGTGTCTTAATTATTCTCATAATTGCGAACTGTAATTACTTATAGAGTTGCACATAATTAATAGAAAATTTTGAAAAAATTATACTCGTAATTAATTTAGTTCTAGTTAATTAAAGTTTTCAGAAGTGCGATCAAACTTATAATTACTAAATTTAATTTGAAATCAATTAATTTTTAAAATGTGAATAAAAACTTAATTTTCAAAATGTGATATTTATGTTAGTTGAAGTACTATAGACCAATATACATTTAATTTGTCACACAAAATACAGAAATATTTAAAGAATTGAAACTTTTAGCTGATGGTTTAATAGTAATTGAATCTAAACCGCACTTAATACAACAAGTTAATGCAGTCAGGGGGCTATGTAAAATGTCAATATTTTAAAATTACAAGATATATTATTTTAAAATAAAATGTTAAAAGAAAATTCTTATCATGTTCTGAACTTAATTTTGTACTTATATTTAAGTCTAAATTGTAAATAGTAATATTTATTTTAATAAATTTGACATAAATTAAACATCATATTTGTTATGCAGCAGATTCATTAATTGATGAGTTGGATCTTATTCATTAAATTAATTAAATTTAATGAATACGAAAAATTATTAATTTAATTTAATGAATAAGAAAAATATAATAATCAAATTAAATAAAAAAAAGTAATTAATTAAAGAGAGTGATCTAAAAAAATATTAAATAAATAAAGTAGAAAAAATATTAAGAAATAATAAATTAATTAATTAAATAAATAAGAAAAATATATTAAATAAATTAAATAAACAATTAATTACTTAAAGGGAAGAGGGCAAAATTGGAATTTTAGAGGGGGAGGGT
>KZ451950.1:9174103-9463477 GCA_002786265.1 Apostasia shenzhenica
GGGGGGAATAGCAATTTGCTTACGTAAACTCCTACAAAAATAATAATAATAATAATATATATATATATATATATAATAAAAATAGTATATTAGATTTATATGATTCGTAGATATCCTCTTGTATTCACGAGCTATGCTAAGCAAAAGAAGAATCCACTAGATGAACAAAGATAAGTTCACGGATGCACGAGTACAAAGTAGAAGAACAAGGAAGTCCTCTAGTTGTTGGTAGAAATTGATATTCTTGTTATTTTCTACTATACTGAACAATTACTTCCTACTTTGTGTCTGGCATAGAGAAAGAACTAGATCTGTATTTATAGAGGACGAAGGTATGGGTTAATAAGGCCGCACGTTCTTTGCAGATCTTTTACAATATTCACATGCAAGTGCCGGGATGGATGAATCTAAACTATTAGAGTTTGTGCACGTAAAGTAAACAAATTTTATTAATTAGATGATAATAATGTGGGAAGCGATATTTTTCTTCTAGACGATTGAGATTTTCCGCAGAGAATATTCTTGAACCAGAGATGAATAACTATAGGCGATATCGGTCCCATAGTTAAACGATTAATTAGATAGATTCAGTCATATGGTATGATCATGACTTGTATGTATATTCTTCGGATGAGTCAGAGATGGATCTAACATGTATACTATTTGTACAGTCAATGCACTGCTATTCTAATCGCGACCCTCTAGATCTTAATGCCAGCGACTCACATTGAACTGCGTTCGAGGCTTGGATGGGAAATTGTGGTGTTAATTTGGCATATATTTAAAAACAAAACCACAATTACATGTAGTATCTCTTGATTAATTAAATAGGTGGAATAGCTATTTTATAAAAAAATTTATTCCACATTTCATGAAATAGTTATTTATTTCCCTTATTATTCAAGAAATAGCTATTTCATGTAAGCTAAAAATACTATCCTAAAATTACTCTTATTCACACACACACACACATATATATATATATATATATATGTTTGTGTGCATTTTTATACATATATTACGTGTACAACAATAACAAACAACAACAACAATAACAACCAAGCCTTAATCCCACTAGGAGGGGTCGGCTACATGAATCCTTTGTTTTCATTGCGCCCTATCAGTTACCAAATTCTTATCTAAGTCTAAGTAACTAAAATCTCCAATAACTCAAATTTTCTAACTGGAGCTTCAATCGGCCTACGATTTAGATGTCCAAACCATCTAAGCCTACTTTCTCTAAGTTTATCCTCAATTGGTGCAACACCAACTTTCTTTCTTGACTAAATGTGCACTCCATATATTTAGTTTTTGATCTACTGAGATGAAAATGTTTAGATTCTAGAGGACTTCCATAATCAAAGCAAAAAGATATAGACTTAAAGCCGAGCCTTGGTGTAATCCAACTGTAATAGGAAAATCCTTAGTCAAACCTAACAACTCCTTCATATATGTTTTTAATAACTTGAATATAAGTAGTGCAAATCTCTTTCTTTTCTAAAACTCTCCAAAGTACATATATTACGTGTACACACATGTACACACATGTACACACACACATATATATATATATATATATATATACTAATATAAGTTAGATTCAGCTAATTTTTTGTATAAAATAAAATTTAATAATAATAAATAATATAAAATTTTATCAAGTTATATTTATAAGTATTTTTGTAATTTTTTTTCTATTCATGACTTCTTATTTCATATTCAATTTCAACCAAATAAATAATAAAATTATCATTTTATCCTCCTCAAAATGACAATTCTATTGAATAAAATATATAGTAAATACTCAAAATAAGAATCTCTAAAACCTTGAAAGTGCCTGTTGGCAGGCAGCTTGTTGCCTTCTTCGATCATCAATATCAATTAATTAATTACTTGAATATCTCATTAGCTCTCTTAATTAGGTACCTCCATGCCCTCATTTAATCAGCAGCCTTATTTATTTATTATGTCTTCCCTCTTCTCCCAAACAAATTAATTAATGGCCAGTTTCCACCATTGTCATAATCTATCTATCTATCTATATATATATATATTCAAGCTAGAATTTAATGCATATATATATATCCTCATGAAAACCATAGAATTTATGAAGAAGCACAGAAGGAGACATACATGCAGAAGGCTTCAAATTAATTCTCTCTCTTCTATGCTGGCTAGCTTGCTTTAATATGCTGGAGACAGAAGGCATGTATTTAAGGAGAATCAGAAGGCAGGCAAGTCTGCTGTTTTCATCTATGGCTTTTAATTTCCAGTTTTCTTTGTCTCCTTCAACTCCACTCAGAGCTCTTAATCTAATGCTCCACACAGTTGAATGGGTCAAATAACATTAATTATGTCCTTGTTCATGTTGCATTCATGCCTCCATCGATCTCTATGTACAACTAGCCCGACAATCCTTGCCTCAAAAAGAGCAATTTCTCTTTCGAAAATCCGCCACACGTGTCAATTCAAACGACTATATATATATATCAATCGGTATAACTATGCACATAAGAAAAGGTGTCCCCAATATTTCCTTTCCAATAGATCATACAGTCTTCAAGTGTCACATGTATAAGAAATGCACCCTCAACATTTCCTTCAAATAGATCTTAATTACAGCCTTCATTTATGCAGAACATTTATTCATTTAGAGAAATAAGAGATATAAGAGAGATTTGTTGCATGCATGATACAAGTTTAGAGAAATGTTAAATCAAATTTAGAAACTAGCCTTCAAGAATATCATAAAAATTTCTAAAAATTTCAACATATATAACAATCAAAATAAATATTTTAATATTATTTTGCCTTGTTCTAGTCTTTTATATATGAACAAAGATTTTATCTTTCTTTTTATTTAATGAATTTCTATATTGTACTCACCTTAAATTATATATATATATATATATAGGAGGATATTTTACTATTGGTAAACAGAATAATTCTGTTAGTTTGATTTCTTCCGACTTGATGTTTAAGTAGGTTGTCTCCCACATTTCTTCCAACTTCGTCTCTTCTTCAATTCCTCTCACTGGTATGATAACTCAAAGCTTTGATGGGTCATCTTCGCAACTCCATAGCATCAATACACTGGTTCAGATCTTCCTTGCACAGCTCCTCTCGCACAGTCCATTCTGGTCACTCACGCCCCTTCACCTCCAACACACTCACGATGTTTTCTCTCTGGCTTGTAGTCGCACAATGTGACTATTATAAATTTCCGGAGCTGTGGTACTCCTCACATGCATAGAACAGCACTATTTCAATCAATGTCTTTTGTGCGGCCTCATAGCACCACACAATTAAAACTCATTTTCAACATGCCACCATGTTGTCTTACTCAGTGCCACATTGATTCTCAACCTCTGTCACACTCCCTCGAGCTTATTGATGTTGTTGCTTTCTTGCGTGCTTCCTCTCTCTCTCTCTCTCTCTCTATAGGATTGCACATATCCTTTTCTCATGCAATTCTCATGTGCAAAACTCTCTCTACACATCTTTGTAGCTCTCTATATATGGCCTTCCTCAAGAGTCCTCTAGTAATTGGGCTTTCAATCTTTCGATTGTTGCTCCTCTCATACAACTTTTCATTTTTATGTATTATCTCCATCCCTGCACTAGTCTCATGTACTGTAAAACTAATTCTCATGAGTCCATACCACCAACAGTACAACTGATCTGTATAGCTTCACCTATAGTTCTCTCTTTTCTCGAACTTGTAAGATAAATTTAATTAACATCTATGCTCCAACTTGAGAAAAAGCATTGAAGAATATTATAGTGATCGCTGAAATCTTTAAAATATTATTTAAAATAAATACTTTTATGTTAAGTTGTATTATTATATATAGGAGGACTTTAACTTATTTCTTATTTTACTAGCTAGTTTCCATATTATACTTACCTTCTATATTATAAATACAAGAGTATCTACGTCTATTAGATAATGAAAATAATTCTATTAGTCGAATTTCTTCCAACTAACCCTTTCAGCTAAATTTTTTGAATAAATTGCACTCTAGAGATCAAAAGAATACCTTTTAGTTGTTGATTTATCATTCTATATATGCTGTCCCTTTTAAAGATTGTTGGCTTAATTTTCAAAGATTGCAAGAATATGTACTTTTTTTATATTCAGAATAAGTACTTTTAATAAATGGGAAATTTTGTAATGATCCCAATTTTATTTATATATAAGGCAATTAACCAGATTTTGTATAAGTTTTTATTGAATGAAATAAAATTAGTGATGATTATATATTATTAGTACATATATATTAATGTTCTGTCTCTTTATAACTTTTGCTATGTACAAGACTTTGATCTGTTATACATAATAATTGAAGCAGGAAGTTTTTTTTTTTTTTTTTCATAACTTTTAATAAACATTGTTGATATAAATGTATTATTGTTCTGTTATATGTACCACTAAAATCTAGGATTTTAGAGTATTTTCATGTTTGTAATTTGTGAATTTTAAATTATTGCGTTTAATTAGATACTCTTAAGATTTTTACAAACTAATTCATGAATTTTGAATTATTACACTTAGATCCTTGATGCTAACATTTTGGTGTTACAATATGGTCCTTAATTTTGTGACTTAGCAACTTATTGTTTGGTTCAAATTTGCTGGTGACAAATGAACTATATCTATTAGAAATTAATCCTACTAAATAATATTTTATTTTACAATAGATTATGTTTCAAATAAACAAATTGATTATAGATTAATTAAAACAAGAAAGAAGCCTCTTCAAATTTTCAAATAAATGAATTTATTACCAAATTAGTTTAATAATTGAAATAATCTTATTCAGAGGGTCAGAGATTAGATGACTCCTAACTCACTATTTATCAATAGAGATCTAAATTCAATTCCTAACTCATTTATTGGTCAATTTATCATGAACTACATTGATTTTTCTAATTTAAAATACTATAATTTGCCTGATAAAATAAGTACATATATACTCACCGACTTATAAAACACTCGAAACTTTCCACTACCAACATATCGCCTTAAAATGGCTAAAACCTTTCGTTACAATAATCATAATTTTATAAGTTAATTTCTCCGAGAACATTCCTTTACCATCATAATTAATATTAATAGAACGATGCATTTACAAACATATTCCTTAATTCTTCGTTAATTACATATGAAACTTCATATTTTTTATTTTACAAATAAATCTCCCAAAATGAAAGTTGTATTCATAAATATATTTAAATTTTTTTTATATACACTGGTAATTAATAAACATTTAAATAGTCATAAATAGCCAAAAAAAATTTCAAAAGTCTTGAAGAAGGCCTATATATATTATTTTTGAAAAATTTGATGTTAAATCATAAATAAAAAAATAACAAGTTTAATAAATTATTGAATTAGAATTAAGAGTTACACAACGAATATCTTTACACACATATACATATTTTCTTTCATAAAAAATAATTATCACGTATTTTATGAATAGAATGCGTAGGATACGTACCAAAATTTATGATCTTAAAAGACATGAATTGACCTGTTGGATCAGGAAGCTACAAAAATCATGTTAATAGACTTCTAGTTCTCATGATAGTGACAAATAATGTAATTTTTTTGAAGAATGAAAGATTAAAACTAGTAAAATAGATACATTATATCAAACACATTATTATATAATAAAAGTTAAAAGTGATAAGATTATTATATTATAAGTTTTGGTTAGCATATAATATATTCACACTAAAATCAAACAAAAATTTACATAATTAAAAATCAATGAAAGCTAATTAGTAAAAAAAAAAAAACTTGATTAACTGCACTTTATCTTCTACAGTGCTTCAATTATATGCAGTGATCAAATTAGAACTGATCAAGATCTCATTTTTGAAGTCTAGCATATGAGTAGTAGTAGTAGTAGTACGTACATCAATGATGAGCATCTAGAGATTCGCATCTCCACCGGCGGCGCTCGGCCTCATGAGCTGCCCGCCGAGCAGCCCCAACCCCGCCGCCACCGACGCCGAGTTCACCGTCCCGTTGATAACCGGGGCCGCCTCGTACGCCGCCGCGTTTACGGCCAGCCTCGCCGCCATCTGGGCCCCCTCCTGGCCCCTCAGAAACCCCAGATGATGATCAGCCGCCACCGCGCCGAGTACTCCGGCGTTGATATTCACGAACTGGTGGGATCCGGCGGCTGCGGCGGCGGCGGCAGCGGCGGAATGGTACCTTGCGAGCTCGGCGCGGGCGTAGGAAAGCTGGAGCTGGAGCTGGCGGAGGTCGCGCTGGAGGAGGGAGATGACGCCGACGCAGCCGTAGACGGGGTCTCGGAGGCGCATCTCGGCCTCGTAGGCGAGCGAGTTGACGGCGTCCTCCCGCTGGTCCGGCCGGAGCTCTGCGAGAAGCTTCGCCACGTTGCTGGCGCCGAAGACGCGGTGGACGCTGATGAACTTGTGCGGCTGGTCGGCGTGGAAGTACGGGGAGAAGATGCAGTCCGGCTGGCACTTCCGGCGGAGGAACTTGCAGCCGGCGCACGGCGAGGAGCCGATAGAGAGCACGGTGGTCGCCGGCGGGAAGGAAGGGTTGCTGGCCGCCGGGTGCCGCGAAACGGAGGAGGCCGAGGAGGACGTCATGGCGGCAGACCTGATCAGGGGTGGTTGGGGAGAAGGGATCGAGAGAGAAATAATTAGAGAGAGATTTAGGGCGAAATCTTTTCATGATCAACAATATATTATATCAATTAAAAATAAAAGAAATTTTATTCACATATCACACAAATTAATATTCTCTAAAAACAATTAATGTAATATATATATATGTAAATCATGTTCTTAAAAAAATGAGGAATTAGGGTTAGGGGGGGAGGAGAGTCGGAGAGAGAAGGAGAGGAAGGCAAGGGATTCTCTCTGATAGATCTGAAAGGTAGATTTAGCCCTAAAAATTTAATGAGAACCCGGAAATATATGTAGGATCGTTAAAAGAAGTAAGCGATAATGAATGAGTAGGAGGAGAAGAGACAGAGAGAGAGAGAGAGAAGGCAGCTGCCGACCGCCAGCGGAGGCGGCGGCGGCGGCGGGTCGCTAATACCTGAACAGCTCTGATCTCGTTCTCTCTCTCTCTCTGTCTCTCTCTCTCTCTCTCTCTTAAAAGCAAGCTGTCTCTCTCTCTCTCTCTTTGCCTCAGGGTGATCTGTCGCTTCGGTTGTGTATTTTCAAGCTTTTCTCACGAACGGCGAGGCGAGCGATCCGCGCGGAGGCCGAAAGATGGTGAGGGGAGAGCCGCGGCGCAAATTTATGCTCGCTCAGGGCAAATATGGAGAGAGAGAGAGAGAGAGAGAGAGAGAGAGAGAGAGAGAGAGATTTTTGAAATTAGAGATTTTTTTGGGAAGTAGAGAGGGAGTTTTTATTTTATTATTTTTAATTTTTAATTTTGTTCTTGTGAGACAGAGAGATAAATATTTTTTCGATTGAAGAGTTTTTTTTTTGACAGATTTGATTGAAGAGGTTTTTTTTTTATAAAACCCTTCAGTGTGCAATAAATTAAAAAAAACAGAACTACACTGAGAGTCCATCTGTATAGCATTTCTTCTCTAATAACAATTTGAATAAAATACGGAGCTTCTTTAAATCACACTTTCTGAGTCTCTATATGAAGTGCGTATCGGGCTAAAGTGTGTGCTACTTTATTACCCTCTCGTCGGATGTGAGTGATAATACTATTACTCAACACCTTCATGCAATCCTTTATTGCCTTTAGATGAGGGCGAATGATGGAAAATTCCTCCCCAGTATCTTGAATTAGCTTAATAGCTTCTAAAGAGTCACCCTCTATCCAAATGTTGCTTGCTTTGATCTTCTCGGCTAAAACAAATGCTTGCTTATTAATAAACACTAATAATACTAGAAATGCTCACCAAAAAAATAAGTTAATAGCAATTAAATTTATTTAATTTGAGTATATATATATATATGTAATTAGATAATTTCTTTACTTTTTAAAATAATTAAATTAATTTCTAGTTTAACTTAATATACAACTATATAATTTAGTATTAATTAAAGTATCTATTAGAGTTTATTATTTTAATTAAAAATTTAATTTAGATACTATTTCTATTTAAAATATTAATTTAATATTTAAATTAATTACATTAATTTATTAATTAGAAAAAAAGAACCTGAGTGCTATTAACTTTAAAAATATATATACTAGAAATGAGAAAATCAGAAATAAAAAAAAAACTGTAACGTAAACGCAAACAATAAACAAAACTATATATATATATATATATATATATATATATAAGAAAGGCTATAAAAAGATTATACTAGAAATATTTATTTATTAATTGACAGTATAATTATATTTTCTTTTTTTTAGTACAAGACTCTATTAAATAGAAGGGGTGACAATATATACATACAGTTAGATAAATAAATTTTAAATGAATTATTAGTATATTTATATCTCAATCAAGATTTTAAATTCATATTTGGTTTTGATTTTGATCACAATACAAAAGGATTAGTTTTAGCAATTTCCACAATTCAATAGTATTAGTATATATCAGTGACTTCAATTCTTTTATAAATTATTTTTAGAATTTATAAACTTAAATTTAAATTTATTAATAATTATTATTTCAAATTATTTTTAAAGAGCTCTGAGTTTTGACGTCAGTTTTGATTGATTTTCAACAATTTTAATCAAGTTTTGATAATTTCAATTAAAATTTATTAGTTTTAGCTCAAACAATGTAGTTTCTGACTAGCTTTTTCAAATCGTAGTCCGTTGAAACTAATCCGAAAAAGCCAAAAAAGGAGAGTATCGACTAAGTTTTAAAACTTTGATCTTAATATAATTACATATATATATATATGCATGTATTATTTTTACAATATCTTAAATATAACAGTCGAAATAATATAAATAGTTGTGCCAATACATATATCAAATTAAACATAAAATAATACAGACTAAATAATTGAATTGATCTTTTTTTTAGCGACTAAGCTAATTATAGTCACAAGAAAATATGACTAGATTTTCAATCTAGTAAAATTCAATTTCTTTTTGAATGAATTTTGTCCTACCAACAAATATAAGTCAACACTAACTCAAGACGTATGTATTTGATAAAAAAAAAACTCGATATATATATATATATATATGTATGTATATATAATTGTGTACATGCATGTACGACCACGAAGGTTTAATTGGATCGAGTAGAAAGATTAAATACCTATGTATATACATTGTATTATTTAATGCCTTAATCATAATAATACACTTGATATAGAATATATAGGAAGAATATTTACTTATTGAAGGTAAATCCCCCAAGTATATAATGCAAATTTTGATTAATATGCAGGGTTTTACAGCTAATTATGAGTAAAACCCAACTCAAATTTGGGCCTCATTTGGTTCGAGATAAGTTTTTCACCTAACATAAATTTCAACTAAAAAATCAACTTTATTTCATATCAACTACAAATACGAATATTAGAATTGAAAGTATTTCACATTTTACATACTTTCTAATAGTAAAATAAATTTTTCTCCCATTAAACTTAAAAAATAATTTTTTTTTCATGCCAAAAAGAAAAAAACTCGAACTAAATGAAGCAAAAAGTTGAATGCATGCAAGCTCTAGGATGAAGAGTCTGGCATTTTCATTATTCAATTCCTTAATGCTAGCAATTGCATGCTTTTCAACTTTTAAACACAAAACTTGTTACTTCTATTATTTGAAGTTTAAATTTAAGTTAGAAACTTAACCAATTCAACTCAAAACTTGGCCGACTTTATGTATTATAGTCAGTACATATTATAGTCGTACTAATCATAAAGAGTACTATCATTTATTTATTTTTTTGCTGAAATGTGACTTAGGCCATTAGCATAATTAAACTAATTAAAATTAAACTACAAAAGTTAACATCCATTAACATTCTTTTCGAGAATATTGTAAAAGTCAACGGAAAAAAGCATGCCGTTATTCTACTAGCGATATAAGAAAGGTAATTAGATGCACTGTTAATATTTTTTTAGTTTAATGCGTGATTTTATAAAAATTAAAACACAAAAGCAAAGGTGAAATATCATCCGATCATTCTACGAACAAAACAGTTGATTGCTTTCTCCGTCTATTCAAAATTTAGTTTTTAGCTGAATTAGATTTAGGGGGGAGTTCGATTCAATGTTATCTTGATATTATACCATATTAGATCGTAACTTTTTGAAAACTTATAAAATTGTCATTCAGAAGATAACATTTAGATATCATGACATATAGATCATAATATCCTAAAAAATTTTATACTCGAGTTGAACGGAGTACTCATTTAAACTCGACTCAACGCCAGCATTAATTTGATGGGGGGAGAAACGCACAAAAACTGTGCTGCCTTTGAACCATTTTTGCTTTAAATGAATGAACCCATGCAGGCCCATATTTCATGTATAGCCATTAATGCAAACCTGGGTTTATAAGGGGATAATCCTTCCCCTCCCCTACCCCTCATTATGCCCCCACTCTATGCATTAATTACCATCATAGCCATAACTCAAATTCTGCCAACCATACCAAGGAATAAAATAATAAATGGCTGGCCAGCCTCAGTAACTTATTAATTATTACCTTATGCTTTCATCATCAAAAAAAAAAAAAGGGAGAAATTGGGAATTTGGGGAAAGATTTGGAGAATTTATCTGTGAAATGATTTTGAATTTTGAGAGAATAAAAGTGGGATTTGGTTCTGAAATATGCATGAGATGTTATTTCAAAAAAAAAAAAATTTAAGTTTAATAATTAATATATTTAGGCAATATAAAAATATTATAAAATTATAAATATTTCGCCTAAAATTATATCGTTTTACGACTAAGAACTGATTAAAATGGAGATATGAGTGAGATATATATATATATATGCCTGGATAATTAAATTACACTGAATTAAATAACTCATGAATCTCAATTTTTTTTGAAAATTGAATTAAATTGATTATTATGGATTAACATTTTGAGCTGTAACAATTTTTTTTTTATTTTTAGAATTCATAAATTTTCTACTCTATTTAAAATTTGTCATGATGTAATTTGAATTTAAGATAAGTTAGTATTCAGATAAGCTCATTTTCTTAATTGAGCTAGCAAAATACCATTATTATTATTATTATTATTATTATTATTATTATTATTATTATTATTATTATTATTATTGTGGACACTGAATCGCAATTTTATTGATTTATTTGATCTATGGAATTTTTTAAAGTTTTTTGGAAAGAGAGGTTTACATGTGCTCTTTAGTGCCCACATTTAAAGCAGTTATACAAATTAATTCAATTACATTTATTTCAAAATTTTCATAATTCTTAATACTAAAAATATCCCATCTACTATTATGTTATGCTTTATATATAGTACTAGTTCTCTCGTTTTATTTTTTTTAAAGAATAATTACCTACATGCTACAAAATTTAGTTTTATTTATGCCTTACCCATTTATTTTTAATTAATTACACTATGCACACTCAAAACATTATAAAATCTTACATACACACATTTTAACTTATTTTTATTATAATAATAATCATAATTTTTCAATAATCTAACTATAGTTAGATTACAAAAAATATGAGTCATTCATCATATTATTTTAAAGATATTTAAATATATTTTGAGTAAAAATTCTAAAACTTTAATGTTTAGGTGACGGCAAAGGAAGAAGACATCCACGACATGAATTAATTTTAGGACAAATCAGTGCTTTAGTGTGGTATTGAGAAAGAAAAAATATGCACCATTAAGAGTAAAAATATAATTTTAATGATTTACTAACAGAATATTATTTTTCAAATAGATTTTGATTAAGTTTAAACTCAAATGTGTGTATGTAAGATTTTATAATGTTTTGAGTGTGCATAGTATAATTAATTAAGAATGGATGAATATTGAATAATGCATAAATAAAACTAAATTGTATAGCATGCAGGTAATTATCCTTTTATTTTATTATAAGTAGTACTTCTTATTTTATTTTACCGAATTATTAATTAATTTGTCTCCTAATCTCAAATAACTTACACATATTACATCTATCATGATTCTAAATGGAATTAAACATAAATTTATAAGAGCTTAGTAGATATAACATAGATTAACAATAAAATTTCAATTCTTTTTCTTTGAATATAAAATTACACAAACATAATCTCATGAATCTACAATCTAAGCGTCAAAGCATGTAACAAACAATAATTTAAATAAAAGAATATGGAAAAACATCAAATGCATGCATAGTAGTAATTCATGAATCTAATAGTAAACTCTTTGTTTTTCTCAAAATAATTTCTTTATACATAAATTTAGCCCATCCTAGCCGAGTTAAAGTAGAATTTACCTAAATTCGCTATAGTTCTAGGTTTTTTAAAATATGAGGTTAGAGAAAACATTATATTACTGTAAAGCAGAAGATTCGGATCTTAATTGTGAAGGGAACGCTTGGATGTGAGGAAGCTCTTCGATTTCTGAGAGAAATCGAAGAGAATTTGAGAAAAAACTGAGTCCTCTTCCGCTCTCATGCGCCTCTCTCTCTTTTTTCATCTTTTTAGATTGATGGCAGTTACCGCAGTGGGGGAGATGAATCAGTAGAAAAAGGAGAAATTTTATTACTTTCCAATAACTCAAATCTAATCAAGGGCAATAAAGTAAATTCTCTCTAAGCTGACTCTATGGAGATAATCATGATGATTTATGGGTAATTAAATTAAATTAAATTTAAATTTAAATTATCACATTTCTCCTTAACTACACATTTTTCTCAATTGTGAAGTAAACGCCTAGATGTGAGGAAGTGGAGAGATTTCTAGGAGAAATCAAAGAGATTTTGATGAGGATCGAACTTCTTTAATTCCTCCCTCGTGCGCATCTCTCTCTCTTCCTCTCTTTAGACTGACAGCGATTATCGCAACGGGGGAGATGAATCATTACAAAAGAGTAAGAAATTTTATTACTCTCCAATAACTTAAATATAATTAAAGGCAATAAAGTAAATTCTCTTTTAAGTTAAATCTATGGAGATAGTCATGAGAATTTATAGGTAATTAAATTAAATAAAATTTAAATTTAAATTATCACATTTATCCAAGTTAACTACACATTTTTCTCTCTTTAAATTTTTTAATTCAGCCCAACAAAATAAAATAATAAGAAAACAATTTTAAATTTCACATAGCCATAAAAGTATTAATTTCATGTAATAAAATAAAATTATATTTACCAAGGCCTTATACTTAATCACTTTTTAATGCATGACTATTTATCATTGTATCTTTTTCTTTAGGAATTACTCATTGTATCAGTGATTTCATTTAAAGGAATATATTTGATAATCACTTCCTCGTCCTCCTCTTTAAATGAACACGATCCACAATTGTTCAAAAATTTTGGATTTCTTTATTGAATTATTATTTTTACGAGGAATTAATTAATCCCACTTAACGTGTAGTAGATCCGAGATCTCACCAAAAACAATATCAACAAAGTAAATAACCAAATAAATACAGAATTTATGTGTTTCGATCCAAAGCAAGTTATATTTATGGGAAAAAAGATAACAAAAATTTATTATCATCAAAATTAAAATGTAAATCATACATAATCACATATTGAGGTAAACCAAATATGTAACGCGTGACTCATAGACATCCGATCTCTCATAAAACTTTTTCTTATACATGAACATGCAAAATTGTTCGATAATTTCAATAGGAAAATGAAAAGAACATCAAAGAGAAAAACTTAGCTGTTTTTTCTCTTATTCTACTTTCATTCTTCAACTCAATGTGTTTAATAGATTCTCATAATATGTTTGTTTGTTTGTTTTTTTTTATGGATAATTACATATATAATACTCCATATTATCATAATTATATGTATCACACTCATTTTGAAAAAATTATACTGCAGTTTTAGAAAAAGTGTGTAAAGTATAAAAAAAGTATGTAGAATGTAATTTTTAGGTGTGTGACGTGTAATATTTTTTAAAAAATATTTAATATATAAATATAATGATATAAAGTGTTATGTATGTAAATATTTTTTTTTTAATATGGTAATTCTCATGATATGTTTTAGTCCTCATGCATGCATGTCATGAACTTGTCTTCAAAGCCATACTTCATGAAATATTCATTTCAAAAACAAAAATATAAAACTTACATATGGCAAGATAAAAGTACAGCAAGATCCAAGGCAAAATCTGAAATTAACATTAAATATTATTATTTTAATTCTATATCACCACAATTTTTTTCGCTCTATTTTAACATGGTAATATAATTTAAACTTGAAACTCTCGTAATAGCATATGATATAAGTTAGTTATTATTTTTGTAATGTATGTAGGATGTGAAATAAAGTTAATTTTTAATATTAAATTTTATGTGTGATGTGATATGTTAGGTTAAAATTAAACCAGGTTAATTTTTAACTCGTAGACAAACGGGGCTAAATGAGTTAAATTTTGACCCTATTCAATCCAAGATTCAATTTGAAAATATAACTATTTGGATGAAGTTTACCTATCATTTGTTCGATCCAAAATTCAACCCAATTTGTTATTTCTTCAAAATCGATAACAAATCGACCATGATCCGACCCGTTTATATCTAACCTAATTGAATCGCCATGTAAAACTTAATTTTTGCTAAGGACTTCATCAACATCAATATATACTTCCTTAAGCATCTTCTGTAGAATAAAGTGAGACAATATATTTTCACAATATTCAAATCATTTATTTTCTCTTATATTTAAGTCAATAAATTATTACAACTACTATACTGCATTACTCTTATTAAGACACACCGTCTTCCTAGTTCACAGAAAATTGAGATACATTCTAAAAAAAAAAATGAATTATTAAAATAATATTATCTTATAACTAATATATTAATCTATTGCTTTGAAATAAAGTGAGATTATATATATATATATATAATTTTATTTGTATCTGTGCAAAATACTAATCCAATCCAACTTGGGATCAAATTCAACTCAGGATCTGACCCAATCTATTATACTCTAAAAAAAAAAACAGAAGTATTTTTTGCTAATTTATAAATTTCAAAATAAAACTATTTCATTATAACATTTTTTACACTTGGTACATTTTGATCCAACTATAAAAAATTGTCTTTTTATATGTTGAACTCTTAAAATTAAATATTTACATAAATTAAATTACAACCTGTAACATGCCTTATTAATAAATGGTTATATTTTTTGCAACTAAAACAAGATAAAAGAGCTAAATACCATTAAAAAAAAAAGTAACATCCAACCACAACTACACTTTAAAAGCAAATTAGATATTATAAATTTTATTAAAAAAAATCTACTATAAAAAGTGAAATAAAAATAAAATGATCATACCATAAATAAAACTGAAAGCCAGCAAATGGTTCATAGCTTAAATGGTTGATGCTTTTAGAATTTCAGATTAGTTACACTAATAAATTAAAAAATAGCTGCAAAATATTCTGCAAAAGATTTTAAGAATATACTTAATTCAATATTATCTTGATGTTATATTATATTATTTAAAAATAATAATTATTTAATTTAATAATATTTTTATATTTTTTTAAAAAAATTATAAAATTATCATTCAAAATGTGACATTTAGATATCATAATATTTAAATAATATGACATAACATCAATATAATATCGAATCAAATGTCCTCTAAATTATTAAATAGTCAAAATAAAGAAAGTCACCGATACTAAAAAAAAAACATATCATCTAACATTACTCAATCTTTTCGCACACCATTTATTTCATGTTCATATATATATATATATATATATATATATATTTATATATCAAATATGAAAGATGACAAATAAACTAGGACTAATATAAATATGTAATCTTTGTGATACCCTTCAATTAAGTATGCAGTTCTGTTGTTAAAGAGACATGATAATCTATAAAACTTAATTATTTTACATATTTAACACTCAAAATTTTAATATTACATATTAATTTTTAAAATTATATAAAAATTATATCTCATATACAACTCATATCACAAAATTATGATATGTATGCGTTGATACTGAGTTTGGTACTGTGTTTGATAGGGAGAGAAATGGAATCTTGAGAATTAGCGGTCTACGACGTTTTTAGCCCAGGACGCTCGCTCAGAGGAGAGGCTAAGGATCATCCAGAAAACACACAAGGATATAAGGTGGTTCAGGGATAGGTTCCCATACGTCCACCGGAGAGAGAGAAAAAAGCTTCACTAAAGCTCAAAAAGATTTGGTTAGAGAACTAATATAAAAAGAAGAAAAAATGCAAGCTTAATGTGTCTGTCCCCCTCTGGAGCTCTATCTAGAGGTATTCATAGATAAGCTAAAAGAGAGTTCAGTGGGTTTTTGAGTTGGAATATTATAACTGGTGGCTCCATACTATCAGCCCTCGTGCTTGCAGGCTCCAAGAAGATCATTAGTAGTGGTGAGGGCACGCGGGTTCTTGATCTGTGTGACTGGTGAAAACCGGATGATGGGCTACTGGTGATCGAAAATCTGCAACTTAGTGAAAATCGTGCTGACGTGGCAATCTCTATCAACTGGAGACAGCGGCTATGGACGTCCGAACATCGTGGCCACTGGTACTAGCAGGAAGCTATGAATGACCAAATGTACAGTATTAGCATGTGTGGACCAAACATCGTACCCAATATTATAGCAGGAAGCTATGACCAAATATCATAGCGGGTATTACAGTAGAAAGTTGTAACCAAATATAGTGACCGATGTTATAGAAACCAAGATATTATCGCCGATGATTGGACTCTAAAGATAACATAAAAGCCTTTGTACTTGATTGTGCATGCGTTTGGCGTGGATCCAGATACAATAAAATAAAAAATGTAATTTTTATATAATTTTAGTAGTAAATAATATAATATTAAAAATTTGAATATTAAAATATAAAATTATTAGATTTTAATGGTATGTATCAAAATTATTTATGATCTGCAAATCGATGATTTGAAAATCTTCGACACCGTCGATGATTTTGCAAATCATCAACAACGATTAAAATATGTTTTTAAAATATAGACATCATGGGCTAGTCCATAGCCCCACTGACATAGCTGGAATGGGGTTATTCTCCTAAAAATGTGCCTCCTACTGTGAGACTGGCCTGCTGCAATGCTGATATGGATAAAATAGTGCTGAGTTCATAGTGGTTTATACTTAATATAATCAGTAATTAGTCGCTAATTGAAAATTTAGCCTGGATCTGGAGACTTGCCAGACTTTAGCATGGAGAAATATGCTGAAGAAAACTATGACAAAACGTTGAATCTGATGGCACCATATGAAGGCACCAGGCAGTGAATGCAATCTGCCTGACTTGTGTCAGAGCAGAGCTTCTTATTTAAGAGAATGTTTGAGAAGAAACAGACTCGGTTTGTTCGTTTTCATTGATACAAATGGAACCAATAAATCCAAATTGCTGGAACTTGAAAGCTGAGACTTAAAAATAGTAGAGATTACCTACTGCTTGGGGCAAGAATCCTGGTGAGGTGGAGCAGCTCTGCCGAGACCAAACAGCGGCGCCGCTGCAACTCCTCTTCGGTTGAGCAAGCACCTGAAGTGAGCCAATCTTGTTCTGACTAGCATGGGGTCCTTCGCCAGCTTCTTTAATGGAGTCCACAGCCTCTCTGCAGGCAGTGAGGTGCCAGAATATTAGATTATTTCTTCCTTCTGTTTATGGAGATGAAGAAAAGTGTTTTTGGAACCCTCTTCTCTCTTCTTCGATGTCAAACTGTTAATGAATGTAACTAATTTCCATAGTTGTTACGCTCGTGCAACTCCTTAATTTCTAAAACCTTGAAACAAATTAGCCTCGTACTTATTGGGAGTGTACATAAAGAATTGTCTATCCCAAATTAATATACAACCCACTAACTTAAGTTTTGGATTGATGGTGTTCATTTATTCGTGTATTGGGCTCAACTTGGGCTGTGTAGTATTTCTCTCCTAACACTTTGTATCATAGCTAATGGTTTGGTAGGGATAGTATAGCTCATGCGGATTGAGCTTGCCATCTTCAATTGGCTGAGCAAGAAATCAAAGAGCGGATGGCTCCTACTATGACTCCATGTGGTTGATTGGACTCGTAATGTTCATGCACTTGTGAAGGTTAAAATAGCCCATGGATAGAAACATACAGTTGATAGATATTCATGTGAAGGAAGATTGTTGGAAGTGCACATGAAAAATTATCGCACGTTGGTGTCAATGACAAGTTGTGGCACTTAATATGTAAATGTTGGCCATAACTCATTAGCATATGTTTTGGGTTAATGAGCACCATTAACTACGTATTGGGTCGACCTTGGCCTCTGCCAGTTCTAGCATAACAGCACTAAGTTGGGAAATAATGGAAGAAAACCAACTTCTGCCGTGTATTTTAGAAAGATGATCTAATAATCTGATGATCAAATGATCAAATATATAACGCAGTGACTTGGTGAAATATTTTTGCTGAAAGTAAGGGCAACAAATATCGGGTCATTCCTAGAAGTACTATCCAGATTGAATGTCTCCCTTGTAGTACCACTAGATTTATTTGATTAGAGGAAAGACATCAATTTTCTTTATTGAAGCAGAAGAACAACATTAGGCCATGCACATGACATACTAGGATAACTTGTAGATGGAATGAGAAGCCACGGGCTGTTCAATTTTAGAAGGATCTATTTTACGATTACTGCAATGACAGAAATAATTAGTTCCATTTGTATTTGGTAAATATAAGGGTGAATTACACCTGAACCCTGAGGTTTAGCCTAGTTTCCACACAAGTCATCAGCTGACAACATCATTGCAGTGTTTTCCTTCCAAGGACCTTCATGAATCTGGTTATACCTCTCAAGGACCATGTTAAAAAAAGGGTAAATTATACCCAGACTTGATGCAGGACGGAAAAAGATGTCAATGATATTTTATATTTATATTTAGCAAAATTGATTAGCAAATTATTTTAATTAAGAGAAAAATATTTTCTAGATAAATTATATGATAAATAAGATTTTTGAATCCCGTAAATTAAGATATTTTAAAATTAAAATTAAACTGTGCTAAAAGGTGTTGCGGGCAGGCGGACTGGCGCGCTGTCAGGCATGAGGGGGGGCGTGCAAGCAGGCGCGCGGGCGGGCGCGAGGGCAGGCGCGCGAGCGGATGCTGGGTGGCAGCGCGGGCGTGTCGGACGAGTTTGGAACCGCACGACGCTGCGAGCGGAGCGAGTTCGGAGGTAGGTGAGTGTGCAAAGATTTTTTTTTTTTTGAAAAGTGGATAACTAGGCCAATTTAAGGATCCTCACCAAAGGCTAACCCTACCTTTTCCTTCACCGGAATATCGACCTCTTAACCCGAGTCTAGGCTCTAAGAAAACTCAAATATAATTTTATTCATCAAATGCTATCTCTTTACAATGCAAGGCGATCTCTTTACATAGAAAGATCTCGTGTAGAATTTTGAAAATAAAATATAAATCCAGAAAATAAAATACCAAATAAATAAAATCAAATATGGAACTAATTCTATTACAATAAAATAAAATCAGCTCCAAATGTGGTGAGTCTCCAAATCTTCCAGATATGTTCTAAATCAAATCAAATCAAATCAAATCAAATCTAAATAAAGCTAATATGAAAATCTCTAATAGCTCTAATTAATTTGAATTTGAATTTTGATTCAGTACATACCGTCATCCTAGCTATCCAATTCGATGCTGATCTGTATCCCCACCAAGGCTCCCTGAGATAAACCACTGTGCTCATTCAGGTCCATAAAATTTTAAACATGCTCTTTGGATCCTAAATCCTAACTTTATTAGTCAGCTAGGTCCTATCCCACTCACAAATTTTCAATTAGATGTATCTTAACAAATTCCATCAAAAATTGCCATTAATATTAACTTTCTTTTTTCTCAAAAAATTTAATTACCTTTTTGGGCATGTATAATGATGATTATGCTCTCATCTTTCTTCACTTCCTCTACCTTGACTTAAGTTCACCTCACAGCCATAGCAGTGGCTCCTGCTTCCTTTTCTATTAGTTATCTCTTCTGATTCACACCGACAATCTCTTGCGACCTTCATATCTCTTTTCCTTTCACCGCCACTATCTCTCTCCATTGGCGAGGCTTTGGCACATGTTTCACATCGCTGGATCGAATCATATAAGGTGAGCTTACAAATAGAGCCGTTGAGGCCATGTTTCGCATCGTCGAATTGAATCAATCTGAGCATTACTGCAAGCTCAGCTCTGGTGATGGAGCCGTCGCAGCCAGAGGTGTTGGACTTGCATATCAATGAGGGCATTTATGGCTTTTCTCTTCTATTTGACGATCACAGTGACAGAAGGGCCCAAACAAGCAAAATTCATAAATAAAGAAACCTAAAGAACACGTTTAAGATTTTGTGGTTCTGCGTGAATACAAGAGTCTACCTCAGAGGCCCGGGTGTAATTTATCCTAAAACAATAGTGAAAAAATAACCATATGAAACGATTCACAAAAGAAAAACCTATGTGAAAGGTAGGCTAGCTAAAACTCGGAGAAATAGGTTTGAATTACCCTAAATATAACATCATGTTCAAATATAGCAAAACTTAGGACCACTTTCTTATAGGACACTATTAATCAAAAATAACTTTTAAAGATGCATGATTTTTCAAAAGGAGATAATGGTATATCCAATAAAATTTTCATAAAATTAAAGAAAGTACGCTAAAATACCTGCTGCTGCAGCAGCTCGAGGCCATACGGTTTGTTCAATATCTGATGCATCTACTGTCTCTCCCCACATGCACACCTCTCCTCCAATGATCAATTTCTGCTGTTCGGGTTTGGTGATGTTTACAAGGGGTTCATTCATGTAGAAACCATCCCATGTGGCATCCAAGTGGTCAAGATACCACTTGTCTTGGTTGCTAACAATGCATCTTAGTCCAGCAGCAGCTACTTTCTGAGCAACTCCACCACCAAGCCTATCAATAAAGAAATTTCATTAATTCCCAGAAGTTTGCTAAAAGAATATATCATCTAAAGAGCAAAAGTTCCATTATCTGTTTCGTTGAGAAATCTATAGAACGAAAGGCTGGCATAATGGAATGCATGTGAAATTATACTTACTACAATCTGCAACATCACAATATACTCGTCCTTTCTTGAAGACATCAATGAAATATTAGCCTTTGATAACACTTTGTCACAGGTTTTGTCATTATATATATATATATATATATATATGTAGAGGAAATGGCTAAACAATATGCTATTATTTCTTTACTTTGAGATTAAAAAAATTACTCTCTCAAATCACTAGATAATTTTGCAAATAATACTGTTCAAAACATTTAAAATTAATAAGAAAAAATGTTCTAATTTTCAGCATGACCCTGCTTTGGCAGCGACAGAGAAAGAAGCAATGGCCATTTCAAATGCTAATTTTCACATCCAACATAATTTATAAATGATAAAAATAATTTTATTTCACATCCAACACAAATTCTAAAATAAAAAAAATAATTTATTCTCATATTCTACACATATTTTTATAACACCCTCCGCTTTATTTTGCATCTCATGTAAATTCTAATATAACTAACTACCTTCGTCCAACTCATTTATCCGTACAACCAAAGTTACCACAATTTAACCATCTCACCCAACAGACTTATGTTTTTTCAACTATAGCATTTCCAATGCACTTAATTCTTGACAAATGACTGATTTTCTTATATTCAAATATTTAATATAGGTTGAACAATAATATGAAATCTGTAAAATTTTTAAAACATTAATCAAAATAATTGCTCTAATGATATGTTGCCTTATTGTAGCCTCCTATATAAAGGAGAATTTTATTTCTTATTTTATTAATTTCTATATAATACTGACTTCTTATATAATAAATAAGAGGGTATTTTACTATTATGATCAAAGAAGAATAATCTTATTAATCGTATTTCTTCCAACTATTTATATATATATATATATATATATATATATATATATAGGTGATGCTTAGTTGACCTGATCTTTAACCATTATGAAACTTCTTTAGAAAGTAACAGATGGTGCAAAAAGAATGATGAAAATAAGGTACTACAAATTACACCCCCAAGGAGAGAGAGAAATACAAAAAGAATGATGAAGATGAAAGTTATGGGTGGCAGAGAAATGAAATTAAAGGACAGATAACTACCAGTTATGCACCACAGTTCTGGGGCTAAGTTCTTTGCCAAAACTGTTGAACGTTTCCTCCCTGGTCCAGAAATTGAAAGGCATGGGTTAGATTTGTTGAGTATTTGACAAAACAGAGCCCTGCATGGATGGATTTCTACCAGTTTATGACATCATATCCATGTGATAATGCTATTTTTTGTGCTCGAAGAACGAAGTATCTGTAGGCATCAGATCCATTCATCCCATGGTTCTTTAACCTGCAGTAAATTATTCCGCTTAGATGCTGCCAATTACAGGAGATAAGAAATTTCTAAAAATCCATTTTCCATGTAAGATGATAATTATATGACAATTTACAGAACATAAGATATTTCAGAAGATCCCTTTTTCCATATATGATGATAATTATAGTAAGTAAAAGAGCATGCATATTGGACCTCGAATATGCAGGAACTCTTTAATCCCTGTTTGAAACTTATATAACATAAATGGATTTCAGCTAATCTGAATTACTTCATAGATTCAATTATGTTGTTTAATCAAATAATTTAGGTTGCTAAATCTCTGGTTAAGACTTACCTAAAAGCTTAAACTTGTACGCTATAACTTAGGAGTAATTTTATATTTTAGCATATGTAAATGATAATGAATCTACAAAGGTTTGGATTAAACTTGGCTCATGTTTGATGGATCTATTGGGATGTCATCTTCTTAAGTTGATTTTAAGATAATGTTGCCTTTCTGTGAATTTTACAAATTTACAGAGGGGAATCATATTATGTACTTCTCACATCTCATAAAGACTAATAGATGAAACTCTAAATCCATCAAGATGAACAAGTGTAATTAATTGATATAATTTAATATATCAAACTCATCATAAGATCCTCACATATTGTACCTCAATAACCTTTTTCAGAGCATGTAATGTCTCAATTATTTTCAAAATATAGAATATGAAGCACTGACACAATACAGGAAGATGACATAGTGCGACATGACAACACAACGATTTTCTAAAATATAACATGTGAGTATAGCACAATACATCAAATACAATAATAATAAAAGTAACAATTCGTACTTAATATAATACATAATACATAAAACAAACTTAAGTTTTTAATTATAAAAAACTTGTAAGTAGCAGGGACATCATCATCATTGAAGGACTTGAAATGTAGATCTAGACTTCACTTTACAAAGTGAGTGAAAGAATAAAAAAAAATACAGTTTTGCTTATCAGGACAAGCATCATGAGCATAGCAATAAGAGGAGAAAATAACTCCTCGGCAATGGAGAGGACAATAGGATAGAAATAGAGTACGAGATTCAAACTTTTGGTGATTGGTTCGTTTCTGTGAAACTCGAGGGTAAGGGATGAAAAAATTTAGTCTAACTTAGTTAGCTTAGGATTTTGTTTTAAATTAAGTAAAATTTTAATAATATAAGAGATAAATTTTTTATTTTATTAGATAAAATTTTAATAATAATAAAATTATTTAAATATTAATAAAAAAGAACAAAAAAAGATAGAAGTGTTCATAGATTTTAATCTTATGTTTAGTATTAATGAAAAATATAATATTAAATAAATTTAATATTAATATTAAATGCATCTAACTATATCGTGTAGGTGTCCCAGAAGTGTTCTGAAAACTCTTAGAAGCGTCTTAGAAGCTCTCAGAAATATCATGCATCTCAGAAGTATCCTACAGGTATATTAAAAATATCCTTGCGTGCCCAAAAAATATCATTTAAATTTTAGACATTATTTTATGAGGACATGCCAGATGACACCATATCTCCCCATGTCCATATCCAAAAGTGTGTCTAACAAGGACACAATGTGATTTAAGAAAGTGTTTGTGCTTCATAGAATATAGATAAATCAGCTTCATTTCACAATCTAATAACATGAATGCATATTGTCTACAAAAGTTCAATAGTTCAATGGATATTGAAAGACTCTTCCAAGAAATCCTTCATTCATACATTTGTTGGGAATAAAACCTCGCTTGGTAACACAAATCTTAGAAGAAATCTCACACAATCGCAGCAAAATTCAGATCAAAAATAGGAGAGATGCGAGAGAACTCGATACGAAAAGAAAATATATTAAGCAAGAAGTGAACACATAAATTTTATGTAAAAATCCTAAATTTAGGGAAAAACCATAGCCGCACTAGAGAAAAAATTCACTATTCTTCAAGATCTCTAGAAAATACAATGTTCTTATAATTTCATCCTCTCAAATCTTAGTATAGCCATAATAATCAGAATCATCTTAGGGTTTAACATACGTAGGTATTTATAGGGAAAATCTCATAACAAACTTGGACCTATAAAATTGAGTGGATAATCTCTGCATTGAACCATTCAGTAAGGGGGACTAGAAGGTCCGATCGAGTTTCTCTATTATCCAGTGTTCCTAGCCTAACCACCCATCATCTGTTCCCCAAGAACCGGTGGACTAGTAAGAGATATAAAAGTTGAATTACTCCTTTCTTCCTAATTTGCGTCATGTCATCTTCAATGTTCATGCCATAGAAGAACTAAGCTCTGCATTCCCATCAACATCAGCTCACCAAAATCATCTTTTTCTATGATAAATTAAATTAAACCCCGCTTTGTACATTCTCAATTTTGTATATATCTACTTTGAATCAGAATCAACTCACAAGATCTTTCATCACAGCCAATGTTGCTAGTAATTACAATCAGACTCAGATGGTGACAACACCTGCCTTTGAAAATGATCTTAGTCCCTCAAATAGTCCTTTTTTGTTGCAAAAATCCTAACCAGAACACATTGGATGTTTTGCACATGGAAAATAATCCGTACATATTAGTCCTTTCAGATGATTATCAGCCTTCTTGAAGTACATAGACTTGAATCACAAGCAATAAAATATTTGTTCAGATATAGACCAATGTGTTTTATGACCAGATATTATGCAAAAAAAAAAGAATGTTCGTCATCTTTTTAGGAACAAAAAAGAGGAAGTAAAGCAAACATATGGATTTAAAAGTAGTAAATTTTAATAACTTGGTGTTGTCGTGTTGAGTTTGTACCAATCTTTCTTGTATCTTTACAATCTCCCAGAACCAACTATGAAGGGACCACAGAGATACAGGAAGCGAGTAAAAAGAAAATCAGGTTTGCTATGTGAAAAAAGGCATACTTCTCATGATATACGGTACATGTATACAAAAGAATATATTTGAAACATGGAAGTCTAATAACCATAGCTTCTCCAGGTACATGTTCCACCCCTTTTTTTTTCATTTTGTTCTATTGACCAGGAAATTCCTTTGTCCTGCATTATCTGATAAAATTATTGCTATTTTATTTGATCTTATTTCTTATTCGTGAAAGTAATATCAATTTGTATTCATTTTTTGGGTCATTGTGAATTAGATATGTGACTGCTTTTCATAAAATTGAGTAGTGTGTAACATACCAGTTGCTAATGTGAGGTGTACGTGTCCAGCAACCTACATACCACCAGAAATAAGAAACTATCACAATCATGAATAAACTTCAGAAATTACTGATTAAACTATCCTAAAACAGCTCTTAATATTCCTTTTCTCATGAAGCCTGTAGTTATTATCCACTTGTTATTGTAAACAAAAAGACGAAAACTTTCATAATTATATTTGAGTTCTTCAAGGAAACTCTACATTTGGCTTGATTTACTGTGACTTTGATAAGTACGTCCACTTGACTCTTTACTGAAGTAGTCATGGTCATTGCACATTTGAAGGCAACTCTCACGTCCTTGGATTGCACATGCCAGGAAACCATATCATATAAATAATATGCTGACCATTGGTGCTCTTTTATGTGACTATAAAAAGGCTTGAATGACAGAATATGGAGAGGGTTGGGAAACAAAGGATAAGAAGATTGAAGAGAAGTGTGCCGGGTAGATTGGTGAGCTTATTATGAATTGGGATCGGCAATTGTACCATTTCTGAATGTCTGATACTCATTTTTACTCTTATATTCCAACTTTGGTATTATATCACCACCACCTCATTGCTCATAAAGAACCAAATAAATTGTTTGTCTCTTTTATTTACTTTTATGTCTCTTTCTACTGCATTTTTCTCTTTAACCATGCGACCAAGGTTGTAATGCCAAGTTCACATTGGAGAAGTTTGATCAACTCATGAGACAAATGAAGGTAAATGACCTTCTAGTTCAACAAGGCCTTCACAAAGTGTTGGAAGGAAGATCACCGCAAGCTTCCATGATCCACCTCACGTGAGGATTGGGAAGATATAGATCTTTGAACCATAAAGCTATTCGGCTTTGTCTTGCCAAAGAAGTGCTTGGCTAAGGAGAAATCAACAACATAATTATACGCAAAGTAGAAATTCTGTACATGACAAAATCTCTAGCCAGATTTATTTGAAACATCAGTTAAATGCATTTGAGATGAAAGAAGATACCATTTATGAGAATGATTTTAACATGCTAGTTTACCAAATACTTTCTTTCACGTCAAACTAGAGAAAAAATTTTGAGTATCATGTTTAAGCATGTAGTATCATGTTTGGAATAATTTGGCCATTGCAGGATGGAACTACAATCTTATGGTGCACTTTCTTCCATGGGAACATTGTTTCTCTGAATGGATATTAACAGTGTTGTCATGGTGTAATCATTTTATATAACAGTACTCAGTGTAGCCTAAAACCCATAGACGTTACAATTAATCAGAATAAAATATTTTCCAAATGATAGATTCAATACACATAATGAAACAAGTGACTTACTTGTGTTAACTTCATCACCTCCAAGATGGACAAATTTGAATTTGAAGATCTTACTAAAATCTGGAAAGTTTGAGAAGAAAATAAGCTGCTTTTGTGCACAATCTTTTCTTATAATAAGAAAATAATGATGCAGATATGGTTAATAAAAACATGAAAAGTAACCTAATTTTCTCGAGCAAAGAATATAATGTTTGATATCACTAATGAAGTTTGCCATAAAAAAATTGACGTAGATTGAGGTGTACAAATATTGCATAATTTTAGTGAGTAATGATACTTTATCTCCTCAAAGATGACTTAGCATTTATTGTACGAAATGCTGAATAAAGTAACTTCAAAGTTGATAGACTCTTCCATGAATGCACAAGAAATCTGCAAGTATGTGCATTGTTTCAGAAAATATGCAGGAAGCAATTAATTGCATGGAATGCCACTTAATCACTGAAACGTAGGCATGTTACCTTAAAAGTAAGAAAGGCAATTCATAACAGAATCCGCAATGACACACTATCATGAGCTTCTTATGGTAAGATTTCAGGGTTTATACTTTTGACGATATAATAAGATGTCGGGATTTCAATTTGCAGAGAGAAATATTTCAGATTTAATTGAATGTAGTCCAGAATCTAATGACCACCTGAAAGAATTCCATCAATAACTTGAAATGTGAACTCGTTACTGACATCAAGTGGCTCTTGACAATTAGATGATGGCCACAGAGAAGGGTATCCAATACCCCTGTAGAGCAGAGCTGTTCGTTATTTTCAGAAATACTTTTACTAACAAATGGTGCCAACTATCTCAAAAAAAAGGTAGACAGAAGAAGTATCAATGTAATTATAATGTGAGTGATTTGCTTTATAAGGTAAAATACTTTTGAGAACTAGTGACTAGAAATACCAAGAGCGAGCATGTCCAGGCACATCAATCTCAGCCAGCACATTTATCCCTCTCCTTTCCGCATATCTGTAAGATCCATGAAATAGATTATTTAGATCTTTGGGTAAATTGGCAATAAGGAAGAGAAAAAGAAACAAAAGCAGGACCTGAGCAAAAGTGAGAAAACAACTTACTGGACAATTTCATGAGCATCAGCAGTTGTATATCGCTCTGAGTACGAATATGCACCATCCCACAGTTTTGGAAATGAAGGCAACTCTATAGGAAATGACTCCCTATCTACAGCATGCCAATGCAGTACGTTCTGCTCAATATTATGGAAGCTAAGAATGGCAATTGTTGCATAAAATTGTGTCAAACACAATAGAGATGAAGAACACCAGTAAATGACATCATCCAACATGGTGGATCACAGTTCAGAGATGAAATGTTCAAAACTGAAAAGAGAAAGGGCTGTTGCAATTTCAATTGGTGACAAATGAAACAATATAAACGTTAGCACATAGAGCAACTAAAAATAGATATTGTGTGTTTGAAATGTTTATTTAATCTATAAAAAGGCACCTGAACACATTAAATTATAAAATTATCGGGCTGGGAATTTTTGAATGACCATAAACTGAATATAGCCCATGAAAATTTTATATTTTAACATATCAACACGCACACAAGTTTATTTTCGTTGATGTGTAAAATTCAACATTTTTTTTAATCTTATGCTCTAGATAATTAAGTCACGAGAGTTCATACTTGGGACCTCTAGCTCTATACCATGTTAAATCTTTAGCTACCAACTAGTCTAAAAGTTTAAGCTTATAGGTTATGGCCAAAGAATAACTTTATATTCTAATAATGCCAATATTCATTCCACATTTTTTAGGGGAAAGACAATTGTCAATTAAAACCCTTAACTGCACAGTCAATCATCCCAAGCCCTTGTATAGGTAACTCAAGTGTAAAGCCCAAATCTCAATAATATTCTCCACATTAACTTTCTCTATACGGACCAGATCATCCTTTAAGATCTCATTGTGCCCAATCTAAGCTTTATTTCAATCTCTCTATCGTCTCAACTCCGTCTCTTTATCTATATTTCACATGGTAATGTTTACAAAAAGCAGCAAAGCATCTTAAAATGAAAAACTTCCTTGATTGCATGACTTGGTTTGCATGATATGATATGCAGAAAAATTGTTCGTCCAATCTATGCTATTTTTAATTGAAAAAGATGTTATGCCGAACTTTGATTAAATTTTTAAAATGAGTTCACATAATATGCAACTTTTTATTTCTCTTAATTATCCCTATAGCAAGAATTGTAATTTTCAAAACGCTGCAGGAGGTATACAAAACAATCATTAATATATCCTCACAACAAGGCTCAGAACTGTAGACATGAAAACAAAAATCATGTATATGAAGTGAAAAATACACAAACATTGGTTGAAATCTACCAGCTTTGCATAGGTCATGGAATCAATGACATTCTTTATTGTTTGCAAGGGCAAGTAATGCCTTGATGTATCTGCAGTGCAAAACAGAGTAGCACTAGAAGTAATCTTCAACAAAGTAAGCATATACAGTCCGCAGTAAATCATAGTAGCATCCAACATCAATTTTCTTTTGTTCGTTAATGCAGTACAATGGAACTTAAAAGCACATTGATGTTGAAGAAGATTTGCTTTAGCAATGGCCAATAAGCAGTAGTAATACTAAATTCTCAGCAGTCCAATGGCAAATCATATACAGACTAATATGAAACATATTATTAAATGCCAAATTATGTAATATTAAAATCACTATTAAATCATCAAAATTTAGTTTAGTTAGAGTCAATTATAAACGAATCCATAAGGTTTAGCTTGTCTTTCACATATGTCCATAGTTTTTGAATTTTTTTAAGGTCTTCAATTGGTACAGAGCCACGGTTCTAGGGAAAGGCAAAACAAAGCCAAAAACTGGAACACTGTTAGAGCGAAATGTTGAACCCAAGTTGATTCTGATGATAATAAATAAATTATTAATAATTTACTCGACTAATGTCCAGCAACGATCAAATTATCAAGAAGAGTGAGCTCTTTAGATACCTTGGATCAATCATACAAAATGATGGTGAAATAGATAATGACGTTATTAGCAGGATTTAAGCAGGATGGGTAAAATGGATAAATGCTTCTGGTGTGTTGTGCTATAGAAAAATCTCATCCAGAATCAAGGGTAAATTTTATAAAACTGTAGTAAGACCAGTGATGATATATATAGCGCTGAATGCTGGCCTGCAAAGAGAAAACATACAAATAAAATAAATATTGCAGAAATGAGAATGTTAAGGTGGATGTGTGGATATACACGAAAGGATAGAATGAGAAATGAGCATATCCGAAAGAAAGTTGGTGTTGCACCAATTAAGGATAAACTTAGAGAAAGTCGGCTTAGATGGTTTGGACATCTAAATCTTAGGCCGATTAAAGCTTCAGTTAAAAAAATTGAGTTATTGAATTTTGCCCATGTATAAAAAGGAAGAGGAAGACCAAAGAAGACATGACAAGAAACTATAAGGAGTGATCTTAGTTACTTAGACTTAGATAAGAATTTGGTAACTGATAGAGCGCAATAAAAATAAAGGATTCATATAGCCGACCCCACCTAGTGGGATTAAGGCTTGGTTGTTGTTGTTGTTGTTGTTGTTGTACTCGACTAATGTCCAATATTAGTACATATTGTGCCTAAGCTTTACAGAATAAAAAAAAGCTGCCCATCAAGATGGACTTGGCTCGTGATCGAAGAAATTAAGCTAAAATTAAGATGAAGTTATAAACATCTTCAAAAAGAAAAGGCCTTCTCTTAATAATATTAGTACATATTGTGCCTTCCAAAGTTTTAAAATTTTTTATTAAATTCAACCTTAAACGTGTCCTTCCAACTTCTAATAGTAAAATCTACTTTGCCCAAAAATTAAATAATAAAAATCAAATCAAATAATTTTCTTTAAAAAAAGATGATTAATGAAAAATAAAAATATCAAAAAAAATTTTTAAAGCACTGAGCGATTTCAATTCATTCAACAATGAAATAACTTGATAACCTACCAAATAAAGATGTTAATTAAATCATTTTTTCTTGGTTAAGGAGCAACTTTTTTACCATTGAAATCACCTAAGTCGCTAGCCATGTCCTCAAGCATTTCATAAAATATCTTTATACCTAAATCACTCATTTGCCCCTCATTTTATTTACAATAAAAGTAATTTTAGCTTAGTTTTACTCTTTTGGTAAATCTCTTTCTTTGTTTAGTTGGAAAATTTTCTCTCAAACTTCAATCTTCTAGTTATGCTACTGGAAGTACACTTGTGAAATATTTTGAATTTTCGAAGGTGATTTTATGCGAATTCTCTCTCCTTCTATGAAGCACGGACACGATAGGACACGATACAGGGACACGGAACACGACACGACACTACAAGGCGACACGGCAATTTTTCAAAACATAAGACACAGACACTGCATGACATGCCAAATATAACAATAAAGTTAACAATTTATACTTAAAATATATATATATATATATAACATAATACAGATTTAAATTTTTAAATATAAACAATTTGTAAGTAGCACTGTAGTTATATAAAATCAAGATGAGAACTTGAGAACAAACGTGATCGGCATTAAAAAGATTTGAGATATAAATTTAGGGTTCACTTTGAATAATAGAAAATACAATTTTGCATATTAGGACAATCACAGTGAGCACGACAACAAGAGAAAGTAAGAGCTCTTGGTGTTGAATATGAAAAAAGGATAAAGGTGAAGCTAGAGTTTTAAATTTTTTACGATTGGTTCATTTTCGTAAGGCTTAAAGCAACAAAAAAGGAAAAAAATTGATTTAACTTAGTTAACTTAGAATTTTGATTTATATTAAGTAAAATTTTAACAATAATAAGATATATATTTTTAATTCCATTAAATAAAATTTTAACGATAATAAAAAAATGAGAGATATATTCATAAATTTTATTAAAAATACATAATATTAATAAATAAATTTAACATTAATATTAAATATATCCAATTCCATCTTATGTATGCTAGAAGTGTCATGCATCTCAAAAGTATCCTAGAAGTGTCTTAGAAGTGTGTTAAGGTGTCCCAAAGTGTCCTCGCGTGTCCAAAAAGTGTCCTTTAGTTTTTTTTAAATATTATTTTATTAGGACACGCCACGTGGCGTGTCCTACACGGTGTCCCCGCGTGTCCTCGCATGTCCCCGAGTGTCCGACAAGTACACGGCGTGGTTCTTGAAGTGTCTATGCTTCATAGCTCTCCTTTCAATCTTCTGCGAATATTTTTAGATTTTTATATGGTTCAATTGAGTTCTAAATATTTTAAAATATTTACTATTGGTTTCTGGGAGCCTCTGCTTCCTCTGTAAATTTTCTCGGAATTTGTTTACAAAAATATTTTTTTTGTAATTTTTTTTATTTTTGTGTTTGCTTTTTAATTTTTATAAATTATACAAAGCTCAAAAAATTCTAAAATTTTTACCATAAATTTATGAGCTATTTTTACAACCTATAAAAGTTTTTTGAAGGCTTTTCATTGTATATTTTTCTCTGGAAAAAATATTTAAAGTTATTGCACACTTAGTTTCAAACCGTATTGAAATTTTTCGTTGAGTTTTCAAACCTGTCACTCTTTTATTTAAAGGGCTCTTTATAAAAAACTAAGAAAAAAATATTATACATTTTTAAAAAAAATTTGAGTTAGTTTCCTTGCACATATGATTGCTTATAAAATTTTATATCAATTTCATTTATTGTAACTTATAATGGTCATCTATTACACTTGTACATTATTTTTGAATCTCCCTAAACAGAGAGGGTTTTTTCCATGTCCCTAAATTGCAAGATAAATGAGTTGGTCCTTAGCCCAGGTGAAAAGAATCAAGGGGTTGATCTTAGCCCTTATGAAAAGGCTGGATAGGTTTTGTGCTTTAATCCTATTTATACTAAAGCTTGAGCTTGGCCAGAACAAGCTTAGTGTAGTTGAACCTTAGAGGAGGACCAAAGTGGAGTGGAGTAGGTATAAAGTTAACCAAACCACTATACAAAATGTGTCACTCATTATTCTTGCCTTTTTTTATTTTCTTCGAACTATTTGGCTTATGTGAACAAATCAAATTTATACTCTTTAAAGGAATGTGTACTTCATTGAGAATTTCCAAAATTATTTTAAAAGCCTCTAAAATGGTGTTTCAGTGATTAGATCTTTCAAGCAAATTGGTATGGGTGAATTCAAAACGCCTAATATCATTTAAATTTAGTCAATCAGTTGATTAAAGTCTGGAGAAATATTATTCAGCCCAAACTTAATTGATTTGATCAAGGATCCAAGGCATAACTTAACTACAGTAGTAGAACAGAATCAAATTAATATATTAGGTGAATTCAAATCACCTGACAAAAAACTTTTGGTAATCAAAAATATTCTGATTTATCCATCTTACTATAATTAAGTTAATTATTCACTAAAATTACTTTTGTTCATTCAAAGAATATTTACTTACTGTAATTTATATTTTGTAATTTGCATTCTGCAATTTATTTACTGACTTACTGCCTTTGGGCTTGTTTGATTAGGTATTAAATTTAGATAAGTAAAGAGAAAATATTTTATTTTATAGAGTTGATGGGAAAAAAATTTATTTTAATATTGGAAGGTATATATGATGTGAAATAAAGTTAATTTTAAGGTTGAAATTTGTGTTGGATGTAAAATAAAGTTGATTTTTAAGATTAAAATTTATGTTGGATGTGAAATAAAATTATTAAAATTTATACAACAACAACAACAACCAAGCCTTAATCCCACTAGGTGGGGTCGACTATATGAATCCTTTGTTTTCATTAAGCTCTATCAATCACCAAATTCTTATCTAAGTCTAAGTAACTAAAATCACTTCTTATGATTTCTTGTCATGTCTTCTTTGGTCTTCCTTTTCCTCTTTATACATGGACAAGATCTAATAGCTCGATTTTTCTAATTGAAGCTTCAATCGTCCTACGATTTATATGTCGAAACTATCTAAGCTGACTTTCTCTAAGTTTATCCTCAGTTGGTGCAACATCAACTTTCTTTTGGATATACTCATTTCTCATTCTATACAACAACAACAACAAAGCCTTAATCCCACTAAGTCGGCTACATGAATCCTTTGTTTTCATTGCGCTCTATCAGTTACCAAATTCTTATCTAAGTCTAAGTAACTGCCCTAAGATTGATACTTTGGAGCGCTTGAAGAGGTTGGATTTTAACAGAGATGAGCACTTGAATACTTGATCCTTCCTTAATTCCCTACTAATTGCCCTTTAATTAACTTTAATCTCACACATCGAAGAGGATTAGATCTCACTCAAAGGGTTTCAATGAAGTGCCAACGAGATCATCAACATGGCTCAAAAAACCTCACTCCTTTATATAAAATTAGACCCCATTTTCTTTACTTTTGTTTGTATTCCATTGTTTTATGTTTTAAATAACTAATTCATCCTCACTTGGGTGTGCCATGGACGCTCTCAATTCTAAAGAAAAACAAATTATAAGAATTACTAGGAATTAAGCTAGTACGCTCTTCCATTTTTTTTGTTCTCTTAGAAAGTGTTTGCTATAAGTCTTAATAGTTCTGAAACAATGAGTTTTATGAGATGCAGATTAGGTCAAACTAAAGCATTGCATTCAAGCATAGGATATAGTAGTCATACATGTTATAATTTATGGAAAATCCTTTTTAACTATATCATAATTCTGTTTTCGTGAAAGCCAATGATGGAGAATAAAAAAAACTTGAATAGCTACTCACCAATCATAAGTCCACGATATGGAAACCTAGGTTGATCTACAATCTTCCAGGGAGCTGAATGAAGTTCAATGATATTGGTAGTCAAATTTACATTGCACAGTTGGCTGAAAGTCTACGGCATCAAACATTGATCATTAGCAAACAATTAGATGAAAACTGCAACTGTATTACGAAGTCAGCTGTGAAGAAGAATGTGAAGTAACCTCAAAAGCATGAAGTGCTCCATAAACCGTTTGTGCCTGGCAAATATCACTCAAGATTAACAATGAGAAAGTCATCATAAACATGTCAAAATTTGTTCTAGCAAGCTCCCATCAAATGACGCGTCCTCTCAAAAAACTGCGTATTATCTATGCATAAAAAAGGATAGCAATAAAGTCATTCTCATTCACTTCCAAAGCTAGGAATCTCAACTTACTTTTGATTGTAGTTTCCTTCTATATTTCAGAAGTCAAGAACAAGCTACTTGCTTGCTAAATTATAGCGCATTATAGTAAAGAAGTTGGGAATCGCACTCCTACGATAATACTACCTTCAGATTGAAAAAAAATCACGTGAAAGATAGAAAATCCGACGTAAACAATAAAGAAAAATTGACGAACCAAAAGAACAATACATTTATATGAAAATCCGAAATCCGTGAGAAAGCCAAAGCTGAAATTTTTCAGTGTTTAGTGTTTTTTAAGTGTCTCTAGAAAGGGATTACAAGAGAACACACTCTTATAAGGGATCCCTCATAGATCAGGGATCATCCAAAAGATCAAATTCTTTTTTTTTTTTGCTAAATGATTGGGGAATCTTAATCATTAATCATTAGGCCTCAACCCGCTAAAACAGATATAAAAAGACATAAGAAATTACAAGTCGAATAAAAAGAAGTGAATTTGTTGCATAAAATATCTTGTAAGACTTGACCTCAAATTACAAGGCCCACCTCCCTCACTAGGTGGGTTCGACATGCTTTTTTCTTTAAACCAAGATATTGTTAAGTTCTATTGATCTCAATTACTTTAGTATTAATAAACTAACTTTTATCTTAAGTGTGCTTGTAGGTTAATTATCCTATTAAAGATAAAGAAGTTCAAATCCAAGTGAACAAGCATAGTCATCTTGTATTTTAGTTTTATTCTCTAGGGTATTCATGTAAGCATGTGTATATTTGCCAAAGTTTCTACTCGTGATTTTCCTTTTGGTTTTCAAGGTTAGAAAACTTTTTTTTTAATTGTGTGCTATAATTGGTAGCTAAGCTAAAATCTCAACCAATTAATTATTTTAAGTAATTTGAATGAAGATTATAGCTCACTAAACCAATCACTTGTAATTAAGTGATTTGATCAAAATTTGAAGCTTAACTCCAAACCAATTACTTATTATAAATTAGTCTGGATAGAGGGTTAGCTTAACTCAAATTTCTTAGCTCTCAATTTGTTCTACCATTGGCTTGATCCTTCCTAGAGTTGCATTTATAGAGCAAATATGTCTTTTACCCTCTTCTACCTTACTACCAGATGAGGTTGATATATATTTCTTATTTCACGTTTTTACCATTTACAAGAAATTTCTTTCCATCTTATCCCCTTGCTTATGATGGAATGCTTAGTTGGCTAATTGATTTTCTAACCTACCTTTTGTGTCCTACCTATTGCTCATATATTATCAAATAATAAAAATAAACTAATCTTAAAAGAGTGCTTTCATGCCATTCACATGGTGTTTGGTGTTTTAATCTGTCAATGCCATGCTAGACGTTTAGCTTGCTGATTTCATTTATGTGGCCTGAACATTTTCATGATGGCAAATTTATTTTAGAAGGCTCCACTTCTTGAATCTGACGGCAAATACCATTATTATATCCCTTTGGCTTTATTTTTTTATTATCCTTGTCCACCTGACTGTTGTTGGCTTGCTTGTACTTGGAATGAAGCTTGAGACTTAAGCTTCTTCTCACCCTTTCCGATCAATGTTAACAAGAAGTTTGCTTTTGCTCTGTGGTTTTGTTGCTGTTGAATACTCCTCTCTAAGCTCTCTAAGTGTCCTTCATTCTCCAAAAACTAACTGCAATATTCAAGTTTATTTTTAATTTAAGTTTAATTTGTTGTTTAGTTAAATAATATTACATGAATTAATTAGAAAAAAGATTGATATGTTAAATTATATTATGAACAATTTTTATAGTTCAATGTAACTTAAAATAGGATATGAAATTTGTTAAAATTGAGTTGAATTTTATATATGAAAAATTGGACCTAAAATTAATAATTTTAAACCTATTTATAAAAAGGTAAAATTATGAGGACTAAAATACAATTTTTCCACTAATTTGGATAGGAATAGAGGAATTTATTCCTTCTCTGGCTGGCTTCTGGATTTCTTAGAGAAGGAGAAGGAGAAGGAGAAGGAGAAATGAAATAAATTTAAAACAAAAATCATAATATGGATTCAGTCAAAACTATGTTTATTTAGAGAGAATTATAAGAATATAAAATATATATATATGAGTTAAAATTAATTAAAAGAAATAAATTTTAATTTATTTATGTTTCTATTTTTCAGGGTATACACGCAAAAATAGATTATCAAACAACCAAAGAGGTAGGTAGATCTGCTTTAATGTACTTATAAATGAATTTATCAAAGATAAAATATTATATTTTGAGTATATATTATATGCTCTGTGATTATCATGTGTTTTTCATGACTGGATGATTTATTCTTCATTCAAAAGTATGGGATGTAAGTTCTCCTAAAGGTATAATGTGGTATGGAAGCATCACACAGGCCACGGTCTTATGAAACCCTGGTGCATAATCTGATCCTACCTGCTCACAAGCTCTCAAGTAATATTGATGTGTGGTCGGATTAAAATAAACACACTCTCAAGTAATATTTATTCAGCATCTATTGTAAACAGCAAGTAAACTGGTAATTGTTATTCTAACCTCAATTTCTGCATATGCGTCTTTGTTATTTGCAGGAATAGATAGCTTGTATGATTCCTCAGTGCCGAAGTTCAACTACAAAGAACCAGAAAAGAAGTTCGATCAGTGCAAACAATCTAACGTGAGTTAAATTTTTTGATGGTGATCTCTCAATCCGAATACTTGCAAGTAGAGACGACAATGGTGATCTCTCAATCCACCCCAAGCTAACTAAAAGCACATATATAACAAAACTTCAAATAAATTTTAATAATACAAATATGACAAAAGAAATACTTGCATTAGTTGCAGAAGTATGATAAATAAATTTCTTATCATTTCTCCAATTTTCCATATCGATGAGATTTCCTTTGAAAGAGACCAAAAATTCACAGTCAGAGTTAAAAGTCATTAACAAAATGGAATTCACCTTATCATCTGCTGAGAAAACCAACACGCGCAATCCCTTCAGAACCCCATAGCGTGGCAAACTACCGTCGACAACATGAGCAATTTTAATGATATCAACCATCCTCTGGAATGCCTCCTTCAGAATCCCCGAACCATCTGAGTACCTGCTCCCTTCAGTTCTTAGCTGGAAATCATTGCTCAGATAAAGAGTTCCAGATCCATAGCTCACTGAGGCCGGCATCGGCCACAGGTTTAGCCCATCAGCAAGAAAAGATAAGCTCAGCAGGAATCCCGCAAGCAGGGCGGCTGAGCTAACGCCGGCCATGGCACCGACTGACCTGAACCTAGAAGTTACAGATCTGAACAATGTGCGAAAATCGATGAACAAAAGCAGATACTTCAGTAATCAATTTCCTCCAAAAGCGAATCCGAAGGGATAAAAACGAAACAGAAGGAGAAGTGGGTACCGATTTCTTGAAGCTACCCAGACGTCAAATATAAGGGAAATCAGAGATTCTCCAGGAGAAGAAAACAAAAGGAATAGCACAAAAGCCGCCGGCCGGCCGTAGATGGGTCATGGTGGGGGCAAAAGGTAGCTGCATTGGATTGGAGCTCAGAATTAATGGCGGGAGGAGGACAAGGGCAGGGACAGAGGAGCCTGGGTCTGAGGCCCGTTTGCTTGCGGTATAACGAGAGCCTGCCGCCGGCACTTTTTTGAAAAAAAGATATTATTTATGAAATTTTGAGTATTCTAAAATTCGTTATTAAAATCTAAAAAATGGTAAATTACATCATGGTCCCTGAGGTTGGCCACCGCTTTCACAAAAGTTCAAACTTATTTAATTTATGATAATTGGGTCCCCCACTATAATGCAACTTAGAGTTAGTTCATATTCACTATTAACTCATTCGACGAGCGCTACTTGTGCTCGAGCTTACACGTATTACACACGTAATGTTCGATAGATGAGTGTCGAACAATGCTCAATCCAAGCCCAATAAAAGCTCCTAAAGCAGAGGTTCCAATTGGGCAAAGTCGAAGATAATTATTTATTTTATAATGTCATTGAAGCAAAAGATCTTTGTTCCACATGAATAAACTTTTGTTTTCTATGGCTTTTTAAGGCTCATTCTTGGGTTAAACTTAAAGTGCACTCTCGATAATAAAATTTTTTCGACATTTTGTACTTTAAAGTTTAAACTTTAAGTTTTACTTAAAATTTGAACATTAGTGCTCTTTTGAGGTGTAAATAGCTAAAGTAAATTATAAGTTTTAAATTTTGAAATTTAGGTACTTTTTTGTTTGTGCCATTATTTTTAGATAATTTTTTATGTGATATTTTGTTTTAAAATTTTTTAAAATTTGAAATAAAATTAATTTTATTTTGAGTTATGTTTATAATGTAAAATAAATTTAAATTTTATTTTAAAATTTATATAAAATGTAAAATAAAATTAATTTTAATATTGAAAGTATAGTATTTGGGATCCTATTGCTTGCCCATATATATGATTTGTCTCAGGGATTTTCAAATTAGGTAAATTAGTTTAGCAATTTAAATAAAGGAATATTTACATACATACCTCTTAAATCATCTTGAATTACATATTGAACCCCTCATTTTTTAATTTTACAACTTAACCCTCTAAATCATTCAAAAATGAAAACTAATAGAATACATGTATTTGCAAATATATTTATAATATTTGTATATATATATGTTATTGGTAATAAATATCCAAATAATTATAAATCAGCAAAAATATACTTTGAAAATCTTGAGAAAGACCTAAATATATTATTTTTGGATGATTTAGGGGGTTAAATTGTAAAATTAAAAAATAAGGGGTTTAATAAATAATTCAAGATGATTTAAAGGGTATGTATGTAATTCTCTCTTAAATAAAAGTATAAATAAGTTATTTTTTTTAAATGAACATTACTTTCATAATAAAAAAAATTTATTATAATAATTTTTTTAGTAGTGATAATTGTTCAATGATGCTCCATCACCCAACTTTTTTGTTAATGTAATTATTTTGTGAACGTTTTTCTATAAAAAATATTTTTTATTATTCATAATGATATACATATTTATTTAAAATGATAAATCAATTTATTTAATTTAAAATTTATAAAAAAATTTACGTAAGCACAAATAAGAGGAACTCAAATAATATTCATCATAATATTATAATTTACATGAAATTTGATATGTTATTGATTTAATATTAAAAAAAATGCATAATATGATTTATAAAATTAACCTTAGATTAAATTTAACGTTGGAAAATAAAAATCCTCTGTAGAGAGAGAGGGGGGGGGGAGGTTTTGAAAATTTACTCATGTTTATTAATTAAAAAAATGAAAATTGGAAGTTTTCCATCATTTGGGATTAGTGCTGCTAAAGAATTCGATTTGATTCAAGATTAAATTAAAAATTTTCGATTTAAACTCAATTCAATCTAAATAATTAATAAGAATAGTTAGATCCAATCTCAACTCAAGCTAAGTCTGACTTATTTGTCATTAAGTTAAGTTCAATTTGAGCCAAAATTAATTCAATTTTAAATTAATTTTTATTTTTTTTATCAAATCTTAAGTATAAATGCATTTATCATCCAATCAGCTTAAATATGGTCATTCGTCTTAATCTAATTTTAAAAATAAAAAAAATAATCTACAATAAATATTATTTTATTTGAATAAAAGTTATGAAAAATTTAATGAATAATGATTATTAAATATTAATTTTTATTATTAAAGTTAATATCATTTAATTCGTATTTCTTACCCTTATGTGTGGTTTATCCTACTGATTTTCAAATTAAGCAGATTAGTTCAATAATTTAAGTAAAAATATATACAAGTTTTTTTTAATGAACATTATTTTCACAATAAAAAGTAATTGTTTTAATATTTTTTAGTAGTGATAATTGTCAAATAATGCTCGTCACCTAATATTATTATAAATGTAACTATTTTGCATACTGTTTTTTTTTTATAAAAATAACTTTTATTACTAATAATGATATCTACATTTTTATTTAAAGCGATGGACCTATCTATTTATGTGATGCCCATGGCTAATGAGGGCGGAAAGTATTCGCCGGGTGTTTCTCAGGAGAGAGAAACTATTAGTGTAAAGTGTGACTCCTGATATGCTTTTAAGCTGAGTAATGAGTAGTGAGAGAGACGCATGAATGAATCGTCCCACCTCGAAAAAGAAGGGAGATCCTGCGCTGTATAACTAGATAACGTGATCTAAAAATTGTAAAAGCATCTTTTCGGGCAAAACTGTGAGGGAGTAGCACTGGGATAGATAACCTCCTAAAAAACACCCAAGTTACGTAGTTTTTTTTTAAATTAAAGTGAACAATATCTCTATATTTAGATCACGAGACGTTACAATTTAATTTAAAAATTGCAAAAATTTATATACGCATAAGACTGAGAATGAATAAGAGAAATTCAAATATTATTCATTTTAGATTAATTTTTGATCTTTTAGTGTTTTTTAGTTTTTGACCGATCAGACTCCATCTTGATCCAATGTTATATCGGCTCAAAATTAAATTGATAAATATCATAATATTTAGATAACATCTTTTAAAAAAATTTATTGGATCAGGCCATTATGCCAGCTCATCCATTAGGTGCTCAATTATAGGAGCACAACAACCAAACATGTGGGACGAATTGCCTAGATATATCATATTTTTTTTTATACTTTGTATAGATCTTTAGTTACTTTGTATTCACTTCTTTTGATTTTGTATATGTATATAAATCGAGTAAAAAATATTATAAAATAAAAATTTTTATAAAAAAATAAAAAATAACATAAAATGGCATAATGTACAACATGCTTGCTTGGAGCACTCTTATCATGGGTGGCTAACAAATGAGCTGACATAACGGTCTTACCCAATAATTCATCTCTTTTGAGTGACAATTTTATAATTTTTTAGAAAATTATTTACACATACAATCAAATTAAATAATTATTTTTTAAAGAGATAATTACCTACATGCTACATAATTTAGCTTTATTTATGCGTTACCCATCCATTCTTAGTTAATTACGCTATGCACACTCAAAATATTATAAAATCTTATATACATATACTTTCACTTGTTTTCATTATAATGAGCAATTATAATTTTTCAATAACCTAACTATAGTTAGGTTACAAAAAATCTGAACTGTTCGTCATATTATTTTAAGGATATTTAAATATATTTTGAGCGAAAATCTTAAAACTTTGATATTTAGGTTGTGGTAAGGGAAGGAAACATCCGCGACGTGAATTGATTTTAGGACAGATCAGCGCTTTAGTGTGACATCGAGAAAGAAAAAATATTTACTATTAAGGATAAAAATATAATTTTAATGATTTACTAACGAAATATTTTTTTTCAAATAGATTTTGACTAAATTTTAACTTAAGTGTGTGTATGTAAGATTTTATAATATTTTGAATGTGCATAGCGTAATTAACTAAGAATGGTTGAGTAATGCATAAATAAAGTGAAATGGTGTGACATGCAGGTAATTATTCTTTTTTTAAATAATATGATGTAATATTAAAATAATATTAAATAAATAGCACTGTAAAATTAATCCTCTTTAGCTCAGCAAGACAACATGGGGCAAAAAAAAAAAAAAAAAAAAAAAAAAAAACAGTTAGGTAGGATTTGTTGATGAGTTTCTTGTTTTGAACTTATTGTTTTCGCATATAATGCCATTGATGGGCCCAATGCACTAAATTTTCTTTGCTGAAGGCCAAGGTAGATCACATGCCTTCATCATCCACTTAATTTGAATAATATATTTAAGCTTTTAATTGTTTTCCTGCCAAGAAAAATTCCATTTGGGCAAGTAGGGGCTGTAAGTTTAAGTTGAGTTCGAGCAAATTTGTTTCTGCCTGGCCTGAATAGTCGTACGTGCGAGCTATTCGAGAATATATAAATATATTTTATAAATAGTAGCATGCAATATACATGGCTAATAAGACGTATAAGGCTTAGCTTCTGTTGACGTAGGATGTAGGGGATCCCGAGGAACACCAAAAAAGAGAGAGAGTTCCGAGAGACGGCGACTCGCAGAGAGGTAAGCCTGATGGTTGAGGGTTAAGAGAGAGAGTTCGGGGCATCCAGAAGAGCACACAACAATTTAAGATAGTTCAAGAAGGAAATCCCCTACGTCCACCGAACGATCAACGAAGAAGTTTTAGTAATGAAAAAAGGTAGCCGTGAAGGTCAATACAGAGAGCTTACAAGAGGAAGAGAGAGAAAGAAGGAGAAAAAGAGCTTTTTTTATTCTCAAGCTCATGCTTTATAAGATGTGATAGAGGAAGGATTTTGTTCTTCCTGGAGTGAGTCCTCTCTTCTGATCTAATAAGATGTATAAGGCTTAGCTTCTATTCTCCGTTCATTGGCACTAGCTAAGAAGAAAATTTGAGAAGAAAAGACCAGCAGAACTAGCAGGAATTTCACTTGCATGGCTAATAAGACGTAGGCTTAGCTTCTAACAAGCAATATAAACACCAAAACTCAAAAAAAAAATAGATAATTTGAAGTATATGCATGATAATATTTGCTGCTGTGAGTGAATTAAAGTGTATTACTCTCAAATACTTAGATTTCTGGATATTGAGCTGTTAGGATTTCTCAGCTGTTATAATTGCCTACACACGTAGATTGCAAAAATTTAACTCACACTTCTCTTATCCTAAGCATGACATTAAACTATTTCTGATAATATTTGTCATGTTATTTGCTGTCAGATTTTTCTTACTTTTTTTTATAAAGAGTAATTGTATTCATTACTATGTTTAATTCTCAGCAATTATAACATGAAAACCATTTTTTTTTTCTATTGTTTCTTGCATGTATAAGATTGATGCTCAAGCAAGATAAGAATATAGCATGATTCGAGCTTGTGTAGTAGTTATAAGTTCACGTATGGGAAATATAGAAACTTGATTCATTAACTAGATTAATAAAATTTATAATTTTTAAGGTACGATAATAGATATTAATTAAGATTTCTTATTGCGCTTATGTTCCTACTTTAGCTTGAGATTCGGGGATGACAATCCCCAACCTGCCACTGAGTTGATGTTGAGTAAAAAAACAGGGCTCTATTGAGTAAAATTTATTAATAATTAAAATAGGACTTAATTGGTGATGTTAAGATTGCATTCTTACACATTACATTATAGGCATTTCTATTTAATTATTCTAATTACCGTATACCGATGTATATTTTTTGATAGATATTATATACTAATATTACTGTGATAAAACTGATATTTAGCTTGTTAGTGTCACTCAGCTAAGGGTCAGATGATTGATGCCTATTTCGGCAGGTACTTGATCTACTTTAGCGGATCAAGGAAAAGAAAAGATGAGCAAGTAGCTAGAAAGCATTTTAACGATAGTTCTTTCTTTATTTCTGTCATTATCCTCTCGTATCTTTTTTTTTTTGAAGAGTGGATCCTCTCGTATCTTTGAAAGCTTATGATGTATTAATTTTTGAAAACTTTTACATACTGTATAAGCTAGACTTAGACTTCTATTACTAATGTGGTCAAATATGTATGAATTCGATAGTTATGTGATAATTTTTTGTTTTTGTAAATATATTGATTAGTTGTTTATATAAAGCTTTATTTATTTACTTGGTGCCAAGCTTTCATGACTAATTGATTTGATGCGTTAGGCTTAAGTGCTAGGTTATAAGGGATCATGGCATTATAATAATGATGTTATCTAATTAAATTAATTTCAATAATAAATTACCGTTAATTTGAATTATATTAAAATACATTTTGAGCTGACTCGAAATATACTTTGAGTCAACTTGAACTCGATTTATCTTGAGTCGAGTTAAAAAAAAAGGATAATTACCTAAATGTCACACAATTTAATTTTATGGGCAAATTTCATCGAGGTCCCTGAGTTTAAGGGTTATTATCACACAGGTCCACGTTTTTAAAATCCTATCATCTGGGTCCCTAAGTTATCAAAAATTATCATCTGGGTCCCTATTTTAGTTTTTTATTATTAAAAAATATAAAAATTACCATTATACCCTTACCCTCCCTCTCTCCTCCAGATCCGGCTGCCGCGCAGCCCCGCGCCGATTTGAGTTAAAACTTAATCAAAATCTATTTGAAAAAAAAATATTCTATTAGTAAATCATTAAAATTATATTTTTACTCTTAATGGTACATATTTTTCTCTTCCTCAATACCACACTAAAGCACTGATTTGTCCTAAAATCAATTCACATCGTAGATGTCTCCTTCCTTTGCCGTCATCTTAACATTAATGTTTTAGGATTTTTACTTAAAATATATTTAAATATCCTTAAAATAATATGACGAACGGCTCAGATTTTTTGTAATCTAACTATAATTAGGTCATTGAAAAATTATGATTACTCATTATGATAAAAATAAGTTAAAATGTGTGTATGTAAATGCAATCAAAACTTTTTTTAGACGGGAATGCAATTCGAACTTAGAGTTAGGGAATGAGTTCTATTTGAAAACACCGTCACGCACATGAGAAATTATTAGGTGTGATGTGAGAACCATCTGAGCGATTCATTTGTGAGTTTTGCCACACTGCATTGTATTGATGGATCCTACAATAGATGTCGCATGATGTTGAAGCAAACAGAGCGAAAGGTCATCAACAGTCGGTCTAGTTGGCCTTATAGGACTATTTGATCCCATAATAGACTGTCCGAGCATGCCTAATTGGACGGAGCGAAAGACCCAGTTAGCCTGACCAGACGTTTCGGTATACTCTAATAGACGGTTCGATCTACTCTGTCACATGAATAAGTATACATATACAAACAAGTATCTGTTTTTAAAAATAAATATAATTTGAGACCAGATAAGTATCAATATACCGATTCTACAAAGAGAGTATCAATATATTGGACTATCCAATCAAACTAACCAGATAACTTATTGTGGGTCAAATATTATTCGGTTGGATAGTTCAACAACGCTAACCAGATCGTCCGTCCATCTATTTCGCTTTGTTCACTTCAATATCAAGCCGCGTTTGTTATAGAGTTTACTGGCGTAACCTTTAGTAGAGCCTTGTTATATAAGTCATAATTTACAGAAATTTATAGTGTCATAATATTTTAAAATAGGAATCTCTTTGTAAATTTTTTTAAAATTATGGATCAAATAGTAATTATATATTAACTATAAAATTATTTTTATAATTAACCTTTAATTTAAATAACTTGCAAAATTAGAATTTTTTTTTCAACATTTTTAGAAGTCTCTCAATGTACTCATATTCCACCAAAAATTATTTTATTTGGATTATTTCTGCATAAATTTTTTTTTTCGTGAGTGTTTTTTTGATGAATTTTATCTAATTTTACTATTAAATTATATTTCTTAAAAAATACATTTAAGCATTTAAAATTGTTATTATAACCATAAGCCTTTTTTTTCTTTTTAATGTGTCAACCTCTAATAGTAATGGTAAACATTTAAATATTTTTTAAAAATATAATTTAATAGTCAAAATTGATGAGTTTCTTTAAAAAAAAACACACATGAAATAATTTTTAAGTAAAAGAGAGCTAGATGAATATTTTTAGTTTCATGAATTTGAATGCAATATGAGATTACCTTCGGCGCTCAGATGTAATTACTCCTAAAATTTAATACAAAAATATTATTTTTAATATAAATGTGTCAACATAAATATTTCAATTATATTATTTATAATGAATTCTATTAAAAATTTATTTTAAAATAATTTTTAATTTTAAAATGATAAAAAAGGGACATTTAAATGGTAGATACATAAATTGGGCTAATTTACGGATTTTACCATAAATCTCAAAATATTACAATTATCGCATCTAAAATAGTTATTTTTTCATTTTTCACATCCTGCAATAAATTCTATTAGAAGATTTAACTATAGTTAAATTTCAACAAAATCTCAGTCATTGATCGCATTATTTAACCGTCAACCGTCATGTTAGGGCATCACGGAACTATATTGATTCTGGCGGCAACGTATTCACGAGAGGCGGCAGCGTATTCATGCAAGGCGGCAGCGTATTCTCGTGAGGCGACAACATATTCACGCGAGCATCACTCTGCTATTTGCATCTTCTTCTTACACGGGCATTGCGAGCGGGAATTGGACCTTTTTAAGGTCGGCGGCGACAGAACTCTGAAGCTGCAGAAAGGTCCAATGCTCGCTTGTGATGCCCGCGTAAGAAGAAGATGCAAATAACAAAGTGATGCTCGCGTAAATACGCTATCGCCTCGCGAGAATATGCTGTTGCATCACGTGAATACGCTACCGCCAGAACCAATGCAGCTCCGCGATGCCCTAACATGAAGGTCGACGGTTAAATGACGTGATCAATGAGTGAGATTTTGTTGAGTTTACTGCAGAATCTGAAAAACAAAAAAATAGTTGTTTTAGATGTGATATCTGTAATATTTTGAGATTTATGGTGAAATTCATAAATTAGCCTAATATCTGTGTCCATCACGTAAATGACCCTGAAAAAAATATCCCCTGATTAGAAAGATAAGAGACAAATAGCTATATACATGTAGGGTAGTCTGTCTGCGTGTAAATTAAATTGTAATGTTGCAGGTTTTTCGTATTCACTCACCTAAAGAGAAATTATTGCGTCCGAATAGAGCACTATTCGAACGCCAGACGCCCAATCAGAGCCCGCCATGTGCACCCGGACTTAGCTGTATTGCACACATGGTGGCCTCTGATTGACGTCCGGATGAAGCACTATTTGTATACAATAATTTCTCCAGCTAAGCTTGCACATAACTGTTTATGGTATGGTGATTGCGAGTAAGTAGCCACAAGCTTTGATGGGCTTGGAATGGATGATGAGAGAGACAAATATGGTAGAGTGATAAATTTATATTTTTTAAGTTCTTTAATAAGAAAACTCAATATGAAATATTTTACAAACCAAAAAATCGAGTTGAAAAGATTTTTAAAATTATTAAACTAAGTGATATTACTTTAAATTTTAAAGATATCAATGATATTTACTCACATTTTTTCTATTTATTTAAGGAATAATTACACTCAGATCTCTGAGTTTAATACTTATAACACACAGGTCCACGTTTTTAAAATTATAACATCAGGTACCTGAGTTTTAATAAATCATCAAATGAGTTTTTTTTATTTTTTTATTATTAAAAATTTTAAAATTATCATTTCATCCCTTCCCAACTCTCTCTCCGCCCGATGCGGCCGCGAGTGCGCAGAGATCGGGAGGAGAGAGAGGCGGCCTCTCTCTCCTCCCGATCGCCGCGCGTCGTGCGCGAGGATCGGGAGGAGAGACAGAGGTCGTCTCTCTCTCCTCCTGATCTCCGCATGCGTAGAGAGAGAAAGGAAAGGGTAAAATGGTAATTTTAAAAATTTTTGATAATAAAAAAATAAAAAAAGACTTATTTGATAATTTATTAAAACTTAGGGACCTTGATGTTTAATTTTAAAAATATGAACCTGTATGTTATTAAGTGTTAAATCCAGGGACTTGGATATAATTATCCCTTTAATTAATTTTACGAGGATATTTTATGTTTTAAATTACTTCGTTGAAAAATTGAAATACGCTGATGTCACGTGTGATGGAAAAGGATCACGTGAGATTACTGTCATGCTTCCAGCAAAATCCACGTGTTAGGTGTTAGGCCGTCCGAATTGAATAAAATCTCGGGAGAAATTTTTCTTTCAGGATCGCGCGCCACGTCAGCTGTTCGCATGCAAATAATTTTCCGCCACGTGGCGCGTGACCCGGACTTACTGCTCCGCCTCTCTGTCGTGAGGTGGTGAAACAGAACGACACGCTGGGCGCTGACGAACGGAACATGCTACGTAGCTCAGTAAGTTAGCTGCATACTCATGACTTTTGGCTACGTAGTGAAGAAATCTTACGCGTAGGAATAATATGAGAGCTCATGGAGCTCGTATGCTACGTATGTTACTAGATTCACTATGTAACTTGGTAAATTAGCTATATAGTTATAACTGCTAGCTACGTAGCCAACAGTTCTTACGAGTAGGGTTTATACGAAAGCTCATTAAGATACGTAGTTTTCTAAATATGCTACGTAGCTCAGTGAATATACCACATAGCTAACTAAATTAGCTACATAGTGATGAGTTTTTGCTACGTAAGTAAGGAATCTTATAAGCAGGAGCTATAAAAGCTCTCTTTGATTTACCCCACATACTAAATATGTTACGAAACTCATTGAATAAGCTACGTAGCACAAAATCTTACACGTGGGAACATATGAGAGCACATGGAGCTACGTACCATATGAAATTTACTACATAGATTAGTAGATTTACTACGTAACTTACTAAATTAGCTATATAGTTATGCCTATTGGTTACATGTATTCTAAATATGCTATATAGCTCAGTGAATATACTATGTAGCTAACTAAATTAGTTACGTGGCGAAGACTTTTTTTTACATAGTAAAGAAAATTTTATTTTTTGCGCATCATTTTATTTCGCCACCTCATGTCAGAGAGGCAAAGCAGTGGGTCCAGGTTGCGCAACACATGGCGAAAAATTATTTGATTGCGGATAGCTGATGTGGCGCGCGATCCTGACACAAATTTCTCAAATCTCGGAGGGGAGGCTGGGAGCTGGTCCGTCTTTCTCCAGTCCCTCCCCTATTCCCGAGTAAGCTGAGCATGAACTACTCGCCTAGAATCATTGGTTATTCTTTTCGGCGTCTCCTCCTACTTTCCTCAAGATCCCATCCCTTCTCCTCCGTCAGAAACCAGCAGCCACCGCCTTCTCCGGCGGCGATGGATCCGGCATCTCCGTCGTCTCCGATCACTGTAGTTCCGACAATCTCCTCGCCTCTGGATCGCTCTATTGACGCGAGCTCGTCCGTTCGAAAACCCCTGAGCCTCTGGCCAGGGATGTACCACTCACCGGTGACCAACGCGCTGTGGGAGGCACGGTCGAGTATATTTGAGAGGCTTCTCGATCCATCTATCGACGGACCGCCACAAAGTGAGCTGCTCACGCGAACGCCGGCGCAAAGTCGGATGAGCATCGCCTACAACTTTTCTAGCGATTACATCCTTCGGGAGCAGTATAGGGATCCATGGAACGAGGTCAGGATTGGGAAGCTGCTCGAGGATCTTGACGCGCTCGCTGGCACCATTGCTGTCAAGGTTTGTGCTTCCATTCCTCTGCATTTGTCCCTGAAGTAGTTTCTGTTGAGATTTGCGTTAATGTTGATTATTTCAAATGTTGTTAAGGTGTGGTTTGTTGGTAAATAACAAATTTAATATCTTATTGTTTGGATTTGGGTTTGTGACAGTGACAGTAGGCTTAGCATTATATATTTACGGTTAAATATGTCTTGAAACTTTGATATTAAGTTGAGGAGCTGAATTCCTGCTTTAGAAAAATAAGGAATGCTATATAGCATGTCTTTGACCTTCATACTGGAATAAGAGATCGGTTTGGTACTCTTTCTGATAGCCATTTTCAAGGAAGACTAGGAGTTGCGTGGCTTCTTCGTGGTATCATTGTATTTGCATGATGGTGATTTTCCTTTTGATTCAGAAGCCGAGATCTTTAGTATGTCATTTGTTTAGATATTTTCTCTCTTTGTTGAATTCTTCTTCATTACAGGGAAATGACTTCTTTTGGGATGAAATTTTGGGTGTATATGAGATTTGGGAAAGTGTGTTCTTTGCACTCTATTTTGTACACCACTATTGTGGCTTCTTTGTTAGTGGATTATGTTGAATGTGACTTGAATTCTCTCTCTTTTCTAATATAACTGTTTGTTTGACTTAGCTCCAAAGTAACAAAGGTTGTGAGTTTAGCTGTAAACAATGTGCTTGATTGAAGTCATTTCTAGGTGTTAGAGTCAAATACCATGGGAGTTGAACAAATGTTGTTTGATTTGTTATATCCTCTTAGACAGAAGCTTGTTTAAGAGGATGTCTTCATTGCTTCACGTCATGGTGTTATTTGACTGCTTTCTTCGACTCCATCCAAACTTCAGATGATAACTTGGATTGTGTAGGAGGCGTAACAACCACCTCACAGATTCCTGACAGATGCTGTTAGAACCTAGAACATTCTTGAAAGATCAAGGATAATTTTTGTTTATTGGATTCTCTTATCCCCTCCATAAATAGAGAAGAGATTAGGGTTTTTCTAGTGTGCCTCCATGTTTGCTGAGGCTCATGCTCAACATCTTCTCCTGAGAGAGCTTTCTTCTTGTATAGCAAGAGAGGGAGCTTCTCTGTGTGTAGGTGTTAACACGTGGTTCCTGCGCTGCATCCTGGCCGAACACGTGGCGCCTGACAGGCCTGTACTTGATTGGTTATTTGCTGACTCAGCTTCAGGTCTTGCAGGACTCTTGACCCAGGTCAAACATCGGGCACGAGGGTTCAGCCAACCATCGCCCACGACGATCTAGGACTAAACTTCGTAACCTCGGGCACGAGGGTACAAGGTAACGCCTGTCACAATCAACTTCACCTAACCCCGCCGCTCGTCGTACGGACACTCTTCCCAAGAGGGGGTACCAGTATTTAAAGCTATCGTCCTTCTCAGACAGCGGCGGACCTCTCCGGTGATAGACGGAACGGCAAGCAGAGCCTGCCCATCACCTTTTCTCCGGAAAATCAGGATGGGGTTACGCATGCCACAACTATAAAAATCACTGAACAGTCCCAGCCAAAAAAAAAAGAGGGGGAAGAAGAGCTTCATAAGACGGGTTTCACCCACCACTACCGGCCTTCTCCAAGACTGGCGAAGGAGGAGGACTGACCCCAAGGAAAACAGAAATCCTCTATCACCTTTTGTAAAACAAGAGCTTGAGAACAAGAAAGGCTCTCTTTCTCCTGCTCTCTCCCTTTCTTCTTGCGAGCTTGTTGTATGAGCCTTCGGGCCACCTTTCTTCTCTATTAGTGAATCTCTTTGCTGATCGACCGGTGGACGTAGGGGATTTCCTCCCTGAACCACCTTAAATCTCCGTGTGCTTTTCTGGTTGCTTTGAACTAATCTTCTTCTTGAGCCTCCGTTAATAAGCTCACCTCCTTTGCGCGCCGCCGTCTCCCGGAACTCTCTCTCTTTGGTGTTTCTCGGGATCCCCACATCCTACGTCAACAGTAGCGCTTGGTCATTATGGGAGAGCACTTCTTCTTCTTCCTTTTTGTTTGGCTTGTTATGACAATCAATCATTTATACTTTGTTTCTTTTGATTGGTAAAGCTTTTCTTCTTTGCTTTCTGTGCTTTTTCTCGATTTGGGTTCTGTGTAAATCCTTATAGTTTTCTTTCTTCCCCTCTATTGTTTACTTTTGTGATTGTGTGGTTATTTGTTGTTGGTTGTTTGATTTTGTTCATATAATTAAAAGAATCTTTCATAGCTTTTGGTCTTCCACTGCAGTTATTCAAACTTAAACATATTATCCTTCTCCTTTTCTATGGACATAGGCATGGTTTGTGAACAATTTACATAAATCTTGATGTTCTTTTTGTGCGCTTAATCTACCTAGGTTACTACTTTGTTGCTTGTCGCATTTGATTCTACTGGAGCTTTTGCACAAACATGCCAGTGTGCTACTCATGACAATAGATTGGTATCACAATTTTTGGCAAGATAACAAGGACAACAAAATATGAAATCAAAAAATTTTATGGCTCAAACAGTTTTGGGTTTTAGAAGACCAAGATGAGAGCATTACTAGTTCATGAACAAGTTGTGAAGGCATTCATTAGGAAATCCAAATATGTCAAAAACCATGAGTGAGATGGAGGAGGAGATGGATGAAAAAGCACTTCCATCTATTTGGTTTACATGGCAAATGAGGTTCTGACATACGTTTTAGTGAAAACTACTGTTTATGGGTTGACTCAAGTTGGAATCTTGTATATGAACAATAGCCCCTCAAACAAGATTTCAAGAAGGGTGCCATCAAGTCACATCCATGAGTTTAATTCCATAATTAGAAATATGGGGAATTTAAATGTGAAAATAGATGATAGGAATTTTGCGTTACTGCTTTTGTTCCTTTGATCTGCCTCATAGGAATTTTTTGAGATATTATTTTATGTGGTAGGGATACCTTAAGTTTAGAAGCTGTTCAAGCTCACTTTTGTCGAAGTAAGTGATTTCTAAGCTTGAAGATGATGGTCTTAAAAGGCAGATAGAGGGATTAGTTGTGACTTGTGAGGGGGAGACCTACTTAGAGGGATCCTAATACTCACTTAAATAGAGACAACTTCATGGATAATACGAAGAAAGAAAGTATTGTCCGGTTTTTGGGTTTGATCAAGTAGAGTTGGTCACTCTCTAGATCTTCATGCTACCGCCATAGCTTACCTCACTAATTCTTAAAGGAAAAGAAAGACAGTATTGTCTGGTTTTTGGGTTAGCTCAAGAAGAATGGCCCACTTTCTAGATCCTTATGCTACCTCCATAGCTTACCTCACTTATTCTTAAAGGAAAAGAAAGACGGTATATTCTGGTGTATATCTGAACATCTCTCATCACACTCTTTAGATCCTTAACCTCCATGGCTTACCTCACTTATTCTTAAAGGAAAAGAAAGACGGTATATTCTGGTTTATATCTGAACATCTCTCATCACACTCTTCAGTATGCAGTTTTCCAATTAATATGTTGGTTCTGTTTCACCTCAAGTTTTCTTTTGCTTTCAAGAATTCCCATAAGGCTAATAGTTCAATCTGTATATTTTAAGATGTTAAACTTTAAGCAAATAATTCTCCAGCCTTGTAAATTACTTGCTCAAAATTTATGATTAAACGACCTCTACTTGTGGTTTCAGAAAATTATACATCTATCATCATAAGGCCCATGCGAAGAAGTTCAAACTTTTGTCTCTAACCATTGCTTCTATGACAGCACTGCTCTGATGATGATAGTACAACAAGGCCACTTCTACTTGTTACTGCTTCTGTAGATAAAATGGTTCTGAAGAAGCCGCTCTGTGTTGACAAAAACCTAAAAATATGTGGAGCTGTCACATGGGTTGGTCGTTCATCCATTGAGATACAAACCAAAGTGACTCAATTAGAACAAGGTATTGTTAAATGAGCATTGAAAAGTCTATTAGCTTTGGTTCTTACTGGAAAATAACATTTAAAAAGACAAAAAAATCTAAGAGAACGCTAGTATACTTTTTTTTGGGTGCAAATTCCAAGTTTCTGAGGTCCATAAACTCAAGTCCAATGTTTTTCAAAATCTGGTGCAGCAATAGTTTTTTGCAGTATGTGCTGTAGGTTAGATCAGATAAACAAAAAGTGCTTTTTTCTTTTCAATTAATTTTATAATAAGTTCATGATCCTGTTCTTTTCAGGAAAATAATACGTACATGTTTTCTTCCTATATAACCATGGCATCCTTCTTGTGTCCCAGAAAATTCAAAGGAAGTGGATCCCCTGGCCTTAACAGCTTATTTCACATTTGTTGCTCGAGACTCGAAGACTGGAAAATCTGCTCAAGTAAATCGACTTGTACCAGAAACTGAACAGGAGAAATTGCTGCTGAAGGAAGGTGAAGCGAGAGATAAGCTACGGAAGAGAAAGAGGGAAGAAGAAAGGAAGGATTTTGAAAGAGGAGGCCATAGCTTCCATGGGGAGGCTAAAAGGTTGAAGCCTTTGTTAGCTGAGGGTCGGGTGTTTTGCGATCTACCTGCATTAGCAGATAGGGATAGCATTCTGATAAAAGATACTCATCTTGAGAATTCCCTTATTTGCCAACCACAACAAAGAAACCTCCATGGGCGTATATTTGGAGGATTCTTAATGCACAGAGCATTTGAGCTGGCTTTCTCAACTGCATATGCATTCATTGGGCAGAGGCCATGTTTTCTTGAAGTTGATCATGTCATCTTTCTGAAACCTGTGAGTAACCAACTCCTGCTATCAGTTGTTACTTTTGCAGCTATTGTTAGTCCATGCCAGAGTTTCTATTGCTAATGCACGCCAGAGTCGTGGAACTAGTCATATCATTAGATGATAAATTTGGTACTTTTGAGTTGATATGCTAAGCCCCTTAAGCTAGTTTTAGAACTTATTGGTATCAGAGACGAGTTTAGCTATAAGCTTTTGATTTCACACTGCAATTTGTGTTCTTATCATTCTAGGCTTCTCTATAATTGATAAGCATCTTTGATCAAGCTGATTCATCGATCATCTCTGGTATATTGAACTCCATGAGTTCATTACAACTTTTGCGGCTTGACTTGAGAGGGAACTGATGGTTATTATGGAGAACTTCTACTTGGCAGGTAGATTTTGTCAGAATGTCAGTGTAAGGATTGAGAGCACTAGTATTTTATTGTAATCAAATATATGGTTCTGACATGTAAAGTAGGTGGTTAATGAATATCTTGTCGAGATAGACCACACGAGCTTAATCTCCTTTTGTTCTTCTATCTTGTGGTTCAAACTTCAGACATTCATATTCACTGATTTTAAGTTTCATACACGATGATGAGGATACGGGAAAATGTATTAATATTTTCATGATATATACACTGACTGTTTCTCTCCAGGTGGACGTGGGGGACTTCCTTCGATTTAAATCATGTGTACTATACACAAAACTTGAGAATCCAGAGAAACCATTAATTAGCATTGAAGTTGTTGCTCATGTTACGAGGCCTGAGCTGAGAACTAGTGAGGTAAATACTATTACAGTTAATTTTTTCATGCTGATCCTTTCTTTTGAAGTATTACACGTGGGTCCTTTTCTTTCACTGTCATATTTCCAGTTAGCCCCCAAGTTATTTGATTTGTTTCAATGTGATTAGTGATTCCATCCAAAATTTATGGCATCGCTAATTAAATGACCCTAAAACAACCACCTTATTTTTTGTGGTATCCAACAAGAGGTGGACTGTAGACCACATCTCATTAGGCCAAGGAACCAACCAACTTTCCTTCCCTCGTCTTTCTGTAGGGCCAAGGAAAGACGATCTCTCATCTGGTTGACAAGGAGAGAGGTTGGCAAGAGATAAGTTTATTCGTGTTATTGGAGTCATACATTAGGGAACACAAGTTGAGGCTAATATAAGAGTGTGGATCCCTTCGAACTCAATAGCCTAAGCTAATGATTAATGACCACACTTTAGTATATTAATACCTAAACTTATTGATCATCAATTGTAGGACAATTCTTATGTGCATCTTAACAAATCTCTCCCTCATACGAAATTCACTACCCCTTCAATATGCCACTTTAATCGATTTAATTTCTCAGTCATTTGTATAAACCACTTGATTTCAATCAAATCATTGGTTCTGATACCGCTTGTTAGAAGAGTTATATCATAGAGACTAATGTAAAAGTGTGTGCACCTTCTTGATCATCCAATGTGAGACAATTCTCATGAACATCCTAAAAAATGCGTAATATTTTAGATGCATTAACAAAATGATCTCCATGAAATGAGAAATCGACCTCAATTTGAGTGAAGGTTCACTCTCACAACGTCAAGGACCTGAATGTTATTCACCATGCAGTAACTCGTCCATCTGTGATTGGTAGACTGGTATATGAATTATACGGGTCGTAGTATCTAAGGAAATTACACAATTCCACGTACTCATATTTGCAGGTATCAAACACATTCTACTTCACGTTTACAGTAAGCTCCAACGCCTCGAGGAAGGGCCTTCGGATAAGAAATGTTGTTCCGGCGACCGAGGAAGAGGCTCGTCGGATTCTCGAACGCATTGGATGCTGAGGAAATGTTTGCTTGACTAGTAAGCTCTCCTTATGCCATTGCCATGGTCTCATGATGGCTATACATTTATGCAAATAATTAATTCCCTTAAATTTTATTGCTTTTAGATCAGTCCTAAATAGAAAATAAATACTAGCTGGAATCTTGTGAACCAAACCGTGGAAATTGGAGAAAAATAGAATTAAGGTGGAATTAGAAAGAGTTGTTCACTGGCTTTAATTCTTAAACCGGCAATTGACAAGTAGAATTTAGGGGGTATCTGGTTCAATGCAATATAAATTTTAGAAGGCGTTTGATTCAATATTATTTTGATGTTATGTTATTTAGAGAAAGCAATTATTTGGTTTAATAACATTTACAAATAATCTTTTATTAGATCATAAAATTATTAGTCAAAAGGTGACATCTAAATTACATAACATAACACCAAGATAACAACGAACCAAACGCCCCCTTAATGTTATCTTGACGTTATGTTATGTTATCTAGAGAAAACAATTGTTTGGTTTAATGATATTTATAAATAATTTTTTATAAGATTATAAAATTATTAATCAAAAGATGATATCTAAATGTGATGACATATAGATTATATAATATAATACTAAGACAACAACGAACCAAACGCTCCCTTAGTGTTATTTAAATGCCATTGGTTTCTCGACTGTTATGTTGTCTACTAATTTTTATTTGTTCGATTAAATATCATAATATTGTGCATTCAAGTGTTAATAATTATTACCTAAAATTCAAGGAGTCTAGATGTTTGTGTTATACAGTAATTTTTATTTGTTTGGTTAAATGTCATAATGTTATTCATTCAAGTGTAAATTATTACCTCAATTCAAGATCTAAAATTGATTTATCTTTAATAAATTATTTATTATTATTATTATTATTTTGTCGGTAATATATAAATTTTAATATAAAAATTTTATTTTATTTTATATTTTATACTTTTTTTTAATATAATTAATTAACGTATTTTGAAAAGCTATAAAAATTTTTCTTCATGCTTTTTTTCCCCCTTCAACCAATCAGGGTCCGGTGATATAATTTTTCTTAATATATTTATAACATTTTATTATATTAATTAATTTTTAAAATTATGATATAATATTATAATAACATTAAACCTGTCTCCTAATTGGGATGCTAAAACGTATTTAAAAGTTTTATGAATGATATGGTGGTGGCAATTTTACGTGAATCAATACTTGCTCGACGCAAAATGGGAATGATTTTTCTCTGACTTAACTTAGCCAGTTCAAAACAAAATTAATTTAATTTGAAATTAATTTAATATATATTTATAATATTTTAAAGTGTAATTAAAAATTTTGTATATAAAAATACAAATTTTAATATATTATATTATATATATATATATTTTTTAAAAAATTATTATATATGTAAAATTTGATTATATAGTATAAAATTTGTAAAGAAAATACGTAGAATATGATATGTTAAGATTTATGTGTGATGTCATCATATATTTAACACACCGTTTAAAGAAATTCATAGAAATTCTTGAGTGGTACCTAAAATCTAATGTTTTAAAACTTGGCTGACGGTTGAGTCTTGTTAGTTTTGGACTGAGTTTTGATTTGAACCAAAACTCAGGTAAAACTTGGCCAAAATGGTTGAATCACATATCTTTTAAAAGTAATATTTAATAATTATAGTAAAAATTTAAATAATTTATAAAAAAATTGGAATAGCAAATATTAAGACCATCAAAACTATCGAAATTATCGAAATCAATAATTTCATTTTGTGATTGAAACTAAAACTTAAACCAAGTTTCAAAACTTGTTATAATCTTTAGGACTATAACCACTTGAAAGGATGAAATTCTTAAATACTCGATGTTCATTATAGTAGTAGAAATTCAACTAAAATATGAAATTCTGTACACCGGAATTACAAAATATTTGAAATTGGGATCTCTATCAAAGTTAATAATAATAATAATAATAATAATAATAATAATAATAATAATAAATGAAATATATGAAGAAAATAGAGAAGTCTATTAAAATATCCTTATAGGTTAATTGGTTAATGTTTTAAAACCGTTTAGCAATTAATAGGTAGAGTTTGGGTAGATCTTGGGTCGACCTACTCATATAACGGTACACGGCGTCAGGCGTCAGCTATGCTTGAAGCTGGTAGGGTTTATCATTTTTATGCTCCATCTCAGCTCTGGTGCCTGGACCTTCCCCTTCTATGGCCTTCACCTTCCTCATTCGTCGCCGCTTTCGCCTTCTTCTCCCCAAACTCCCTCCGCCGATAAAAGTCTCGGTCATCCGCTACCTTTCCGCTAACGCCGCCGCCGTGGCGACCGCCAATCCTTCCACCTCCACTTTGCCGGACCCAAAACCTTCGCTTTCCGCCCGCCTTTCCTTTGTATTTGATCAAATTGATGCCCTCGAGCGCCAACGAGACATCGCTGCCAAGGACGAGGCCCTCCAGCGCATCCGCGCCTGGCGCCAGGCGAAGCACCCTTCCCCACCCGCCATATCCTCACCCCCCACCGTCTCTGATGGCGGTGCTGGCGGTAGCGATTCTCAGATTACAGGGGTCGCCGACGCTGAGGATGTCGGGATGGCGGAGTTGTTCAAGCGGGAGGTGGAGGTGGTGCATCCATGGCCGGAGTGGATCGAGTTCATGGAGAGGCTTGCCCGCCAGAACTATTTCGATTACCGGCGGGTGGAGGAGGACCGGGTTGCCGAAAATGCTGGGATTGATCTATCTGGAGTGAAGGAGGAGGTGGGGTTGGACCTCACTCGGGATTGGGCGGCTGTGAGGACCGCTTCTATGAATTTTGGCCGCGACCGATTTGATATTTTTGAGTATGATCCTTCTTTTGTGTGTGATTAAGTTGACTAGTTCTTCTGGTTTTTTTTATTCAATATTCATATTTAATGTTCTTTTGCTCTTTGTGCTTAAGAACTATGTTAGAAGGTTAGATTTTAGGTGTGCAAGCTTTTTTAACTGTTTTCTTATGTTTGAAATAAGTTTTAGTTTTGAGCATTTATATTTCAGTGAGAATTTTTGGCCTACCAAATGATTATCCCTATTATGTTTTTTTACTTTAGATTGAGAACTGCTGGAGTGAAATTTCTTTCATTTGCTTTCTTTTTCTAGATTTTTTTATTCTTCTAATTACGAATCATACTGATAGGCTGGGGTATAAAGTGTAAGCATATTGAAAATGATGCGTGTGCTTCTTGTGCTTGTTCAAATTTTCAGTTAGACATTTATTTTCTTTATTTTGATGAAGTTTCAAACACAAAATCTAAAATTATGTAGCTACCTTTCTTTTCTCCCGAAATGTTATTTTTTACAATGGCAATTCTTGGATCTAATCTAAACTTCCTGTTTATTTTCTTTATGTTTCTTCAGTACTGTGAACATACCAACCAGCCAATAGCAGATTCTTGGATTTGAAGGATGTTTGCTTTAACTCTTCTTACCATAGGTTAAGTTATTAAGCAACTAAATAAAATATTTGATTAACTCGGGTTAGCAGCCAAACACAATTCAGCAACAATTTTCTTAACCCAACTAGGTTAAATTATTTATGGGGTTAATATACCCCGGGTTAAGTAACCCTACCCCCAATCCAAATGGGGGCTTGGGGAGCAACGGGGTAAGGGCAGAAGGGGGTTAGTGGGGTTAAGTGCAGCTTGTTGGGTTTATTAACTCGAGGTAGATAGACGGCTTAACTATAATGTTTAGGAGAGTTATGTAGGTTAAATCACTTAACCTACTTAACCCTCCCTTACGAAATGAGCCAGTTTATCTTTTATGGCCATTGCATCGAGTTTTGTGAACCAGTAATCCTGCAACTTTTTAAAGTAATGTTCTTTAGGCTTCCTTTCCTTTTTAATATTTCTTTTAGTCACTCCTTTACATTGTTGTTGTCCAGAAAATGCACCTTTTGTAGCTAGGATGGGTTCATCTTGTTGAACTTGTTCTAATCTCCATCACTCTCATGTGCAGAATTAATTTTGATTTTTGAAACTGCTGCTGGAATTTTACCAACCTCTTATTTCTATCTGCTAAGATTAGAATTTTCAACCGGGCTAATCTGTGAATGGGCATGTATATCTTTCTCGTTGCAAATTAGTATTTCAGATGTCTATGGAATTTATTGATGTTGAAGAAAGATTTAAGTTTTTTTAAACATTTGGCTGTTACATACCTGAACCTGTAATATCTTCCAGATCCTTATCAAGGAAGGATATTCAGATTCTTGTGGGTCATGGATGCCCCAGCTTGGAACCAAAAGTTGTTTTCTCGGCGAAGTTGTTGAGGAAGTATGTTCACCTTGATGAAGGAGATGTAAGTATGGATATATCTTTAGTTCTCATTTTGATTTTGCTTGCTTGAGCAAGAAGTATTTCATTGCATTTCATGGAAAACTACATTCCCTTAGTTAGATATAGGAAACCCAGTATTATTTGTTTGTTTGATGAGCAGATCTCTCTAAATATCACTTTTTATGATAAGTTTGTCTTTTTGTGAAATTGTGAGGTGCGCTTATTCATCTGCTTTAGTGCTTTTATACTGATTAATAATCTGGAAAACCACATTCCCTCATTGTCAATTTAGAAAATCCTGCATATATGTTTGTTTAATGAGCAAATCTGTCCAACTATCACTTCGTTAACAAATTCGTGATTCTTTGTGAAATTTTGAGATGTGCTTAATTATCTGCTTTAGAGCTTTTATGCAGATTACTAATCTGCTAAAATAATCAACAGAAAAATCCAAAAGACTTATTCAACCAGGTTGGCTTCAAAATCAAAGGAAAAGAAAATGTCTGAATGTTCTATTTCCTCAAATTTTCCATTGCATTGCTACATGTGCGTGATTATGGCATATATATCACCAATCTTTCTCTAAATTAGGAGATAGAAGTCCTGCATTCTAGTCAAGCCTATTGTCACTGAACATGCTTGATTTTATCTCATACTTTTGTAGAACAAATCCTGAAGTGCTTTGAAGATAACCAGATCCTTTGATTAAGGTGTTCACCAAAAAAAAAATAGATGATTATATTTTGATTTTTTTCTCCTTTTAAGATATTTGATCATAGCTATTAGTAATGATTAATAGTTACGTTTTGATTAAGTTCTAACGCATTGTTGTTGATCAGCTAAACATTTGCCCACTCCAAATTTTATTTATCTAAGAATTTTCCCACGTATATTTGGAGTCAGGTTTTTTTAGAAACATTTATCCTCTTTACTAACACTATAATGTTAATCAGTCAGAGAAAAACTTTCATCTGATTGTTGATATCGTCTTTTATATATATATATATATATATATTTTAAGCAATAACAATAAGCCTTTATCCCACTAGGTGGAGTTGGCTACATGAATCATTTATTTTTATTATATTCTATCAAAAATAATTAATCATTTAACTCCAAGCATGTAGTATTATTCCTTATAATGTCTTACTATGTCTTTTTTTATTTTCCTCTTTTCCGTTTTACATGAGCAGGATCTAATAACTTAACTCTCCTTATTGAATCTTCTATCAGTCTACAATTTATATGTCCAAACCATCTAAACCGACTTTCTCTGAACTTATCCTCAAATTTTGATTAACAATCAGTTTACTCTCAAATTGTAGGTTTGCAGCTCTTGCAGTCTCAGAAACATTTGCAAGAGAGGATATATTCTTGTTCCTAAGGAGGATGAGGCACGGACTCTTGATGTCATACGTCTTTTGTTAACTTATGGTTTTGATCATGTCAAAGAAACAGTTGAGAATAGTCCTTTAAGGAAAATGAAGTCTGTGAAGAATGTAGTGCGCAAGTTGCTGTATGAAGTCGTGAGACTTAGTGCAGTCCCAAGAGATCCCAACCTTCTGCCACCTGTGATCAAGAAGCCACCTCCTAAGGTAAAGCAACCGCCACCTCAACCAAAGAGGCGAGTTGGGCGAGACGATGTTGAAATGAAGAAAGGAGATTGGCTCTGCCCCAAGTACTTTCAGCTACCGTACTTTCTTGATTATTTCTTTTGTCTAATTTTTCCTTCCTGTAGCTGATAACTTTCTTCTCAGGTGCAATTTCATGAATTTTGCAAAGAACACAGTTTGTCTGCAATGTGATTTTAAGCGTCCCAAGCGACAACTTCTCCCTGGGGAATGGGAGTGCCCTAGGTATGATGAGCTTCTATGATATCTGCTTAGTTTGTTAGATCAAGTCTGGGGTGTGTAAAATTTTTTGTCTTATTACCTGCCAGGTGCAACTTCTTGAACTACAGGCGAAACATGTCATGTTTTCATTGCGAACATAAACGCCCGCCTGATGACTTTACTGAGAACCAATCACTGGGAAACCAAATCGGTCCAAGCACAAGAGTGCAAAGGTCTGCTAGGGTCCCGGATGTTTCGAACGCATGGAATTTTGATTTTGATGATGATGAATCAGATGGTGCAGATGTTGCTGCTTTTGAATATGCTGATTCTGCTAAGGCTCGTGATGGTTCTCCATTAAATGCAGTATCACATGGAAGTAACAATAGGAGATTTGATGATGATATTAGGCGAAACCAAGATCACGGCGGGCAATTTTCTAATTCTTATCAAAAAATGTCACCTGTACATTCACGACATACAGGTTTTGATGATTTTGATGATGAAGAGGATGATGATCTGGACAGTTATGAACTTGATGAGGGGACACATCTAATATCACGGAAGAGCTTCTCTGAATTAGAAAAAGACTCCGGTTCGACAGATTTTGATGATCTTAACCAGCATGCCAACTCATCTCACCACAGGAAAGATCTTGTGTCAGATTCTGAGGATGATCTTGTAGTTTCTGTGCAGAAGGTTGAAGGTAAGCGGGGATCTTTTGGTTATGATAATAGCATTCATGGTAGATATGACTTAAAGGCGAAGAACTTTCAACAAAATGCAGGATTAAAGGGTTCTCGGAAAACAAGAGATTCAGACTTGGATTCCGACTTTTCTGATGAGCTATCTGTTGCAAAACTTGATGATGATGATGATACTGATTCTGAAGCTAATCTATACAGCAGGAGCAACAGGAACGGAAACAGAAGAGCTCCAGAAAGAACAAGTGAGAGATTTGAGGGCCGTGATCATTTTGTCTCAGAAAGAAATGGAAGGAATTCTTTTAATGGTCATAGTGATGATGAGTTTGATGATCGTGAAGGATCTGAAGCTAATCTATACAGCAGGAGCAACAGGAACGGAAACAGTAGAGCTGCAGAAAGAACTAATCTATACAGCAGGAGCAACAGGAACGGAAACAGAAGAGCTGCAGAAAGAACAGGTGGGAGATTTGAGGGTCGTAATCTTTTTGTCTCAAAAAGAAATGGAAGGGATTCTTTTAATGGTCATAATAATGATGAGTTTGATGATCGTGGAGGATCTGACCGCAGGAAGGGAAGAGCTAATCAATCTAGTTATGGAGCAAGAAGTTTTAGGAGAAATGAAAGAAGCTCAAAAGGAAATGGCCATGGCAGGCAAAAAGATGATTATAGTAAATTCAAGCATTCTTTTGGCAGAACGAATTCAGGAAAATCTGACTACAGAAGTAATGGAAGGAAAAACAATAAGTTTGATAGAAGTAGGGGTTTTGATGATGGTTATGATTTCAGAGATAATAACCAAAGAAGGCGTATTATTGAAAGATAGGACTTCCTACTTTGAAACGATAGTTTGATCAAGCAATCTAAGAAGCTTCGTCACCAGTGGAATTCCTCTAGAATTCCTGCATTGTTTACTTATCATTAGAAGCTTCTAAGTTCATACAAGCTTCGCCAATTATTATCAAGAGTTTGAATAAAACGACATTCCTTTTTGTGAGTTACTAACATAATTGTTTGGGGAAACTGCGTCTAGTTCCTAAGATAGATCCACAATTTCATGTAGATGCACAAAATTAGAGAACATTCTGTCATGGTACATTATTTTACTCTTGTTATTCACTTGATCTCTTCTTCACAGTTTGTCTTAATTTGCAAGTAGATGAAGTAAATGCCCTTTTGCCACTCTCTTCCCCTCCTTCCCTCCCTTTGATCCACCACGTTCCTTCTCCTCTCTTAGCCACCACAACTGCTCTCACTCCTACACACCCTTCGAGCTGTCGCATTCCCTCACCTCCCTTAGTTACCACTGCCTCCCTCCCTTTGAGCCAGCGCATTCCTTCTCCCCCCTCTCTCCCTGCCTTTGTCCCTCTGAACCACTGCATTCCCTCTCCTCCCTTAGCCACCGTTGCCTTCCCTCTTATACACTTTCTAAATGATGTATTCTCTTTCCTCCCTTAGCGACCATTGCCTCCCTTTCTTCTATACACCCTCCCTCCCTCCCTCCCTCCCTTTAAACAACTGCATTCCTCCTTCTTCCTTATCCACTACTGCTTCCCTCTAGCCCAGCACCCTCGCTCCATCCCTCATGTATTACTGCCTCCTTTATCTCTGTCAACTTCATTAGGTGCAACCCTGCTACCCCTGTGGTTGTACTTGACTTTCGCAAAGCCCTTACGTTCCATAACTCCATGAGTACTCGGCGTTGTACCACCACATCAATGTTGTCATAACCCTCGATGCCAACCACCTTCGTGGCACTATGGCCTCCATCTTCTCCTTTCTCCAACAAACCTCCGGCCTCAAAGATGCTCGTCTCCATCCTACATATTGTGGTAGCTAGCTAAAGGTAGCAATTGTGCCATTGTTGTAAGGTAATGAGAGGGAGAAAGAAGAAAAGGAAAAGTAAAACATTATGAATGAAATGGAGAAAAATATGAAATAATTACAACTAATGAAAATGCCTTGGGTAAAATGTCAAAATGGACCAAAATGAAGTAGATTTTGGGCAGAAAGACTTATGTGATGACTTTTTTGTGGGAATAGATTATGATGGAACATTTTCAATTTTTATGGATCTATTCGAAACAGGAGACCAGGACTACTTGGATGTAATTTCTCTAATTGTTTTGAATGAAATTTAGAATCTGAATCTGAGGTATTTCAGTTCAGAATTTGCTTTCTTTTACTTGTTCTTGAATCCAGAGCTGGAAGCATTCAGTTTGTCAATGCACTAGATATTCATATATGATTTGCCAATCTTAATTTGGTCCAACAATGTATACATTTTCTTGGGAATGCATATCTGATGGCTGCAAGATTATTCTGTCACTTTTTTAATTTTGTTCTACAATATTTAGGGAAGATTTAACATAAGATTGTAATGGACAATATATGTACTTTATATCTATTTGATTTCTGTATTTTCATCTCAGGCATTTCAAGTGTTGCCCAAGTTAATAAGTTGAAAACTTTCAGATATGTTATGTGTAATTGTTATAACTAAGGTCTTGTTTGTCTGTGAATTTAAAATTAATCTGATTTAATTTTAATCAGGTATATCACATCACACATTAAATTTAATATTAAAAATTTAATTTATTTCACATTCTATATATATTATTAAAATAATAATTAATTTATATCATATTTTTCATATTTTTTAACATAATAATTAATTTTATATCACATTCTTCACATATTTTAATATAATAATTAAATTTATTTTACATTATTCACAATTTTTAATAAAAAATATCTCTATTTAAATTTAATTTTAACTTTCTTAAATTTAACCTTATAAATTATTAAAATAAGGCAGAACTTTATTTATAGATTATATGATTTTTGTTTGTTTAATTCGGTTAATTTTAATCGAAGGAATCACATTGTATAAAATTTAATATTAAAAATTAATTATATTTTATATTATACATATAACTTAAAATAAAAATTAATTTTATTTTATGTTATTTATAATATTTAATAAAAGATATTTTAAATAAAATTTAAATTTAATTTCATTAAAATAAATAGGCAAATTATTTGATATTTTTTAGCGTAGGGAATGTAGATATTTGATAGTGTCACTTTTCAAGATTGGTTTGATTGGAAGAAGAAAATGTATAGAGTGAAAAAAAAAAAAATTTAAATTATTTTTTTAATTAAATTACTATATTTATCTTTAAAAAGTTTAAAATAAAAATAAAAAAATAATTATTTTAATTATAATTAATTAATTATTATCTTAGAATGTACAAATATTTAAAATATAGTTAGTATTTTCATATCCAAAGAATGTGAAATATATATAATTAATTTTTTTGTTTTTATTTTTAAATTTTTTGTGTGATGAAAAATATAATTAAACTTTTTTAATATGTGATTTATAAGCTTCCAATGACCCTCCGATACATATAAGATTGTAGCATTTACGCAATTCTAACGTTATGTTCTGGCTGAGCCCAATTGTGCTCAAATGTGAGTGAGCTCGAGCCGAAACCCCAAATTCGAACAAGACTTACACAAAAGAAAAAGCACTGTAAGTCAAACAGGAAATTGGTGAACAAACCCCTAAGCTCGGTTTGATTTAAGATCATTTTGATCATGACCATAGTCAAAATGGACTTCAATTATTTTATTAAAAAAATTTCACCTAAAATTAAGAGTAAATTTTATAAAACTGTAATAAAATAAGTAATGATATATGATGCTGAATGCTTGCCTGCAAAGAAAAAACATACAGATAAAATAAATGTTGCAGAAATGAGAATGCTAAGATGAATGTGTAGATATACACGAAAGGATAGAATAAAAAATAAGTATATCTGAAAGAAAGTATGTGTTGTACCAATTAAAAATAAACTTAGAGAAAATCGACTTAGATAGTTTGGACTTATAAATCGTAGATCGATTGAAGCTTCAGTTAGAAAAATCGAGTTATTGAATCTTTACTCATGTACAAAAAGAAAGAGAGAGACCAAAGAAGATATGACAATAAACTATAAGGAGTGATCTTAGTTACGTAAATTTAAATAAAATTTGTTAATTGATAAAGCACAATGAAAACAAAGAATTCATATAGACGATCCCACCTAGTGAGATTAAAACTTGATTGTTATTATTGCATCATTAATACATAAACTTTAATATATTATACTTAATTTATTATTATTATTATTATTGTTATTATTTATAAAATAATTAGATGTCATTTTGACCAATGACTCAGCCTCTAACCAAACAAAGCCTAGTATGTAGTTCACTAATTGGGGCATCATAATTTCTCCAAAGGGAGGGGAAAACCATGATTTGAATAACATTAATAAATTCGAAGCATCAAATACAGGAGAGCAAAGGCAAACAAAGACTAATTCAAGTGCAACGATCATTTATTTGCTCTAAAGGAAAAAAAGAAAACCAATAAGGAGAGCTCTACCAGGAGAAAGTAGGCAAGACATAGGATGGCTGGGCGTCATATTTTGATGCCAGGGCCTGGACTGCTTCAGGATCAGCAGATTCTCCCAAGTCATGAAGTCCAAGTTCAGCTGCATGGATTCCTCCTGTAATGAAAGCAGACTCCACCCCAGCATTGTTAGCTCCTCTTACATCATGATGGAGGGAGTCACCAACTGCTATGCAGTCACAAGCTTCTAAACCAGCCATGGCCATTGCTGATTTATAGATAACCTGAAGAAGATCATTTTAGCTTGTTGTCGAACAACTTAGAACGGTATAATTACACTCACAACACGTCTAAATATTACATCCTTATTTTTTAATACTGCATCCCACACACACTCCTCAATTCCGTTAACTGAGGGTCCGTGGCACGTAATATTCGTTTATTCAGTATGTGTACTGCATAACTTTTAAAGATTTCATGGTCGAGGGAGAGGGAAGAGGGAGGAATTTGAAATTTAACTTGTGAATAAAGTATTCTTTTATTCTCACTACTGTTAACTCAGAGTGTGAAGCATAATATGTAAAAAATTTAGGGGGTGTACATCATAATATTTAGTAAATGGATAACTAATATGTAATTATGGTGAAACATATTATGTGTAGATACCCTTCTTTCCTAAATTGATCTGCATTAAAACAAAACCAAAAGAAATAGTTCAGGGTGTGTCACGCTCGAGCTAGTCAGTGTAGCTCAAATCAACGTTTTTTATTTTAAGTCGATAAAAGAATATTGAATTTTTGAAGTTGTTTTGAGCAGAATTAACACATTTATATCTTGAACTAAACATAAATTATAGCATCATGTACATTCATAGAATATTGATAATTGTATGTAAGCATTCAAACCTACCCTAATCTATGGCTCAATTTCATTCACAAAGAAGTCATATCGATAATTATATGTAAGAATTCAAATCAACCCTAATCTATGGTTGAATTTGATTCACAAAGAAATCAAGTCAACTTCCAAATTTATAGAAACTTAGGCGGTAATCAACTGACTTTCAATTTTAGATTAATTGCTAACCCTAGACCAGCGTCAGTTAACCCAACCAAAGCCATACAAAATATAATCCCAATTAGCAAGCAGTTCAGGATCTGTATGAAATCTAGAAAAGTTCTCACAAACTGAAAATGGAATGGAGAGAATTTATACTTTAAAGGTGCATATGCTGGCATGTCTATTTTAATTTCCCTGAACATGTTCTTCATTATTTTAATGTCACAAATTGTGGGTTAGTGTTAAATTTTTAGTTACCAACTGACCTAGCTTAAGCTTGTAGGCATAGCCCACGAATAATTTTATATTCTAACACACCCCCTTAAGCGTAAACTTATTTGCTTTACAGCATAGAGTTCAGCATAGGCATTTTTTGAAAAACCTTATGCTATAAATATTGGGGGACACCGAGATTTGAACTTAGAGCCAGGATGTTAATTCTTTGGTTATCAACTGACCTAAAAGTTTAAGCTTGTAGATCATTATCTAAGAATAATTTTATATTCTAATAGTTAGGAACTGCGCAAGACTAAAGTGAACCAAGAAATTCATAGTAGCAAGACTTGCACCTTATCAGGTTTTCCCATCCATTTTACATAACCACCAAGCTTTTCATATTTATCAGCCAGTGTGCCTACAAGAAAGAAATTGCATGCCATGAATGATATTACACTAAATAAACATCATTTCATAAAATATGTGGATGTTTAATTGCAGACATGGACAACACAAAAACCAGTCATCGCACTTGAAAAAATATCTGTATATATCAAGCTTACCAGGCATTACACGCAAAGCTCTAGCCTCCACAGTAACAAAATCTGGGTTTGCTACCACCATGGGAATTTTTCTTCGGTTGCAAAGCTCTAAAATTTGCTCAAGCTCTTCCATAGTCATCGGCAGTGAATCGCCAGAAGGAAGTCCAAGTGCTTCAGTACCATGAGCAAGTATAAAATCTGCTTCATCAACCCTGTTCACCACTTGCAAGCCTAACCCCTATATATGACAACCTGATATTTAATTTCACTGAAACCAAGTCCTCTGTTCATTTCAATTATGTTTAATTGAAGATATCGTCTTCATAATGTAGGTAAGTAGTTAGTAGATAAATTAGGCAGACAACATTTGGGTTTAAAATCAAATCATTCACACCTGATAATAGTTATGTAAGTTGCAGTCAATTCATTCGTGAATCCTGCGATTTCTCAATGCATGACAATTTGTATTAATTGGAAAGTTATCTATAGACTATACCTAGGTATAAATTTGGCGCGGACCTTATTTCTCTTTAGAAATAATTATATCAAGTAAATGTGAGGATTAGAAGAGGAAGGGGCATTTAAGGTAATTTGAACATGTTAATATCGTGTATAGGGAAACCTGTATGTAAATGTAAGGATCCAAATCATTATATCAAAAGACGAGGGGAAGACTACATACTTAATTCACTGGCGCACGCACAACATTGTTGCTTTAGATAAAGCTTAGCATAGACGAGAAATCCATGCAGTTGTGTCCAACAAGTGTGAGATAAGGTGTAGTACAATAATTTCTAGATGACAATGCACTTGAAGGCCAAGCAAACGTATTTTAGCTGTATTTAGAAACGAAAAAAAGACAATTATCCTGAAAATTGTGGAACATTACTGTAATTAGCAAGAAATCAGAGGTAAGCGGAAAAGAGTATAATGCGATTTATATGAATTCTAAATTAAGAAGATCATGCGGACTTGATTCACTAAAAAAAGTCTTATAAATATAAAATATCAGTGCAATCTAAAGCAGACATATGATACAGCTTAATAATTTCAACAGTAAAATGGGAAAAAAAACCCACCATAACAATAAAGATAACTCTTTTATCTCAAACACAACAAATTCAAATCATGGTTACCAATAAGAACATCACTAATGTGAGCATACATCAAGAGATATTGCACCTCGGTCACTCCATGTCATGTGAATACAAGATCTTCCCAGAGCTGCAAACCATGGATCAGCCCTCCTTAAAATATCAAAAAGGTGCAATTAGTCAGCATGCCAGGAATTCTCGCTTTTTAATTTTGATTTAACAATCAGACAGGAAAAAAATAGTTCAAAAATTCTTACACAAAATAGAGTATGGCTAGTCAGTAACACTACAAACAGTTTGTTTACAAGTTCACTTATAAACTTGCTTCAACAAACCTAACATTTCTGCCAAAAAAAAGGATACAATCTATTTCAAACTCCACACAAACTCCAAAAAAAAAAAAAAACCACAAAAGAATCTTTTTCCCCCTACCTCTATAACCTTTAACTTGTTAAACTTCTACAAAAGAAGTAACCCAAAAAAGGAACCTTCTTTCGTTTACTTAGAAATTTTCTTGAATTTCAACAAATAACAATAGCTACAACATGAACAAAAAAAAATGTTCGAGGAAATAGAAAGTGGAAGGATGGAAAAGAGCAACTACTAAAAAGAACTTGTCAAAAAAGGAGGCTAATTAAAACTACAATAAAGCTAAGAAGACAGTCAGTGAAGCAAGAGGCTAAATCTTGAGAAACTTTACACAAGGATTTAGGAACTAAATATTGTCAAAGAGATACAAATAGATTATCAAATTAAAAGAGACAAAAGACTGAGATTTGAAATCATATAAGAAACATTAAGGATGTAAGTAACAATAGATGAAAATTGAAAATATCCAAAAGAAATGGAGAAAAAAATTTGATATGCATTTTGATGGAAAACATCAAAACGGATTTAAAGGAGATGAAAGACCGAGATTTGAATCATATGAGCAACATTAAGGATATAAGAAAAAAGAGATGAACGATGAAAATATCCAAGAGAAATGGTAGGGTTGTTAAAATTATTCGAAACTTCAAACTCTCTCGAGATTAGCTCAAATTTTGACTCGAATTAAACTTGATTGGAGCTTTTTCTGAGTTCATTTTCGAGTAACATAAAAGACTCGAAATGTATTTTGAGTTGAGTTCGAGTTAAGCTTGACTCGCTCGAATATATTTCAAGTTCACTCAATATAGATATTATATAAATAAAAGAAGTCGTGTTTCTTATTAGAAGAAAGAAAATTATAGAGATACACAACAAAGAACTTTCATATTACTTTTATTGAACTTGAGAAAACATAAGACGAACTACCAAGCAAAATTCTTTGATAGGCACTGAGGAAAAAAAAAGGGGTGCTCACCAAGTACATTAATGTCATTGATTATCTGCAAAATAGGAAAGCGCAAGTGCAAGAACTTAGCAACAATTCGAATGAGCTTTCCATTGCAATTGGTCTAAAGTTTGCTTTGAGTCTTTATATCTCGATTTGGATGATAAAAGGTTGAGTAAACAAATTAAAGATGAGACTTTATGGTGTTTGTTTCTTGCATGATAAGAGTTTTATGAGATGAGATTCGTGTAGTAAAGCAAAAAAATTGTAAGATTGGAATAGTACTTTAGAAGCATAACGATACAAAAGGAGTAGAAGATAATATATGTATAATAGATTTGGTGATTCTAATGAAAAGTAAATAATGTTACAAGACAACATAACAAGATTTTTCTATCATACGTAAATTTTAAATATATCGGGTCCATCATACATAATAATAGAAGTTTAGAGGGAGATGATAATCATAAAATCAAAACATATCAATTAAAGATAGTGCGATAGGACTTTAATGTGACAAGAATATAACTATCAAGTTAAAAGATACTTTTTTTAGTTGTTATCTTGACAAATATGTTGTATAAGAGTGAATGCTAGAAAATGGAGTGACAAATTATTTATAAGATTAAAATAGCAAAAGTATAGATGCTCGGATGAAAAGTGCTAATGTAAAAATAGCAAAATTAACAATATCAAGCTGAAGGTGGATGTGACACCTTTAAAATATAAAATGAGAAAGAGACATTTAAAATAGTTTGTTCATGTCCATCGTCGACCTATAGCCCATAAAGGCTCCAAAAAGTAAATTAAGGGGGTCCCAAGTCATGATAGAAAAAAGCGAGAGGGGAAGATAAGAAGACTGGGGTTCTATGGATATTAGATATGACCTTGGCATAATTGCGCTTATAAAAAGTATGACTTCAAAAAAAGAAGAAAGGAATGAGGAAAAGAAGTGCATGTAGCTAACCTTAATAAGTTTGGGATAAGGCTACTATTGTTAATGTAAAAATAAGAACTCAATCTAATTTTGAAAAAAAAAAACAGAAATCATTCTAATGGTATAAACTATTTGTATGACCACTTGGCAATCAAATAAAACAACACTATATAGCAGAAAAGAAGAGTGAATGCAATTCCATATTGACATCCCATTCTCAAGAATTGCTCATTGAGAATTTAATACTTTCACATTGATGGAGTACCTCTTCTGGCCAAGAAGGATAAGGCATTGATTTAACAACTTTTAAACCATACAAATTTCTAAATTTTATGCATCCAAAGCGATCAAGGCAGTTAGTTTGAAAAGTTTCATTTAAAGAAAGGAATCAAGCATAATTTTTCAACTCCTTGCACTCCGTAACAAAAGTGGATTGTTGAGAGGAAAAATGGTACCCTTGTTAAAATGACAATGTTTATGCTAATGAGTATGGTCTCCCTAAATACTTTTCAATAGAAGCAGTTAAAAAGGCATGCTACAAGTTAAATCGTGTTTCCACAAGACCCATCTTGAAGAAAACTCCATATGAGTTGTAGAAAGGAAGAAAGCCTAATGTTGCCCATTTCAGGATTCCCATATGCACAAATCTTGAAAAATGACAAAGAAACTTTAGCAAAATTTGATCTAGTAAATACAGCAACACCTCATGTAAAGCTAACAATGAAGGAAAGAACAGCGTTTTGGCTCTATCCAGGTTCCTACTGAGTACACAATGAAAAGGAGATACACTAACCTGAATTGGCTACATGAAGGACGGCTCAAATAACTTTGTAAAGAGTCAAACTGTAAAGCTGAGTAGTGATGCAAAAGGAACAAGTGTTCCCTCTTAATCTATTTGATTTTAACTAATCGAAACATTATAGGTCATTTTATTATCACAAATCTGCGCTATGTTGATGCATTCCAGAATATTATCCCAACGCATTAGCAATTGGTTTAAAACCCATTTCCTTTCATCTAACAAACTAAATAAAAGGAAGAGACCTGACCTGTGAAGGTATTGGTGTGTTAGTTCTCCACTTGTGATGGCTCCAATAAATAGTGAAGAATCAAACCCAAGGCTTTTCAGCTTCTCCATGGTTATAGATGATCGCCTTGAAGAATTACTTATGATAATCATCTTTGCACCTTGATTTGCTAGCTTTTCTACTAAAGCAATGTAGAGATGTTGCCACATTTCCCAGTTGAATAATTAACTCATTAAAAATCCGTAAATATTATATCAATAAATTCTCAATATTAAGAATGACATACATGTCAAGATGGCACCAGGATATGGCTTCTTCCCATCATGAAGAACCCCAAACTGGTCTAAGAACCATCCCTGTTACATATGTCCGACAAATAGTCAAAATCTCTCAATCACTGTTAATTACAAATATTACATTAAACAAGCCCTCAGATATAACTTAGTGCATCATTCTTTATCATCATCAACTCCAAATACTATCGTACTTTGATTCAAATAATTACCTTTTGTATTTGACTTTGATACCAAGAGAACTTCAAAAGGAATTTGAAAAAAAATTTAGTGCAGTAAGGTTGAGGTTAAACAAAGTATAAGTATTGAAATAAGTATCATCATAAATAACTAAACCTACTTCATTGGGTTTTATTTTCCATATCTTATAGTTTAACTGTATATTAGAAATTGACTAACATAAACTAACTTCTACTACACTTCAAAGCATTTAAATCTCACTTCAGGTAAATGAAATTTTCATCTAGTGACATAAAATTTGGAGAACTGGGTTTTCTATCTAGAACAGCCTAACAGCTTTCTGCTTTCCTTTCCCATATGTGGTATGTAAAACAGTCCATCAATTTTATAAGGAGACGGTAACAGTTTATCCTCTATCATTTTCCCAACGAATCACTTAAAGACTCTACTGCAACAAGTAGCAAGCACATATAATGGCTATAGAACACATGCAGTAATAATATGGTCATCCAAAAATTCTAGTTCCTCAAAGAATTTCCTCCCTCTTCTTGAGAATGGGATGGTTTTAATTTTAATCTTCATTTACAGCACTCAAGTATCTCCATCCCATTTACGATATAAATAATTTTTCGCTTAATAAAAGCAGCAGAATCCCATTTCACAGAGCCTCAAAAAAAGTAAAGAAAGTAAACTGTACCTTGAATCGCCCGCACGCCGCGAGGGTTCGGAATCCATCCAAACACTCGAATGCCCGCGTCATCTCTCTTCCGCCGCTGCCTCGGCTGTACTCCACAGAGTCCCCATCCGACATCTTCTCCGAAAAAAATCGGCGACCGAGGGCTATACCTGTAGCTCGGGATCAGAGTAGTAGAAAAGGCAGCGGAGGGAAAACGATCAAACAATTACAGATATATATCCAGGAGTGAAAAAGCATATAATCACAATTGGACCTTCGAGTTGAGCCCGAGAGAACGACGCCTTAGACGAAAGCAAGAAAGCCGAGGCCGCAGAGCTCATGAGGAGAGGAGAGGAGAGGAGAGGCGAGCAGAGGAGAGGCGAGCGTAAACGTGCCAGCACGACTTTAAGCATTTTCACTGTAAGTCGTGGCCCGCACACGACTTACAATGAAAAACGCATTCTTGTCACACGACTTACCAGCCACGCTGTTCATTAATCAACAGTACCCTCACCCCGCGTCTGTTTGGAGAAATTTTTGGATCAAGATCGCGCGCGACATCAGCTATCCGCATGTGAATAAATATCCGCCGTGTAACGCACAACCCGGACCTACAGCACCGCAGAAATTATTACAGTCAGACATATATGTATCATACGTAGTAATTTTTATCACATATGTATCATAATATATCTCATACGTAGCACGTTTTATCGCATATGTATCATAATATATTTCATACGTAGCAATGTTTATCACATATGTATCATAAAATATCTCATATATGATAAAACTTGCTACGTATGAGATATATTATGATACATATATGATAAAATTACTACGTATGAGATATATTATGATACATATGTGAGCAAAATTGCTACGTATGATACATATGTGTCCGACTGCAATAATTTCTGTGGCGCTGTGGGTCTGAATCGCACGCCACACGACAGATATTTATTCGCGTGCGGACAATATTTATAATAAGAAATACTTTGCATTTCTCGATTTTCAAGCATATAATTAGAATACTGATATTAATTAAGATTATATTATAGGTCACTCGCCTTTGCTATAACTAATTAGCATATAATCAGTATAAAAACCATGCCAATTAGTGTAACCACCATGTTAAATTATAATCAAAATATTAAAACTCGAGTTCCGATTTTGCTCAACAATAATCAAGCCTTAATCCCACTAGATAGGATCGGCTACATGAATTCTTTATTTTTATTATGCTTTATCAATTAATAAATTCTTATCTAGATCTGAGTGAATTAAGATCACTACTTATAATTTCTTATCACGCTTTCTTTGATCTTCATATTCCACTTTATACACGGACAAAAATCTAAATAATTCAAATTTTCTAATTGAAACTTCAATCGGCTTACGATTTACATGTCCAAGTCATCTAAGCCGATTTTCTCTAACTTTATCTTCAATTGGCGCAATTTTAACTTTCTCACGGATACACTCATTTCTTATTCTATCCTTTCGTGTATATCCACACATCCAACTTAATATTCTCATATTTATAACACTTATTTTATTTATATATTTACTCTTTGTAGGCTAATATTCATCGTTATATTATTATAATTTTATAAGATTTAATCTTCAGTTTGGATGAAATTTTTTTATCGCACAACATACCAAAATCATTTTTCTATTTTACATTTTAATAATTTTAATTTCGATAATTTTAATATAATGCACATCAAAATTTTTAAATTTTTAACTTAAAATTTCATGCTTTAAAACTTTTGTACTAAATTTGGATCAAATAAAACTAATTAATTGTAGTGAAATTTAAAACCATGATTATAACTGTATAGAAGAAGCCTTAAAGGAAGATTTATCCTAAAGTTATTATTAAGGAAAATTATGCACTGTCTTTGTTACACTTGTTATATTAGAATAAATCACATTTTTAAATTAAAATAGTCATTATAATACATTTAAATATAAATACTATGCGTATATAAAATTTCAAAAATTTTTATATTTATTATCACAACATGTTTATATAAATTTAATTACGAGTTGAATAAAATTTAAAATCCTTTTCCATTTCAAACCATAAAAAAATTAGAGTCAATTTCAAATCTAATATAACACGAGCAAATTTTAAACGATTTTAAAGTAATGACGGCTAATTTTTGCATTGGCCAAACCAAAGTCAAGTTCAAACAAGTTACTCTCAATTTGAAATTGAATTATTCATTTTGAGGTCGAGTTTAATTCGAATCACCCAAATTTTCTTTAATTTTAAATCAATTTTTGAGTTAAATCAGACATAATTATAACTTATATTTTTAAATTAATGCAAATATCCATTAGAAGGAAATTACAGAAATTTATCAGAACAGATGTCAAAGCTTTTATCTCAATTTTTGTTTTAAAGCAATGAGAGGTCATTGTGCTTGCTTACAAAACTCCCAACCACTCGATATGAATGAAGTCGCTAAGAAGATGAATAATAACGGTTTAGACAATGAATCGTTGAATTTGACAGATAAAGAAAGCAGAGGTGGTGCATTAGAGAAGTCGAGGGTCAACGATGGACGACAAGCTCATCCAAGATCCTTGTGGCATAACCATCTTTTTCGATGCATGAGGCCACACGGCTCAGCTATTTCTCTTTTCTTTTTTTTTATGTCGGATCATATTGTCATAATTCTTGATGATGAAATAGTTGCATATGTTGATCGTAATATAGAAATTTAATCCCTCATTTTGAACATTCGTGCTACACTCAAGTGAGTTACAGTTCGAACAATACATAAACAGGAACCAAATATAAAGTGTAACTTATTCAAAACTTACTAAAACTTTAATGTAATCAATATATATATATATATATCATTATATCTGAATATGCAAATTTCATAACATTAACATTATAAAACTCACAGGTTGCATCTAATGATCCTCTGTAGCCATTTTTTTTTTTTTTTTGATGGAAGATATCCTCCGTAGCTCTGAATATCCCTTATGCTGAAAATAAGCATAAAAAGAGCGGCATCAGAATTACTGGAGGTGCAGTGAATGTTAAATGAATAAACAGAGCATGAAGTAAAATGGTATAAGAGGAACTATATTCATGAGCTAATACAGTATCATATGACTAGCAATTTTCATATTTCAATGCACAAATAACGAGTGCACCGATGGACAAATATGATTAGTCATGAATGTTACTTTAACTTAAACCAGTTGTCAGAACTTGAACAAAATGATTTTGGAATATTGTTTGCACTCTCAGATAAAGAGAAATGCTTCTGGAGTGTTATGCGATAGAAAAATCTCATCCAAAATTAAGGGTAAATTTTATAAAACTGTAGTAAGACCAGCGATGATATATGGTGCTGAATACTGGCCTGCAAATAAGAAACATACAAATAAAATAAATGTTGCAGAAATGAGGATGTTAAGGTGGATGTGTGGATATACACGAAAGGATAGAATGAGAAATGAGTATATCCGAAAGAAAGTTGGCGTTGCACCAATTGAGGATAAACTTAGAGAAAGTCGGCTTCGATGGTTTGGACATCTAAATCGCAGGCCAATTGAAGCTCCAGTTAGAAAAATTGAGTTACTGGATTTTGCCCATGTACAAAGAGGAAGAGGGAGACCAAAGAAGACATGGCAAGAAATTATAAGGAGTGATATTAGTTACTTAAACTTAGATAAGAATTTGGTAACTAATAGAGCGCAATGGAAACAAAGGATTCATGTAGCCGACCCCACCTAGTGGGATTAAGGCTTGGTTGTTGTTGTTGTTGTTGTTGTTTGCACTTTCAGATAAAAATGTAATATCCATGTCAACTAGTTGGGATTAAAACTTTATTGTCGTGATGAGAACATACTTAAGGTTTAGGATTAGTAATTGTCACGTGTTGTGTCTTCTTTTGCCTGATGATGAGGCTAGAGACCTTACGACATCGATGTAAGTCTGACTCGTATGTGACATTTTTTTTTGGGAGTTCCTCACTTCTCCTCAGTTTTATTCTTCTGCATTCCTTAGGTAATTTGTTTTGCTCCCTAGGAGCTGTCCAAAATTTTATCCATCATTTTCTGATGCTTCTCCCATTGTACTGAGCTCACTTCCCCCCTCTAGTGTTAAGGCAAGTTTATCATCCATGAATATCATCTCCCAATTTTCCTTCTCCTAGGGTTTATTTACCAAGGTTTCTTCTTCTAAAACTTTTTATCTCATAAGTTTTCTTTCCGAGGCTTTTTGTCTCAAGGTTTCGTCTTGCTATGCCGTATGTTGCCTTGAGACTTTAGTGGAGTAGATCCGAGGTATGAGTCAAATTTCTCGACTAGATTCCATTTGAAACAAAGCCAAAAAGGCCACGACTAAAAATATTTAAGGTATGAGTCTAGTTTCTCGATTCTATGGTGTCATTTGGAACAAAGCCAAAAAGGACATGGCTTTTTAGCCATGACTAAAAATTATTATTTCATTATTAAAATATAAAACTTATTCCATATCCTTTCCTACACAAACTCCAACATTAAAACATCATTATTTTCACATCCTACATAATTCTCAATTCATCAATTAATTTATTTTATATCTTACATAACTTTTAACATAAATTTATTTTTCAGCAAGCATATATCTCAGAAAAAGCTAAAAAAGCCATCCTCCAAAACCTATTTAGATTTGTACCAAGCAGGCCCTTCTCGAATCACAAAATAGAACTTGGGTTCCATTTCGAGCTCTAAAATTCAATATGAATATGTTACTAATGAGTTGAATAGAAACATACCTTCAAAAACAATATGATGTCAACAATTGCATTATCGTGTCAACAACTGCAGATGGCGTATGAGTTGTAAGTTGTAACCATTAGGATTGAAACGTTCCTTGCTTGCATTCTAAAGTTAGAAAAAGAATCAATTCAAAGTAACATAGACCATCAAAGACACAAAAAGAAGAAAATTGCTACACGAGAGTAGAGGTGAGAGTTATGGATAAAGTGAAATATCAAACTCACGTAAATCGGAAGATTGCCTTGCATTCTTCTAGGTGGGCTGCATTCCAGCTCCATGAGAAAAAAAAAATAACTACCACTTGGATAGAACCCACCTCATCCACGTCCAGAAGCAAAATTTAGAAAGATGCTCCGGCAAATCCACCTGCATAAGATACAATATTATAAGAATACCATCTCAAATCTGAGCTCAATATAAGGAAAGAAGAATCAATTTAAACATAAAAAACATGGATCTTTATGAAGTTGTTGATGAAAAACGATAGTTTGAGCGCCAAGTCAAATTTGATCATTGGGACAGCTGGACAGGCCATAGAGTCACTCCTATTAAGAAATAATTTGGCCAGTATGCAAATCATATTTCCTTACTAATTTCTAAAACTTCTTATTTTGAACTTATATCCAAACAAACATTGCCATGTAATCTTTCAAGCAGAGCCATGAAAATAACCACCAATTCTTAAACATGGAGAATCAAAGAAGTTCCAATAAAAACAAATGGCGTAAAATTCTAAAGTGTTTTTTCAGCAAGTTGAGCAAGAGAAAGCACAAGAAATGTGAACCAAAAGCTTATCTCATATGATTCCAAGCATTTTGTATAAAAATGCCGTTAAGGGAACAATAAACTAAGAAGGTGTTTGGTTCAATGTTATTTTGATGTTATGTTATGTAGATATCTTCACATTTAAATGTCTTCACATCTAGATGTCATTTTTCTAATAGCAATTTTATAGCTTTTTGTAATTTTATTTACATAATACATCAAATCAAATAATTATTTTCTTTAACTAACAGGATATAACAATAGACTGACAACTAACAAGGATGAGAGAACAATGTGCCAATTTTCTTATGTTTAAGAAAAAGAGACATACAGCATTCCATGCACAAGAAAAGTCGTCGGTTGAGAGCAGCCAACTCCTATCTCCTGATTTCCAATCATGCAGTCCTTTCGATGAATCAAACACCAGAATCTCGTCAGCATTTTCATCTTTGTGATTGTTTTTCTTTTTCATTCTCTTCTTATCCCTCTTTCTCTTCTTGTTGTGGCGTAGATAAAGAACTTCATCGAGCTCAGAACCATGATCTTGAACTAAGGAAAAATCATCTGCTCTACGAAAACTTATCCCATTCACAGTAAACAATGTCTCATATGAGTGCTGAGATTTACGCTCCAATGCCAGATGATAGTGAAGAATCCAAGATTGAAGTCCAACATATTTAACTGCCATCTCTTTCTTCATTTTGAGACATTCTTTCATGAGAGCCCAGTGATCAGTATCACAGAACTTGAATTCATTTCTCAAAAGTTCATTCAGCTTTTGCTTCTCTTCCTCATATTCTTCATCTATAATTAGACGAAGAAGTCGTCTTCCATGAGAGATTACTGCATTTACTAAGATTAATTCATCAACAGATACGGAGTCACTGCAAGTTGACAAAAGGTTCTCTAGCCAACACGATGGGTATCTTAATTCCTTACAATTTGCATTTACAAGAATAAATTTACTGATGGACTTTAAAAAATGTAGCATCCTGGGCTCATCGAGAATTATGAGAAGGTGTTGGCAAAGACATGAAAACTGCTCACCCATTATAAACTCCTCAATGATATCCCATAATTCTTCCAGATTTTCCACGTACATCAACTGGAGAAATTTGTTTATAAAATATTTTTGGTCAATATTCAAGATTTCTCCATCTTTCACAGATTCAGCCAGTTCTTCTGATGACCAAAAATCTGGTACATACTCAAGAAAGTTCTCAACGGTCATGAGGACATCCAAATCATGAAAATAATGAGGTTTCGTAGCAACAACTGCTGGAGATTGCCCATGTCTTCCTTTCCACTCAAGCTCCTCCCAGCAAGTATCACGGTTCATAAAAGCAAACTTGGAGAGGGCCCTGGCCCCCTTTCTATGCCCTGATTCACCAACAGTGGCGAAGTGATCAAACCATTCCAAGATACGCCTTGGATTTCCTGCAAATTTATGGTAATATAAGAATAAAATGATAGCTGAGATAAGATGAGTTTCCAATCAAAAGGTGATAAAATTAATGGAAATCAACATAATATACTAGCAACTCAAGTTTAACATAAGGTGAATAAGAAAAGTACACAGAGAACTCAATCTAACAACAACAACAAACCTTTAGGTTAGGGTTTATCCACATGGATATCTTCTCCATTTAGCACTATTTACAACAACAGTCCATATAAGTGCAATAAAGTCAAGGAAATGCTAATGACCATATTGCAACATCCATAGCATTCCCCTCCTTTTTTTAACTTCTAACTTGGAGCCTCTCACAATTACGTAAAGCCACCTCTAAAGTTCAACAATGGATGTAATAAAGCCACCTTAAACATCTCCCTCTCATCTTTATTCTTTATATGGGTCATACTCACTCTTCTTCTAATAAAATCATTTCTAATCTGATCCACTCCATTGTGATCACTCACATGCCTTAGCACTCACATTCATGTTACATCGTTCTTATGAATTTTTTGCCACTAACCAATCTAAAACTCGTTCTTGTGTAACATAGTTGATCAGACAATATTCCTATAGCATGTCACAATATGAAGGGAAATCAAAGTGGATTGCATAAAGAAAAGAGCATACTTGTACGAAAAGAAGAGAACTACCAACCTTGAAAAAACTTTTCAAGCATATAGCTCCTTTTTGCAACAATTGACCCCGCCATATCAGGTCTCTTTTCGAAGATCATCTGCAGTAATTGAGCTGCAACATCATGCTCAGACTTGTTGACTCTCAAGAGTTCAACAAATAAATCACAATGCTCAGGAGGAGTTAAAGAGTGAATAGATGAAATTGTATTGCAAAGCCAAAGGCGAGCTTCATATCGACCACCAGATTTCATTACTGACCAAATAATTGTTTCAAGTTTCTGCAAATGAGCGATCATCTCCTTCAAAGCTTGTCCATCTTCATTTGCAAAGTTCTCTGAAGCTGGTGGGCTTAGAAAAAGCATCACCATCCAATCAATGTTTACTTTTCTGTAATGCTAGTTTTGAGAACACAATATCAACAAAATATAGAATGATAGCTCATCAAGCCATAGGAAACACAGACATCACTTGGACAAATCGATCAAATGTGAAAGAAAAGAACGGTTAAATGGAACAATCATGCAAATCAGTAGGAATGACTAGACAAATTCATCTATTAGATACCTCACTATATAGATTAGCAACAACTAGATCACCAATGTTGTTCTTTATATTAGAACAAAAACCATCTGTGCAAAAGAAATGGCATTTATTTTGTCATTCATGAAGTGTGACAGAAGGGCGTAACAATCATAGAATGTGAACGTAAACCCAAAACCTTTAGGTGCCGTTTGGTAGCCCAGGTTAGCTAGGTCATTCATGAAGTATGACAGAAGAGGGTAACAATCATAAAATGTGAACGTAAACCCAAAACCTTTAGTGGCCATTTGGTAGCCCACCAAGCACATTTATAACTCATTCTTACTAACCTGGGTTAATAAACCCAACAAAGTGCCCCTACCCCACCTATCCCAGGGATAAGCTACCCCATGTGCATCACTGGAGTAATAGCGAAGAGCTGGCTTCGTTTCACCTCCAAAGATGCCTAAGCAACCTTGCCCAACGCCTCCGCAGGGAACCCTCACCAAATGCGAAGCCAGTTGTGTAAGAGCCGCCAGAAGGGCGTCGCTGACGAAGACCTAGCCATTGGTAAATGTGAGCCGGCATAGATCTTCTCCGGCAGCGGCGAGCGCGCGGTTTGGTGATGGTCTCCCCCACCTGCGAAGGTCATTCCATCCATGGACGCGATGGTGAAGGTGTTCTACGTGCATACAAAACAAAATTTCTCGCTGTCGTGGCAGTCTGACGAATGCTCACTCGGTGGAGCATTATACCCAGCCATTTTCTTCATCCCATTACTAATTATAACTTATTTGTTGTAGGAATCAATAAATCGATGATAGTGATGATGATCGCTCCCAGGAGAATGTTGACTTACATGAACAATTGTAACTTTAATATTTTTAGTTTTCATCTTAAATATTATACTATTTTTGTATTTATTTGACAATTTATTAATTAAATCATGCACTTAATTTAGTAAGAGTCAATTTTAATTATGTATGGTGTAATAAGAAATTTCTGTAATAGTTTATTAATTAGATCATGCATTTAGAAGTTTGTTGCTTAGTTCTATTTATCATCTTCTTATGTTTGTTACCATGGGTTAAGTTATTAAACTGCCAAACAAAAAATTAGGTTATCCCAAATTATCATCCAAACACAAATATGATTTAAAACACTTACCCCGATTGGGATAAATTATTAATGGGGATAAGCTACCCCGAGTTAGCTTATTCTACCTCCAATTCAAATGCCCCCCTTAAATTAGCAATAACTCAAACCAAATTTTCAAAACACAGAGCAAGAAACTAACTGTAGAAACGAAATAACATTTATTGAGTCATTCATGAATATAGCATAAGAGGGGTAAGAATAAAAAACACACAAAATAAGAGACAACAGTAACACAAAAAAAGTTGACTATAAAAAAATTTAAAAAAATAAAACACACACACACACACACACAGAGCATAACAGTGATGCAACGAAATGAAGAGAGAAAGCCAAACAAACGACGCCGCACAAAAATTGCATCATCAGAATCTGAGAAACACATATACGAGAAGCCTGTGATCCATATAGATTACGCCAAGCCATTACGATGCAAGATAACATTTTTATTCAAATTATCCCATCGAAACGCCTAGCCCTAGAACCCCACAGCATACATATTATCTGAGTAAGTACCTTAGCGATCCAATTGCTATTCGCAGGTTAGGGGAAAGTTTGAGACGAAAAATCAGCAGCAGCTACAGGTGAGCAATTGTGATACGCACTGGAAGGAAGAAAGACCGCTGACGAACCGCCTGGGCGACAACAACGACGCGCACCTCCGCCGTAGACCGGACCTGCGATCAGATAAACGATTCCGGTTGCGAAGAACCCCGGAGACCATGAAGAAGATGATACACAGAAGAGAACAGTGGACAAGAAAGAGAAGACCATAGAAGTAGAAGCCCTCGCTGGTTCGCAAAACAACAGAAACTCGTTTTACTCTCGACTTTATCTTTTATTATAACTCAAAACAAAATTAATTAAACTCATAATTATATATTTTTATATATGTAAATATATTAATAATATATATTAATACATTTAACAAATAAATAAATACATATTTAATACATTTTAATTTAATAAAAATTTATATAATATATATTATATGTAAAATAAATATCTAAATAAAAGATAAAATTAAAAACAAGTTTAATTTAATTTAAAATTAAATAAATTTTAGGGGCTCAAATTAAACTTGATTTAAACTAAAAATTTTCAAATTTCAGTTTAGACAAATTAGCTCAAATTTGACTCTTTATATATATATATATATATATACTATATATAAAAGTGTGAATTTAATAGGGAAAAAAATTTATTTTATTTGTATTTTTTAAATTTAAAAATTCACAAAAAAAGCTGTAATTGTATTTTAATTTTAATTTTTTTCACCTTCTTACAAATAGGCTTCAAATTATTTATATTTAACTCCAATTTTTTTTTCAAATTATTAGTCCAAATTATCTATATTTAAGTCCAAATTCTTTTCTAAAGTTATCATATTTATATTTAAGTCCAAAAAAATTAAAATTGTATTTTAGTCTCAACTTTTTCACCTTGTTCAAATAGATCCAAATTATTTATATTTTTTTCAGGTTATTAGAGCACTGAATTAATGAATTTTATTTTTTATTTTATGAAAAAAATTGTCTTATCTAAAATTATGTTTTTATCTCAATTTTTCTACCTCCTTACAAATAGGTCCAAATTATTTATATTTAATTCTAATTTTATTTCAGGTTATCAGAGCACTGAATTAATGAACTTTATTTTTTATTTTATAAAAAAAATAATTTTGAACTTATTTATATGAATATAGAAGTTGAGAAATTAAATTATAGTTTTTCATATATAAAAAAGATGGATAAGGATGGGCCGTCAGCTGCCAATTGTAGTAGCCAACGGCCACCGCCCAAGTCTCCCCTCTGCCACGCAGAAAGAAAAGAAGAAAAAATTTTTAAAAGAGAAGCGGATCAGCTGAAATTGCATTTTAGTTTTAACTTTCCCACCTACTTACAAATAATTTCAAATTATTTATATTTAATTCCTTTTTTTAAGTTATCATAGCGCTGAATTAATGAACTTTATTTTTTATTTTATGAAAATGAATATTCTTGGACCTAAAATAAATAATTTTGGACCTATGTATACGGATATAAAGTTAGGGGATTAAATTATAATTTCTCATATATAAAAAAGATGGATAAGAATGAGCTTCCACCTGCCAATTGTAGCAGCCAGCAGCCACAACCCAAGCCTCCCCTCTGCCACATAGAAAGAAAAGAAGAAGAAAAAAAGAATGAAGATTAAAGATTAAGCTTTGTCTTTGCTGTCTCTATTGTGCCCCTCTGTTTCGCTTCTTCCACCAAGCCCAGCAAGCAACAGCAACCGAGAGTTCCGCCCGAAAAAGCAAAGGCAGCAACAGCTAGGGAAAAGTATGTTATTAGATAATTAACTCTTGTTATAAGGAAGGGCTGCCAGCTACCAATTTCAGCAGCCAGCAGCTACCACCCAAGCCTCCCCTCTGCCATTTGGAAAGAAAAAAGAAAAAAAAATTTTAAAAGAGTGGCGGATCAACTGAAATTGTATTTTGATTTTAACTTTTCACCTACTTACAAATAGTTTCAAATTATTTATATTTAATTTTAAAATTTTTTTAAGGTTATTAGAGCACTGAATTAATGAATTTTATTTTTTATTTTATGGAAATGAATGATTTTGGACTTAGAATAAATAATTTTGGACCTATATATATGAATATAAAAGTTGGAGGATTAAATTATAATTTTTCATATATAAAAAAAGATAGATAAGAATGGGCTGCCAACTGCAGTAGCCAGCAGCCACGACCCAAGCCTTCCCTCTGCCACGTGGAAAAAAAAGAAAAAAAAAGGAACGAAGATCAAGTATTAAGCTTTGCCTTTGCTGTCTCTGTCGTGCCCCTCAGTTCCACTTCTTACGCCAAGCCCAACAAGCAACAGCGGACGAGAGATTCGCCCGAAGAAGCAGGGGTAGCGATAGCTAGAGTCTTGTACATTATCAGATAAATAACTCTTTTTGTTAATTGAAGCATAAAACTGATTGCAATGTTACTCTTAATTTGTATGATTGATTATGAATTATTTATATTAATAATTTGTATGATTGATAAATTAGGAATAAAAGAAAATATCAAGATGATAAATAAAGATTTAATATTGACAGTGAAATATGAGATTAAATTCGAAGAAAGAATTTGACAGAAAGAGAAAGAACAATTGACAGAGAATAAAAAATGTCAAATATATATTACAGGTTTACTTGAACGAATACAGGATATACTAAAAGTATAGCAATATAAGGAGTTTGAAAAATTAGTAGAAGATTTAGAGATTATAGGATCAAATTTGCTTGTAAGGCAAGAAAATGCCTTAGAAGTGGTAAAATAATAATTAAAATGTAATATGTGATATTGTAATATAGATAATGACGTTTTGATTATACAGATGAATATTACTGATTTATATTTCTTATGCTAAGTTAAAAATTAAGAAAATAAAAATAAGTTATGACTTGTGACATAGAACAACCAAATGGCAATGTTGTTTTAATGTTTGTTAATGAATTCAAAGGAGTTTTCTGTTATTCTTATATCCCTACCTATGCTCAAGCTGTATGATGTGGTAACTTACCAAATTCAGAATGATTATCAAGATGTATAAGTAACCTGCAAAAATTCTCGTTCGTCTACCGGAGGGTTTGGTAGGTTCTACTAAAATTCAAGAGTTTTGGTTAGGCAACGAATACAAAAAGGATTACAAGCTTCGTCCTCGATGTTTCGTGGGAGAACCTCTTTTATGTACTAATATTATATCGATGCTATAGCTTAAGCATTATGTCCGATATTGAGAAATGTCAAACTAGCTAATCGACGTATATTGTACTTGATGTTATGGGTTGTAGCTTAATAATCATGACCGATTATGGCCTATAGCTTAATCATTGTGACCGATGTTATGAAAAGTCAAACCAGCGTGTCGAGGAGTATTATATCGATGTTATGGGGGATGTTGTACTTTAAGCATCGTGATCGATGTTCAGAAAGACCAAACCATCGGAATCGAGGACTATCGTAACTAATGTTATGGGCATGTTGTAGCTTATGCATCGTCACCAATGTTGAAATCAAGGAGGGCAAAGCTTATGGGCTAGATGGCTTTAATGCTCTCTTGAAGAATAGGACGACAGAAAGGCTGAACTAGCGCATTAAGGATTATCGTATCTGATGTTATGGGGGGTGCTGTACCTTAAGCATCATGATCGATATTGAGAAAGGCCGAACTAGGATCGAGACATATCGTATCTGATATTATGGGGAATGTTGAGCTTATGCATCGTAACCGATGTGCAGAAAAATCGAACCAGCGGAACTAGTATCGTATCCTATATTATGGCATATTGTAGCTTAAGCATCATGCCCGATATGAAAAAAAGGGCGAACCAATGGGACCACGTGCAATGCACGTGACTTTACTAGTATATATAAAAGGGACACTTTGAGCTAATAAAAAAGTTATCCTTTTTCTAACAAATGCATTATAGTCATTTATTTTTCTATTATGAAACAATACAAGTATTAAAGTAAAAAAAAATTATCGTTTTTTGAAATTTTTATTCTCTGCCCAGTGATTATTAGCGGAGAGAGAGAAAGAGAAGAGAACGACGAGCCCTCGTGTTTCTCTCTTCTGCCCAACTTTTCCTCCTCTTCTCAATTTCCTTTCTCTAACTCGCCATAATCTCCTCTCTGTTTTTCTATTCTCTTCTCTCCTATTTCTATCTCTAACACCCCATTGTTCTCTCTCCTACTTTCTCTCAAACTCTTTGTATTCTCTCTCCCAATTCACTGCAAAGATCTTCGTACTAAAAAAATACATTCTATAAAAAAAGATTTCACATAACACTTTTTATCTTAAATTTTCTTATGATTAGTATTTAATTTAACTATTATTATTTTATTTTAATAATTATTATTATAATAGGAGTTATTATTATATTTTATTACTTTTATTAGCTAATATTATTAAAACGAACTGTTTTCATAAGGCCAATAATGTAGGATCGGTATGGGTCTAGAGGGAGAATGAGCAGACACCTAATAAAATTTAATAAATTTAGATTTACTAATTATATGAATTAGAGTATAAGAAATAATAATAATAATAATAATAATAATAATAATAATAATAATAATAATAATAATGTGCGAAAGAAAATGAAAATAGTCAAAAAAAAAACACAAAAAATTTAACATGGTTCAGCTCTCTATTGAGCTAAGTTCACGGTAACTATCTAACCAATCAATGTATCACTAATAATTACTTCTTTTCTCTTAGGCGGAGAAACTCGTACAAAAAAATTGACAAATAGTCTCTAAGGCTTTGTGCACTATCAAGTATACACTAAACCCTAATTTATTAAGCTAATAGGAAAATTTCTCTCTTTTGAACATAATTTACAAATAGATAAAAGAAAGAGAAAAAAAATTGTCCTAACTAACCAAAAGAAGCAAAAAAGAGATGAACTCACTTTTCACTTCAAATAATAAGGTTGAGTGTGTGAGGAATAGAGATCTTTTTTTATTAAAAATTATGAATAATGTAAAATAAAATTAGTTATTATGTTGGGATATGTGAGGGATGTGATATAAAGTTAGTTATTATGTTGGGATATGTGAGGGATGTGATATAAGTTAGTTATTATTTTAGTAATGTGTGTATGATGTGAAATAAAATTAATTTTTAATATTAAATTTTATGTGTGATGTGATATACCTGGTTAAAATTAAACTAAATTAATTTTCAATGGCCAAACATACGGGCCTTTTAGGGTTTTCAATTTTCCGAGAGAGAAAAGAGGAAATCAGCCCAACCCCTTAAATAAGAGAAGCTCCAATGGTTAGAAAAAGTTAAATTTAGCAGCCTTTGATCGATCAAATATCTAGACATTAGACGACTGAATTCTAGCTAACTTTTGATCGATTAAACTACTTTGATCGATCAAAAGTTGTAGGGATCTCATCTAACGAGAGTTGCTCTAATTGATTGAGCTTAAAGGTCCACTATCTTAGATTGTTCAAACCAAACTTGATCTATCAAATTGGGTTTCGTGCCTGAATCAATTGTCTATGATTGATTAAACAGTGGCAATTGATTTTCTTTGATCGATCTAGTAATCAAATCAAAGGTAGTGGAAACTATAAATTATAAGAAAAAGTGTGATGATACACAATGAGAATAAATTTTCAGCTCCAATTTTTGAAGTAACATGATTAAGGTCATACTTAAAATAAAAATATTTCGTCATAATCACCAACATTTTTTCCTAAAATTTAACACACTTGAACAAAATATATTAGCTATAAACTAACTTAAAAACATCCTAACAAGGGAGGAATTAACGGATGAGATGCATGAGTTTCGTGCGGCTCTAAAAGCTAGCAAATATATTTAAACTTCACATAATTAATCGAATATTATAGAATTAAAATAATATTATTTTTATATTATAACTTTTATTGCCACACCAGTCAAAAATTTGATAACTTTTTAATTTTAAAAATATAGATAGAAAAAAATAGTCATAAATTATAAATTAATCTTCTAACTCTTCAACTTCTTATATTAAAGTTTAAGATGATATATGATATTCGATTTGCTTCAAAGAGTAGGCTTGATCAAAGAATAGAAATATTTAAAATTGTGAATAATTACTGAAATATTATTGAATCAAAATAGTGAGAGGTATTCATTTTTTAATTAATTATTTATGAAATATATATAATTCTATAAAAGTTATCATAAAACATAATATTTTATTAATAACAAATTTAGCTGTTATTTCATGCACTTAAATATAAATCAAAACTTTATGAAATAATTTATATTTAAAAGAAAAACATAAATTGTAATTTACATGTTATGCACCTCATCTCTTAAAACTTTTATATTTCCTTAATCTTAAAAATATAAATAAGAATAAAATAGAATCAAACTATAAATTAGTTTTTCAATATTTTAACTTCTCATATTCAAGTTGAAAGTGAGGCATAGCTCTTACTTGGTACCATCCAAACAAAAAAAATCTAAAATTAATATTTTATTAATATTTTAAATTTATCACAATTTCAATACAAATTTTAACTTTAAAAATTAATTTTATTTTACATTCAATATAAATTCTAATTTTAAAATTAACTTTATTTCATATCCTACGCACCTCTCAATATTAAAATAAATTTTTTTCTCATCAACTCTATAAAATAAATTTTTTTCTCATCAACTCTATAAAATAAAATATTTTCTCTTTTTTCATCTATTTTTAGGATGGTATCAAACAAGCCCATAATGTCCGACTGAAAGAACAAGAATTGATTGTTAGCAAGCAAGAGTTGGTTGAGCAAGCTTCGAGGCACGATTTTATATACTTTTGCAGTCGGATTGACTTGAGTTGAGTGAGACCAGTCAACTGAGCCAAACTAAGTCGAGACAATTCAACTGGGATAAGTCGGGTCAAGTTGATTATGTCAAGTTTGATCGACTTGAGTCTTGCACTTGAGTTGAACTGAGTCGAGTTTGTTTCAAGTTGAGTCAGTTAGATAAGATCGAGTCGAATAAAGTTGATTTAATTTTAGTGAGTCAAGTATGTGATGAGTAGAGTTGAGTAAGAGTTAAGTTGAATTCAATTGAGCAGAGTAAATTAACGATGAGTACTCGAGTTCAATTGGTTAAAGTCAAATCTAGTCAATTGAGTCGATTGGATTTAAGTAGACTAGTCCAGTCCAGTCCAATCGAGTAGAAACGACTGAGTTGAGTTGATTCAACTGAGTCAAGTCGACTCATCTGAGCCAACTCAACTGAGTCAACTTGACTAAATCGAATCAAGTTGAGTCGGTCAAGCCAAGTTGAGTTAAGTTGATTGAGTCGAGTCGACTGAGATAAGCATAGTAAGCCAAGTCGACTGAGTTGTATAGACCAAGTTGAGTGAGTCTGGTCGACTAGTAATGATTATTCGTATCGAATTTTCTTAACCAATTTGCTGCGTTCATGCTAATTATATATAATATTTTAGTAACAGCTTCACTATAATTTGGTACATATTTAATAGCAATTTCACCGTAAAAACTCATTATGACTAATGTTATTATTCCACATAAATAATCAAACAAATATTTGATACATACTTTTTTTTTAATTATTATGTTCATTTACATAAAATCTTTTAGTTCTGTTTGTATGTAAAATTAAATCTAATAAAGTTAAAATTAAATTTAAAAAAAAATTATTAAAAGTTGTGAATTATGTGAAATAAAATTAATTATTATATTGAAATATGTGAGAGATATGATATAAAATTAATTATTATATTGAGATACGTGAGGATTATGATATAATTTAGTTATTATTTTAGTAATATGAGTAGTATGTGAAATAAAGTTAATTTTTAATATTAAATTTTATATGTGATGTGATATGCCAAATTAAAATTAAATTAAGTTAATTTTTAACTTCAAAATAAACGAAAACTTGGTGTTAGAAAAAGAAAATTTACATCTGCCACCCCAAAAAACTATTATTTTCAGGTGACACCTCAAAATGAGGGTTGTTATATGAAAATAATAGACTTTAGAGGTGCCGCCTGAAAATAATGAATTGTTGGGATAATAAATATAAATTTTTCTTAAAAAAATAATGGTTGATCTATTGTTATATGTTAAATTTAGTTAATATCTATTTTATAATTAATTCTCAAAAATAAATTACAAAATAGCATTATAAAAAATAATCTTATTTTTTAAAATATAATAATAAGTGAGAACTGTAACTTAATAAATTAAAAAAAGTGAAATACAAACTCATTTGAATTTATCAAAAGCTTTAACTTAGCGCAATGATCAAAATAGAAACAAAATAATATTACAACAAATAATTTTTTTAATTATTTTATATAAAAAAATATTATTTTATTTTATATATCCAATAATTTTTAATAAAAACATCAATTTTATTTTACATTTTAAATTAAAATACTTAAATTTAAAATATAAAATAAAAGTAATATTTTTATTAAAAATTATTAAATATATAAAATAAATAATATTTTTCATACTAAAATTTATGTAAAACAATTAAAAAATTTATTTATTTATTTATTTATTTTTAAATTAATATTATTTTAATTCTGATTTTAATTCTCGTGCTAAACAGGTCTTACACGAATAAGATTCCATCTGACTCAGATTAATTAACTGTTCACCTTGAAATTGAATGGAATACATGTAATAAAACAGATATAATAAACTATAAATTTCTTAAAATATAGAATTCTTATTTCTCATAAAAAAAAATTGCAATATTTAAAATCTTTATTTAAATTCATGGTAAGCTAGTAGAAATCAAATTTTTGATTTCAATAAAACTTATTGAGGCATTAATTTATTCCAGATTTACCTCCAACAAGTTTCTAACTTCAAAACAAGTTTTTATGCCAATTCACAAAGAAACCAAATAATATTAAATTCAAACAATTTAATCTAATTCTATAAGCTTTCACCCTACCTGTACTACAACTCATAACCCAACAAAAAAAAAAACTTATAAGATCTAAATTTACTCAATTTTTCTTCTTGATAAAAAACTAATCAGACATTTTTCAAAAATTAACACTCAATTTTTAAGTTGAGTTTAACCAGCACGAAGCTAAACTTTTTCAAGATGTTTCAGAAGGATTCGTTCGCAATATTTGCACGAGATGAACAAAAACTTTAGATTATTCTTCAATCAAACACGATTCAAGTTATGGAAACCTTGAATTGAACAAGATTGAAGCCTTCCTCATTAGAAGATTTATAGCCAAAATAAGAATCTCTAATCAAAAATTTTAAACAGCAAAGAAGTATAAATTTAAATTTTAAGCAACAAAAGGGCAAGATAAAGTTTGGCTGAAATCACTGAAACAACAAATACTTGCTTACGATCATGTAATTTATTCATCATCATCATCATCCTCATCATCGCCACCACCAGCAGAGGAATTCAGGGCATTCAACCTCTCTATGAGCTTAGCCTTTCTCTCCTCGTAGGTCAACTTCTTCAAGTTGTATCTGCCAGGTAAAAATATAATAAGAAACCACGCCTCATTGAACAACTTAATGAAAGACCCAAAAGTGTCCACCTAGATTATGTGAAGAGCTGAAGAGATTCGTTAAAAAAAAATTCTCAGAATGCGCTTTCATTTAGGGAAAAAAACTACACTCCTATATCAAAAAAACAAAAAAAAAAACTACACACTCCAATAAGTTGATCAATATAATATAACCCAACATTGATGCATTTCGTTCAATGATATCTTGATGTTATGTTATGTTATCTAGAGAAAATAACTGTTTGGTTTAATGACATCTACAAAGAATCTTCTATTAGATTATAAAATTATTAGTCAAAAGATTACATCTAGATGTTATGACATCTAAATTATATAACATAATATCAAGATAACATTGAATTAAACGCACTCTTAATCCATTATCCACTGGATTATTTAGAGGATTAAAATCCAAATCAACCGGTTAGAATCCAATGGATTAAGTCTAAATCCAGTACTAGCCTGTGTATTGATCAATTTACTGGATAATGTAGCAGGCTTTTCGTTGAACATAATATTATTACATTCGTATTACTGGCATGTGAGGTGGTTTTTGATCTTTTTAACTTTTGTCTATACTCTCTTTCTTTAGGAAGAGTTACATACATAAAATAAATACTTATCTAATACATATGAACCAATAATTTCACAAAAATCTAATTCTGCAGTCACAACCTACAATTGGACAATTTTAAGATGAGGCATTTCTTTAAAAAATTGTAAAAAAACATTTTTTATATAACTGTAAGTATGTCATATCTTGCCCGATTTCCCCCATTTGAGTGGTTTAATGTACATAAAATTGCTGAATTCATAGTCAAATATTCCATCTCCCAAATTATGTTACCAGTTACTCAATTAACTACCCTTTTAGAATCTATAAAATTTCATTCAAATTTGTCGAAGAGCAGCAATATCAATCGATAAACTCAAAAATCAACAGAGGACCAAGTTTTTAGCCAATTATCAAATTTTTGAGAATTTGCAGAAACCCGAATATGATATCTTCAGAAAACATGCAAGGGGATTTTAATTACCTCTTATGCTCCTTTGGAGGTTCCTTTGTAGACTTCTTGAATGACGGATCAGCGCGAATAGCTGTGTGCACCTTCTTGTATAACTCTTCAATTTCATCGGGTCCTATCCCTCTCTTGACATATTCACTGAAATGTGACTGGTACTTCTCAGGTTCCTCCTCTATTAGAGACTGCGTTGTGCAAAGAAAAACTAGATGAACGATGAAACTGATATAAGCATATTTATTAGCAAAATGCGATAATTTTTTTTTTAAAAAAGAATTGTATGTTGTAATAATGCAAGAAACTTGGAACAAAGTTGATCCAAAAACAGATTTAACTTCAACTTGTTAATATGGTATTTATATCACTAACCCTCATGTAATCAGCAACATGACCACCATAAATGTATTTCCTGTGAACCTCAGAATCAAGTTGCTTATCATCCTTCTTGAAACCAGCAAACCTCTTGTCGCTGTGAGGTATGTCAAGACCACCATCCAAAGCACCCTGTAGTTCAGAACCATAGAAATAAATTTCTATCCTTCAAAGATTTTTTTTAAAAAAGGTTTGAACGGCTAGGCATCTTGAAGGTATCTCCTATTCTGAATTCAGTAAGATGGGGAGGTCTGAAAGAATTCCTATGCAACAATTGTGATAACCCATAGGCAAATTGTATGCTAGTGAAGCACAAGATATGTTAGGTATATATGTCAAAATGCCTTTCTTTAAACGCCACAGATGCATTTTAAAACCGTGAGACTCGTTACACCAAAGCGGATAATCTCTATAGCTATTACAACAAGTGATTTATATCAATAGATATTTTCTTCAAAACCAATATTGCATTCTATTCATCTTTCCCAAACTGATAGAGACCAAGATGGCAATGTTTTGTGATATCTAAAAAGTAAGATTTGATGTTCACTTTGTAATAACCCTTTTGTGTTAATTTCCAATCACAGTTAAAAGGATTGTGAATCACAGTTCATGAAAATTATAATACAAACTTGAAACACAAACACAGATAAATCATCAAGTATTTCAATAAACACAACCTTTAACTTTAACTGCAATTCCACAGGGTATACAGAAGCTATCCAGCATTTAAAATCTTCTATACTTGAAACAGACCAATTAATAGTCCATTAGACTCATTTCATAAAGCATAGAAACTAAAAACAGAATCAACATGGCAGAAAACAAGGACAAACCTTCAAAGCTCCAAAAACACGATTGCCTGTAGTTGTCCTAACCAGGCCAACATCCAAAAGAGCACGGAATGGCCTCCTGCTCTCAGCAGGTTCAACGGAATAGTCTTCTCCAGTAGCCTTTTCAGTAGGTAGAATGTTATTTAACAAGAAGAATTTCAACAAGGAATCACAAAGCTATATTCATCATTAAGACATACCTCAACATTTCCTTGATATTCTTCATCCATTTCAAGTATCTTCAAGACACGGCGAGCCAAGAGAAGGCCAGTGCAGTAGGCTGCCGATATAAACAATAAGCAGGATCCAAGTTTAACTCACTTATAACAGATGATCATGAAGATATATTATAAAAGAAAAGCACCTGCAGCATAATTAGTAAGACCAACTTGAAGGCCATAGCGAGGTAGCTCATGGGCATAGGCTGCAGCAAGGACCAGATCACCAGCAATACTTGCAGATATAATTTGTGCAACAACATCCTTGTTGGTCTAGATACAAAAATTAGTTAAGTTCTCAACTCAGTTTAAGCTTGGTAATTGATAAAATTCTCAAAATTTAATGCCCACAACTGTTTGAGGATACAAATCGAACAACAAATCGGTATTTTGGTGTGTTGTACTTGTTTTTATCCTGGTTGATCAGTCGAATTCTAGCACGATAATCAGTCTTTCCCTCTGTATATCAACACAATATGTAGATTAGGTGATAAGACCATAACAAACCACAAAGAAGACATAAAAATGATCATAAAATCTCTAAGTTTGGTTTATACTGAATTACCAAAATACCTCTTCTTCTTTTGTACTTGACTTGAAAACGTTTGAAGTAAGCCTTTAACTTCTGGGCTTTCACAAAAGCCTGAAACCATTACTTTCAAATTTTCATCAGCAAAAGAAACAAGTGACACAAAACACATTATCTTCCTACATGGAGAAAAAAAAAGGAAGACGTGTAACAGAGTCACTGGTTTAACAAAAGTAATAGCACACTTTAAAACTACAATATGCAGTAAAATAAAACATAAACTTGAATTAAAGATGCAAAAAAAAGTAGGGAATACTGCTTGCTATGCTGAAGAAAACCCAGTTCAATCTAGGAATGGTCAAGATAAAAACAAATAACACGGAAATCATAAAATCAACCGCATTATCCCTCAGGAAAAGAAAGACACTAAGTGCAGGTGCCTTCAAAAAGTAGAAACATCAAAACTAGGTGTTTAAATGTATCAAGGAAAAATCAAAACAGAACTGCACTTAAACTAATAATAATAATAATAATAATAATAATAATAATCATCATCATCATGACAGTGTTATTAAGGGAAACTGGGAAAGCAGCTTGATAAACATACACATTTGATATACGAATTATGAAATGCTATAATTTCCTATGAATCAAGATTCTTAGAATCATTAGCTTAAAATAACACAAACCAGTGAAATCTGCCAGACTAATAAAATTACAATCAACATAAAGTCAAGACTCAAAAAAACATAATAATTCAAACATCAATATAGAAATAATAACCAATTTTGATATGACAATAAAACGACCCAATTATTTCAGAGGACGATGGAAAACATCAAGGGTAGTAAATAGCTATTTACTTTATTTCTAAAACTTCAAATATTAGCAAGCACCTAAGGGTAGGAAGTACGAAAGAAAGTTTGAAGTTAGATTGTTAAGTGGAACATCACGAACTGGTCTAAATAATTTTTAAATTTTAATGCTTAACTAGATGGATAGAATCATAGAAATTGACAAGAAAATCTAGAAATAACAAATAAATCTATCAACTAGTCACATGAGTCCAAGATAATTAGAAAATTTTGCAGTAATTAACTTTCTTATCGACAGATCCATGATGAACGCAGGAACACCAAATGAATCTCAAAATATAAAAGAAGCTCCTTTTTATCCAAACAGAAAATTCGTGAAATGTCACGCAGATCCATTGAGAAGCAAAACGATATTTCCAAAGACGAGCCAACGGAATGGATGGAAAACCGGCCAATGGCGGCCGGTTATACAGAATAGTAAAACCTAGAATGCAAAGATCAAGAACATGAGAGAGCTTCGAGATCGCTTACCATAACGGAGACTGAGCCCGAAAAACACACCCCTGCTCGCAGTCTTCGGGGATTTATACTTACAAAACCCTAGACGCGCATGAACCTGTGATTAGGTCGGATCCAACGGCTACGATTATATTAAATTTATCTATTTCTATAAATCAATTCTATGAATAAATTCTATCAAAAAAAAATTCTATGAATAAATTTATTATTTTAAATATTTATTATTATTTTTAGACGACTGCAAATTCATCGCAATGTATGAAAATTTTAATTTTAGTACATGAGATTATGAAATTACTATAATATTAATCTCGATTTTAGAATCTCGACTTTTTTAAAGTTTTTATTATAAAAAATATGAAATTTAATAATTTTTTAATTATTTTAAATTATTTATGTGTTTCAAAGAGCTATTATATCTTTTTATTTTCACTATTTTTTACAAATTTTTATAAAAATTTAATGTTTAATTTTTCTTATTTTTTCTTTTTTTATTCTAAATATTTTAAAATTTAAAAACATTAATATTAATATTTTAAAAAACTAAAAAGTTAATGATCGGTGAATAATCCTATATAATAATAGTAAAATTATATTTTAATTAAAACTAAACAACAACGCTTTACAATTTCAAAATCTCAAATAAATTTTTTTAAAAAATTAAGACTAATTTACGATATTTGTCTAATCTCAAGATCAAGATACAATTTACCCTAAATTGTATCATAATTTAATAATTTTAATAACATTAAAGTCTAATTTGATTCGTAGCTTAAAAGAACTAAAATTAATATTTTAAATTCAACATGAATTTTAACTTTAATTCACACTTAATATAAAATTCAGCATTAAAAATTAATTATTTTATTTCACATCTTATATGTATTTTAATATTAAAATAAATTTATTTTCAATTAAATTTATAAACTAATATTTTTCTCTCTTATTCATAAATAACTCTCAAATCAAACAAACTAAATATAAGGTTTAATATATTCGTTCTTCTATTGTAATTATCATATAATCACATATTTTGATATTTCTCATTATATTTAAGTTGGTTAATAACTAATAATATTTTAAATTTAATGCGTCTAGGCTTAGATTTTTATTGCTAATTTTATGCTACACATAATGGTCCAAATAACCGAAGTTTGGAAAGTGAAATTAAGCTTAAAGTAAAGTTGGAGTGATTAAAATTGATGGATAAATCTTAAAAATCAAGAAAATTTTAATTGAAAATTAAATGTATTATTTATTATTTTTATTTTAATGAAATTTCTATAAGATTATTCTTAGGATACTAGTAAATATATAAATCATAATTTATGCACTTAGAATATTGTTAGATATTGGGCGGATCAAATTTAAATTGATTAAAAATGAGTTGGATTAATCTGTATGAGAATTAATGAGTACAACTGTTAATCGATCTCATGATTGATCAAGTAATCAATTGAGAAACCTATGATTTACTATCAGATCAACTTTAACTGATCAGTTTTTTTTATCAAAAAAAAAAATTTAATCGTTCAGGTTTTTTATATCAAAAAAAAAACTTTAATCGATCAGTTGATTGATCAAAGATAGAGTATTGTTTGGTTGATCGGTCTTTTGATTAGTCAAAGATCTTTGATTAATTAGTTGATTGATGAAAATTATCTAAAATGTAAATATTAAGTTTTCAACATCAAAACACATATTTGAACCTCATCAATTGAGATTTAATTCCCTTACGAGTGAGTAATTAAAATTTAATTTAAGGGCACATTAGAAGGCAATTACTTAAGATTGAGTGATCAAAATACTTATTTGATGATCCACTCTTTTCAAGTTTTTTAAAGTGCAATACTGAAAAGGAGAGATGACATTTATTTATAATATATATATATATATATATATATATATATTCTTGTTTTAGTTGAAATTTTCTTGCTTCCCTCACTTAATTAGTGAGGGGAACCTGTAATTAGGTGATTAATAAAATATTTAGTAAATTCTTCACACTAGGGTGTCATTTGTTTGAAAGATAAAAATTAATTTAATTTAATTTTAGTCAGATATATCACATCACACATAAAATTTAATATCAAAAATTAATTTTATTTTACATCCTACATGTATTATCAAAATAATAAGTAACTTATATCACATCCCTCATGTATACCAATATAATAATTAATTTTATTTCACATCATTAATAATTTTTAATAAAAAAATATCTCTATTCAAACTTAATTTTAATCTTATTAAATTAAATCCTACAAATAAACAGATCCGTGTTAAAAAAATCCCCTTGAGTGAAGAAGGGGAGGTGATTACTTATTCCCTTGAGCGAAGAGGAGTGCTTTAAGTGTAGAGAATTGCTGCATTGTATTTATTTTATATTTCTGTTAAGTAATATTTTAGTAGATAGTTTATCTTTGGATCGAGGACATAAATATCGTAAAATATCAAGCCTCGTTTTATCATATGTCTATTGTGATTTTGCTATATTAAATTTTTACATATTTTATTATTTTTTTATTTTTGTTTAATTTATTTCTAACTTGCATTTATAAATTAATTTAATTATATTATAATTATAATAAATTAAATTTTAATTAGGCTTTATTAACCCCTCTAACCTCATATCTAAATACTATATAATATAACAAAAAAAGGCCATAAAGCAGAGCCATATATCAAACTAGCCTTCACATGATAGATGCGCAATTTTCTTGGAAAATAATAAGTGTTATATTATTACATGATTTTTTTTAATATTATAATTATGTATGACATAAAATAAATTTATTTTAAATAAAAAAAGAAATAAAATTGTGCAATATTATAGGATAAATTTACAACATAATAACAAATAGAGTTAAATGAGCATGACGGATTGAAATTGAACTAAACAACCCCAACTATTTTAAAGATAAATATCAGAATTTTTAGGTTATGGGATAATAATAAATAAATGTTTGATTTTCAAAAATTATCATCTAAATAATAAGTTTTGAATTTAATCTTTTAATTCAGTTTTTTTATTTTTTGAATTTTTATTTGACCGTTTGTTTTGATGTAAAGACTAAAACTAAAATATTTATTTGTTTTTAAATGAAAAGTTGCAACATCTAACAATTTAAAAGTTAATTACTATTAAAATTTATATATAAATATGTTTCTTATATATAGTTTCTAGTTAAATAAATATACTTATTAAATAAAATAAAATAAAATAAAAATGTGAAATATAACTATGAAAAATATGTCATCACATGATTTTCACATATAGTATTTCTACCTTTGAATTAAATGAAAATTGCTAATACTTAAATCGCTGGCTTAAGCAAATTGGTTTTGTTTGAAATTAAATTTTTTGATTTTGAATTGTGCTCAAAGATAAAATTTATTTCAATTTTAAATTAATTTTTAAGTTAAAGGATGCATAATTAATTATATATATATTATATTAATTATCATAATATATATATATATATGTACATTCAACTGAGTCGTCAAAAAATAGAAATCGGTTGAATGAAACACGTGCAAGTTTCATCGAACAAAATTAATCCTGACTCAATTTCGCGCCCTAGCCCAAAAGACGCGCCATTTCCTTCTTTTGTGTGTGTGTGTGTGAGAGAGAGAGAGAGAGAGATGGAAGTTGAGAAGGGAGCATTTGGCGAAGATTGGGGAGGTGGTGCAGAAGCCGTTGTAAGCCTCAGCCAGGGATCATCAATCCCCATTTGCTACCACTCGCACTTCGGGTCTCACGAGGATCTCATCCTTCTCGAGGTCGATGACAAATTCCTTCCCGACTTCTTCCAGAACAGGTAAATAAGTCACCACTTCATCATTGCCATGCTTTTGCTCTGCATGATTAGTTGCAATTCGTGTTTGAACTTCATCCGAGGGTTTCTGCCCTTGTTTCTTCATCTGCCGATCCAGTGATTAGAACTTCTAGTCAGATGTTTACAAGCCAGAGGAACATATCTAATCAGGAGTGTTGGGCAGGTTAAGTGGCAGTAAAGTAGCAAATCCTTTGTTGGGATGGCGGTATCAGAACTATGAAACCCATTTCGATCATAGCCAGTTCGATCATGGTTCACCATTATGGTTCCTTGAGATCTATCGGTTAGGTTTATAGGTAGCCATTTTGTGCAGTAAATTGCTTGTATAGTTTGTTCATGAAATAAGCAATCTCAGTCAGGGCCTGCAGAGTTTATTTGTGGGATCTTCACAGGCTTTATCGAGCAATTTAGCTGTGAATACGAGGCTACTCACTGAGTTTTAAGGCTTGTCAAGAAGAAGAAAGTAGTTTAGTGAAAGAATGATTTGGAAATGCTTTGATTCTTAATTTGAGCAGTCACCAAACAATTACCAAATATAAGTTTGTGAATTTTCGATTCTTACTTGCGTGAATTGAAATTCATGCTAATACAACAGACCTCATGTTCAAAAGTGGTTGCTTCTTGGTACACATGAGAATAAAAATACCATATGAAGTAGGGAAAACAATCTCAGGCATAATTGGTCTAGCAAAAAGATAGCCCTTTGGCACATGACAAATTCTTGTAATGACCACAATGGAGTCACCTTCAATTCAAACTCTTAAACTTTCCAGAAAGATGGGTTGATAGCATAGTTCTCACTCCAAGGCAGCCTTGAAGCTTAACTTGTGGGACTGAACCCTTGACATTAGGAATGGTGACAGAACGTAGCAGGTGACCTGTGAAGACGCTGCAAAACATGCCCCACAAGGGTCCCTAACCTGAACAAAACCAACAAGTAATGCCTTTCCACTAACGGACTATTCATGAGCTTAATCTGCTTCCATTGGATCATTCGCCATGAAAACTGAATTGAGATTGAGAATGGATTGGAAAGGGTGAGGTTTAAATATGAAAATGATGATGGTTTCTAATTGCTTATTTACCAAAGGGAAACATGTAGGTGCCCCCAGAGATTTTTTGCATTTCTGTGATCTAAGTTTTATGGAAATATATCTTGCGTCAGCTTACATTCATACTGGTTAGCAGTGTTCTTCTGTACCTCATGCAACATTGTTGTTCTGGATTTCATGAGGACAAGGCTGGTTTTTAAATTGCTTCTTCAAGGTTGATCTCTATTTTTATTCTACTATCCTGATTTTTACAAGGGTTTGATGGTTGTGATGATGTGATCTGACATCTCATTTTGAGGAGATTCTGATGCGGGATGGAAAAAGATGCCAATGATATTTTATATTTATATTCAGCAAAATCGATTAGCAAATTATTTTAATTAAGAGAAAAATATTTTTTAAATAAATTATAAGATAAATAAGATTTTTGAATCCCGTAAATTAAGATATCTTAAAATTAAAATTAAACTGGATCGTATGATAAATAAGAATTTATTAATTTAGATTATAGTGTCAATTAAATTCAATAAATCAGATTCGAGGTTCAGGAATTTAGGACAGACGTCTCACAGTTAAATCCAACAGTAATTGACACACAAAGAAATATCGGGTCACACAATTAGAGCCAAATAAATAATTCAAGTCAAGCGAATAATTTGTGTTGAAATCAAATAATTAGCTTAATTGCGTTCGAGAAAGAATTTACTAGCGATTTGAGTCAGAGAAGAGTCACTGACGACGATTAATTGATCTGATCGAGTACGGGCGACACGCGGACAAAGCGCAAACAGTGCGCAGGCGGGCGGGCGGGGGCGCGCGCAGACAGGCGGGCGCGCGGGCGCGGGCGAGCTCCCGGGCACGTCGGACGAGTCTAGCGGAACTGCACAGCGCTGCGAGCGGAGCGAGCTTCGGAGGTAGGTGAGTGCGCAAAGATTTTTTTTTTTTTTTTTTTGAAAAGTGGATAACTAGGCCAATTTGAGGATTCTTACCAAAGGCTAACCCCACCTTTTCCTTCACCGGAATATCGACCCCCTAACCCGAGTCTAGGCTCTGAGAAAACTCAAACATAATTTCATTCATCAAATGCTATTCCCCTTTATAATGCATGGCGACCTCTTTATGTAGAGAGATCCTATGTAGAAATTTAAAAATACAATATTAAATACAGGAAATAAAACACCAAATAAATAAAAGCAAATATGGAACTAATTCTATTAATAAAATAAAATCAGCTCCAAATGTGGTGAGTCTTCAAATCTTCCAGATATGCTCTGAATCAAATCAAATCAAAATAAAGCTAATATGGAAATCTCTAATAGCTCTAATTAATTTGAATTTGAATTTTGATTCAGCACATGACGTCATCCTAGCCATCCAATTCGATGCTGATCTGTGTCCCCACCAGATTCTATCATTATAGAAAATAAAGGGGCCTGCAAACAGCAACTACTAAGGGCTTGACTATGACTGGTAATTTTATGATAGACAAGTTTGATGATTTGGGTCAGTGCAGGTATGGACTAATTAAAAATTGGAACAGGTTAGATCTCACTGCAGGTATGACTGATAATGAAAAATTGGAAATCATGATAAAAGAAAGATGGCCAAAAAGTTAGAGCAACAGGCTAGATCTCAAATGAAATCAATGAACCAGATGCAGCTAGCAACAAAAATTACAGACCTTCCATATGCTAGTGTTTAGTAATGTTTAGACCTTGGTTATTTGGTATGATTCTTACTGTATTTGTATGTTGAGTTGGAATTTTTTAATAAAAGTCTTGCAGCATTCAAAACGCTTACTTCTCTCAACTTTTGCAGATAACCATTATAATTTCAGTCTATTTCAACATTTGTTAACGACATATATTTCTTTATGAAATACAATGGTTTTCTTATTGTTAAATCTTTGGTTATCAATTGACCTAAAAGCTTATTGTTAAATCTTTGGTTACCAATTGACCTAAAAGCTTAAGCTGATAAATAACCCAAGAGAATTTTGCAAATTTGTTTGAATTGCAGCATTGATTCAGCACACATCTATTTTTTTTTTTCATTTTAATTTTATGTGAGATAATTGGGGTCGCCAGATTCAAACTTGAGATCTCTGGTTTAGCACTATGTTAAAATCTCTGGTTACCAACTGACCTAAAACTAAGGTTGATAGGCAATAGCCTATGATTTTTTTTTTTATTCTTACACTTGTAATTATCCTATTGGAGATAGTATCCTTGCTATCTGAAGTTCTCTCTCTAATTTTACTTCACTTTTGATATTCAGGGTTACCATTCGTGGACAACCTACTGAGGATGCTGTACTCTGTACTTTATCTTCCACTTATGCCATGAAGTTTGTCAGCACATCCAATTCTGTGTTCTTGATACCCCCTGGAGAGCCAGCTCCATCAAGTACTAATGATGAGATGAACTCCTCGGTGGTTGCATCTGTGACAGCCCTGGCACAAGGTCACGTTGAATTGATCCAAGCTGCTCCGAAGCTTGATAAGTTGAAGAATCTTCTCAGAGAGAGACTTTACTATCTTGAAGAGGACCTCCATAATGAACTTGGCCTGTACAAGTGGAAAGATCTTGTTGAGATGGTCCAGGCTAGTGATGAAGAATTAAGAGCTGCATTAAAATCCCTCTCAGCTGTAGAAATTGATGGATATTGGAGGATTGTTGCTGATAAATGCATGGATGAAACGTTAGAAATGATCTTGCGTAACGCAGTCCTGCATGACTGGTCTTTAAGTGCTCTCAGAGAAGAGAGAGTATTATCCATTCTGGAGGTAGATGATTTTCCAACTAGGATAGTTCTACACTGCCTTGAAACCCATGGGAGCAAGGGGGATGATTCAGAGGGCAGTTTGTGGAGTCTAGATGAAAAGAAGGTATGCCGACGACTTGCCATTCAGATCTTGAGCAGAGGGAAGATGAGGCTGGAGAGTTTCATGGAGAAGTGGCAACAAACGATTCCTTCAGGAATGAAGGCAGACCTGAAAATGCTTGAAGGGGAGATCTTGTTCAACAAAATTGGGATTGAAGAATGGATTCATGTTTTCAGTGTTGCAGCTCTTCCATCATCTCCAGCTGAGCGCTTTGCTACACTTTTTAACGAGCGGCCAAAGTGGGAATGGAAAGATTTGGAGCCCTATATCAGGTTAGATCATCAACATAATTATGCCTGCAATATTTAGTGGAATCTGATCCAGCACTCTTTGTTCCAAAACCCATTTATGGGCTTGTTGGTTAGAGAGTTGTTTTTGGATAAGAAAGAGAAAGTATATTAATTTATAAGTTGATGAGAAATAAAATTATTTTAATATTAGAAGGCATGTAAGATGTGATATAAAGTTGATTTAAATATTGAAATTTGTGATAAATGTAAAATGAAATTGATTTTTAATATTTAAATGTATGTTGGATATGAAAAAATATTATTGAAATTTATAATAAATGTGAAATATTAATTGTGCTCTTTTAAGTCACAAACCAAATAAGGCCTAAGGGAACTTAGGATTGGATATGAATAACCAATTACTCAGAATTTTCATTTTTTTTATATACTACTTGCAAATATATATGAGATTCTAAGTAAAAGGATAGTTTTGTGTGTATATATTTCACCTACTTGGGACGGTGCAAGTTGTTTAGTTCTTGACTGAATTGGGTAGGGACCATTAGGATGGTTCAAGTCCATTTATAGGTGGGGTAAGATTTATGTTTTTAGATTTGTTGAATACCTACTGTCAGAAATTTAGATCAATTATGTTGGGAATGCACATGGGCAACTAGCTCATAGTAGTAGTTCAACAATAAGTTGCAGTGTTGATATACAAGTAATGACCCTTTACCTATTGGCCTAATTTTTTAAAGCTGATAATTAGAGTAGCATTGGTGGTATTAAAGCTGATAATTAGAGTAGCATTAGTGGTTAATATTGTTGCTCTTATAAATTTCCTAGGTTAAATATGGTTGAGTGAATTTCAAAGGCAAGTGACTCCCACTACCATACTAGGTGGTTGAGTGGGCTCTTAATATGTATGGTCAGGAAAAGACTAATGGATGATTTCCAACATGAGAGTAAGATTGTTGGGAAAGCACATAAGCAATAATCCTATATTGGTAGGTCAATAAATTCTGATATACTTTGGGAAAAAAGGAGGCCAGTTTGATCATAGAACATTTTTCTTGTCCCAAAATTAAGATTTTTAAACATGCTTCTGTTATTTCATTTTACACTTTTCTATGATCCTCAACCTTTGTGACGTGACAATGTAATCTTGCTGTGAATTGATTCTTGTGGTGCTCCATGGCTATTTCTAAGTTATAATTTAAATATTAAGGAGAAACCCTATACGTGATTTTGGTAGTTCTTTCTCAACTTAAAAGGCACCAAGTACAAGCGGACAAGATATGGATTGAGGGAGACTCAACCTTGGTGATAGTAGGCATCCTCAGGGAAGCAAGAGGGGATATAAGTGACATCTTTCTCTCTGACCTTTTTAATATTTTTTTTGCCTTTAAAATAGTCAAAGTTACACGTATATAAAGCTACAAGTGATGGCCTTTAACTACTGGCCTAGACTTTTGGGTTAATAGATGTACATTTATTTATATTTGGCTCAATTTAGGCCTCTTGCTATTTCTCCTCTTACAGACTACAGACTCATTTGGCCTAATCATCTTCATCATGTTTAACTTCGCTTTCCTCCATTTCTGAAACCTAACTGCTGTTTCATACTTCTTGATCCAGGGATTTACATGTGCCTGGCCTCTCTTCGGAGGGCTTGCTCATCAAGTATACACGTAGAACACAGCCAAATGCAGAAGTTGAACCCATTTTCACTGCCAGATAAACCTTCAGGTTCAACAAATACTCCAGCTCTTGAACTATATATATTTGTTACATCTATTTGTATGCTCTCACTGTGTGCACTAGGATAGCAATCACATCTGTCTTTTTGTCCATTCAGCAGTCAATCCACGCGTTTGTTAGTTATTTTGTTGGTTTATTATTTCGAGATATCTTATTTTTGTTTGATATCTAGGTTCATATTTTTATAGTTTAATGAAAATAATATTTGTGTTAATGTTAAAATAAAGTTAAATTTAGCCTTCAATTCAATACTTGGTGAAATTTTGAAACAAACCAAAGCATACTGCTGATAAAATCCATCAGGACTAAGAAGTTTTACATTTATAATATGTCATTATTTCTGCAGTTATTAGTTATTATTTTCTGTACTCTTTTCCAGTTATTTAGATTATGTTTCAGTCATATTTTATAACCAATTTTATTTCAATTGAGTCCTTTTGTTGTTTCCAGTCTTTTTTGTTACTCTCACAATAATCATATGAATATTATATCAATTCAGCATTAATGAAAAAAGTCAGGAAGAATAGGTTGTCATACAAATTATAAGCATATTAATCTATATATTAGCTGACTTGGTTATTGTTTTTATATAACATATGAATATGTATGTACATATACATGTATAAATATATCTAAAGTTGACTTGATCATACTTATGTACACATATCCTTAGTTTGAATTGTTTCATCTTATCCAACATATTTTCATTCAATAATTTTTATATTATTCAAGTTTAGAGATAAAACTTATACAATAGTAGTAAAATGAATAATATTATATGATATTAAATATTAGCATATAAAATAGAAACACATTAATAAAATATTATAAAGATGAGAATACTAAACAGTTAAAGTAAATAAGTAGGTATATACTATCACTAAATAAAAAAATAAGTAGGTATACAAGAAATAACATAATGAGAATATTGAGTAGCATCAATTGAGTAGAGAAAGTCAGTTTAAATGGTTTAAATATATAAATCGTAAACTGATAGAAGCCTCAACAAAGAGAGTTAAATTATTAGATCTTGCTCATGTAAAACGAGAAAGAAGAAGACCAAAAAAAACATAGCAACTTGACAAGAAACTATAATAAATGACTTCGCATACTTAAAGCTAAATAATAAGATATTATTTGATAGAGTGCAATAAAAATAAGGGATTCATATAGTCTACCTCACTTAGTAGAATAAAAATTTGGGTGGTACTATTGCTGTTAATTCTTATATCATTCCAACTTTTTAAATTCCTCTTATATCTGACCTTTTTCAAGATTGTTTTTTAAAAATGTATTATTTCAAAAAATTAATCCGAAACATGTCTGTTCATAACCTTTGTACTCGTGTGCAACTCAAATACTCAATACACATGAGCCTGAGCTTATAAGTTGGTTCAACACAAAATGACCTATCGACCAATTTAACACCCGTAGATCGGGTAGAACTCGAGAAAAGGGTGGTGCTGACCAATCAAAAGTTAGATTGTCACCTAAGCTAGGTTTATTAGATATGTGAACCACCCAAACTTTGGTTCTTATTTAAGCTTCATTATGTGTTGAGTGGCTTCTAAGGAAATATGCACAACAATTTCAATTCTAATCCACTATTCTGGTCCCTAAAATAAATAAATAATATATGCACAAATTTTAATATATAATTTAATTATATCTCACATTATATATATATATATATATATATATATTATAAAATAAAAAATTATTTTAAGAAAAATTATATACATATAATTATATAAAATTATATTTATCTTATGATCTTAAATACTATACAAACATCATTTAGATTAATTTATTAAAAATAAATCGAATATACAAAAAAATATTTTATTTATAAATTATTATTAGCTCAATGTAATAATATTGAGCTAATAATATCGGTTGCCATTGTTGGCTGTCACTATGGGTATTTAGATTAGGTTAATTATGATAATATAGATAGTGTGGAACTGTTATAATATTAAAAATTTTATTAAGAATTGTGTGTAAATAAAATTTTTATTTGCGGCATGCATATAATTACACTTAATTTTATTTCATAACCTATATATGTACCAAACAATAACTAATTAGTTTCACGTCTTGCACATCTAACATAATAAATAATTTTATTTTGCATCATATAGAATTAATTAGTCTTTTGATTAATTTTAATCTCATTAAAGTTAATTTTTGCAAAAAAAAAATGTAAATTATACTTTTAATTACCATTAGAAAATTCTTAATACATATACTTATTTAATCATGGATCAAACTTGATTTTAGTAGAGTTGCCTCAATTTTAGCGTTACACTCAATTAAAAAATTTTAATATTTAATTGAGTAAATTGGATAATTATGGAATGGATTATGAATTTTCAAATACAACTAAATGAGGTGATCATAACCCAATATTCATATTTATTATTAAATTATTTAGCTTGAATTAAGCTCGATTCGAATTTATTGAACCGAGTAATGAGCCATGGTTAGATCGGATCGACTTGACTCGATTTCTATTTTTAAAAAAATAAGTAATATATTCAAACATTTATTATAAATATTTATTACTTATTAAGGTTAAGATATCTGTTAGGTGATCTTATCGGTGTGATTAACTCAATTTTAAACTCGAACCGTTCTCGCCCCTAATTTCAAGTGCCTCAGCTGCCTATAAGAAGACTTTATGATCAAGTAAAGTTGGTAGGAGGAAGGGCCGTGGAGTGAGAAAATGGCCAGCTCCATCATGATGAATCCAAAAGAGAGCTTCAATGTTCATTTCCTAAGGAGATGGGGGAAAAGTTGAAAAGGGGATAATAAAAAGAACTCAATACTGGCATACAAGAACCAGATGCCAACTTTCTCATGGAGATTACTGGAGCAAAGAAGAAGATTTTAGTCTACTTCGTCCCCCTTCTTCCTCCTCCTCCTCCTCCTCCTAAGGTCTGTCATTTCTCCTTTTTATTAAATTAAGTTGTTTTGCTTTATCCTTCCAGAACTTGTTACATCGCCATTCATTCCAGTTCTAAGAAACTGCTAAATTCCTTCACAAATAGGTTGCGTTCCTCCATGGTTTATACTGTTTATGAATCAGCATGAGAATTCGTTTCAAGCCACAGTTGAAATCAACCTAATAACTAATGATCAGAATGGCTGTGAATCAATCTCTGAGTTTCACTGACTCATTCAGAATAAACAGATAATGCATTGTAGAAATAACAGGAATTTCGAATTTTCCACTTTTTTTATGTTTAAAAATTAGCATAGCTATAGTATTACACTAAGACAAAGTATAAAGTGGGTACAAATTTAACTGACATCTTCTTTAAGGATGCCACAAAACTTAATGAAAAGTGATGTCTTTTTCCCAACAAAAATCACTCAATGGGTATAGTGCGCTAAAAAATCAGCCCACTATTCACACGTGTTGTATATGTGTAATCTTACAAAAGTGAAAAATAAGTCATAATGCTAACAATATGCTCAAGTATGTGATCCTTCTGTGAATGCACTCCTCCTGGATGCATCACTCCAAGTTGTTGAGTCAAATAACTCTCATTTTATAAAGTGTGGTCTATCTATCTTCGGGTGCCACATTGCTCCAATTTATTCTGAATAAGTTGAAGCACTTCTATAGAGTCGCCCTCTAGCCAAACATCCATGGTTGTTGACCTGTCATTTAAAATGACCTTTAATCCTTCGAGAGCTCCTCCTGGATGCATCACTCTAAGTTTTTGCTGAGGGGACTGGTTTGCTGAGCACCTTTGAGTTGCGGGCCCACCAACAATAATAAAGGGTAGCAGCTTCAAGCTGAAGCTGCATATCCCATTTATTACACTTAACCGCCCTCGCCATTGCCTCCAATTTAACCTGCAAAGAAATGGTTAGTGGAAACAAAGTATGATGCTGTTGAAGGATGCCTCGCATTGCACCATAATAGTCTGAGGCCAAGCGAAAGACCCACCTTCTAAAGTGAACCGGAAAGCATAGACTTGAGTGGTGGGTATCTTCAAGGAGTCAGTAACAGCCCATGCAAGCCTATCACCTCTATGTTGTGATCCCTTCTGATTGCCAAAGCTTTTTCCCTCAACTCGAAACCAAATAGTTAATCAATCTTGCTTCTATCCCAGCCAAGCTTTCTAGATACATTAGTCACAGTAGCAGGAAATTCTCCACAGTGCATATTGAGATATGTCAGTCATCTGCTCAACAAAGTAGTAGATAACCAAGAGTCCCCATAAAGGAACTTCCGCTATAAGCCATGTCATTTGGCTATCTATTACTCTACCTCCTATACAAATTAGCCTCCATATCCAAGAGTCACAGTACCTCTGTTTGAATTGAGAGCTGCGTTCATCATATTTAGCCTGCAAGCTATCCCACCAAATACATGCCATGTTACTCAAGAATCTAACCGCATATTTGGCCACCACACATATTAGTTTTTGAAGGAGACAAATTTCCCGAATCCCAATTAAGGATTCATCAAATTTGGTGAATTCCATGCCAACTAATATATGAGTCAACATTTATTCCACAAATACCAATCATTCCATATGTTGGAAATGCACATAAGTAATTAGCTCACATTAACAGTTAACAAAAAGTTACGATACTTTATATGCAAGTCATGACACTAACCCTCTAGCCTAAGTTTTTGACTTCAGCAGTGTCAATTTATTTGTATATTGGACCCAACTTGTGCCCTATGATATTCCTCCCCTAACATCATATACATGAACACAATGAAGGAAAAATTTCCATTCTGGAATTATAGGAAAAAAATCATTTATTCAGTCAACATTTCCCATTGCTTTCATATTATAACTTACATCATTAAATGAGCAAAATAAGAGAATGCCTGATTGGGCCAATTCCAAGCTTCAAAACTTTAAAAAAGAAGAAATGACGCGTTAAAATAAGTAAGAAAAAAGAAATCATGCATTAAAATGTGCAGGTTGGCATGATATTGAAGATCACCATGTGATTCCAATTTTATTTCCTAAGGAAAGCGCTTCTTGAAAGCGATGGTGAACAAATCCAGAGGAAAGAACACTGTATATAGAGGTTGATATCATACCTTGCTTAGGTACAAGTCGTCTTATCTAAGTGATTCATTGCTGCTTCGAAGAATCCATCTTTTCATAATTCCTGTTAGTCACAATCCTTAGCAAGTGCTGCTTGAGTTTTCTTAAAGCATAAGAATAACAATTTTAATGAAAAGGACATGCAACAAAGATTGATAACAACAAATTTGATGATATGCCAAAAACTAAAGACCAAAATATTGTCTAATACAATAACAACAAGGTCTAAAGCAGGGATGCATTTCTCACTTGAAAGTAACAGAGCCCTAAAGAGTGATTGTAGAAAATGCCGAAAATGTAATGCTACGGATGGTTAGAGTACTCAGTTTCAGCCGTTTTGCTTTTGTTTACTTCTCAAGCAGGCTATTTGAGGTAAAAACTAGTGATGCAAAGAGCATGGGGAAGAAAGGAAGTTGGATGTCTGCTTTGAGGAAGGCCTTTGCACCATCATCAAAAGATAACATTGATTCGGTAAGTGTTGCTACTGCTTGTGATCTTTGAACTGTTTTATGCTAAACTTTCTTCTATCAGTTTTTACAGATGATAGATATAAGGGAAATTAACAAACTTGTCAGTTCCTTTTACATCATGCACATCCTTTCGAAGTTTTATACATACACCAAAAAAATATTGGATCATGCACAATAAAATGCTTTATGAAAAGAAAGATATGCTAAAAATCAGAGAAAAAAAATACAAATGTTAATAAATATCAAAATCAACAAAGCCTAAATTCTAAATTAGTTGGGGTCAACTAAATGAACTTCTTTTTGCCATTCAATTCGACGTAAAACTTTCTATAAATGCTAGTGAGTCGAGCTCATATATAATGACAATTCTTAAGTTGTTATTTTCTTCCTCTTTCTCCTCGTAACGCCATGACTTCCACTTCCGTATATTTACATAAGTCTCTAAAGGTCGACAATCAACATAACCAACAACCTTAAATGTCCCCTATTCATTTCATATTACAAAAATGTGCTAAGTGCAGTTTCCTATGCAGAGTAAAGGTAATTATGTAAAGGATAAGAAAAAATGGGGCCTAGGAAGGCAAAGACGTCATCGGGAAATAAGTTCCTTTATTCCACTTTATAGAGAACCAAGCAGCATAGAGAAGATCTTGGCAGATATCGACAAAGAGAAGCAATCCAAGGCACCACAAGTGCCTAATAATAAGTTTCAGCAGCCAAAAGCTCCCACAAAAAGACCTGATGGAAGTGATAACACATCAACCACCATTGTTTCCAATAACACAGAGGCAACTGTTGCCTCCAACAGGAAGAACACCACTCCTACAGAAAAATTCTTCACTCTAAACAAGCAGGCAACCACCAGCATCAGAAAACCCATTGGCCGAAATTATGCTCAGATTTCAGCAACCAAGATTCAGGCAGCTTACCGCGGTTACGTGGTACGTTGTCCTTCATAATTTCAGGTTTTTTGATTACTAGATCACTGATAAATACTTTAGACACTTGTATTTTCTTAGGATAAGAATTCCTGTTATATTTAATGGTGGTTAGTGTATCAAAAATCACATTCTCACATATAATAAATGGCTCAAGGGGAATCATGCAATACTTTAATCTCACAAGCACAAGGTCCATCCCACTTATAAATTAGGAGAGCTTTTGCATTTTATTTTGAATTGAATAATCCTGAAAGCCAGCTTTCTTTCTCCAAATAATGCTATGCTTTTGAGTATAAGGTTAATATCTTAACATATTACTCAAGTAAAGTCAAAAACCTGTGGTTCTTGAAGGCTGATAAGAATGAATTATTAGTATAAAGCCAATAGCAAATACAAGCTTATGTAAAATACAAGAATAGCTTCTGCAAATTATGGTGAATTACATAATTGTGAAAGTCAAGCTCCTTTCCCCAAATGAAAAAAAAAACAATATACTTTCGAATGTAACAAATATTGAGTTCAAGTAGACTGTTCTGACATTACTTAAGGTCTGTGATGCTTGAAGTCTATATTAAATATACTTAATAACAGTAGGCACTAGATCTAGAAGAAAGCAATGCCCCCTCAATTTCCACTAGGCACAAGATCTAGAAGAACACATGTACTATTTGTGAGTTGAGCCAAGATGTTGTAATTCACCTCTTTCTTTTCTCTCTCTTTCTGAGGTGGCAGGGGAGGCATTGCCTTATTGTTGTTGATGATCTATTTCTCAATGGGCTTGTGACGGGCGGCTTTGGCTAGTAATGTTACACAGCACTTAGTAGCCATATTAGAACTAACTCCAAATTGATGCCTTCGTATCTGCTGATCCTAATGAAAAAATTCATCAAGATACATGACATCAAAACCGTCAAGCTTCTTGATACACAAATATGATAATGACAAACACACAGTATTTTATGAATTGTGATGTCACAGGTTCGAAAGAGTTATAGGGCACTAAAAGCTATAGCACGGCTTCAGAAGATGATGAGGGGGCAGAGTATCAAGCGTCAAACATCAAACACAATGAGAAGCATGCAACTTCTTGTCAGAATTCAAACTGAAATACACGCCAGGAGGCTGCAGATGATGCAGAATCCAAACATTCATCAACAAACATCATGGAGGGGAAACAGAGATGCTCAGAGTCTCGTAAGCAACTGGAGCACCTCTAACCAAGTAAGAACTAATCACATCCTCAGTATCAACCAATTCATAAATCTGTATACATAATTGACAGATGAACAAAATCACACATGTTGCCAGAATTCCCACCTAAATCAGCAGAGGTGGGTGGACTCATGTCTTCTGTCAAGGAAGTATTTTCAAGCTCAACTACGAAGCTATCATGCTTTTATAGGGTTTATTGTAATTAGGATCAGCACATAACCATGTAAAACAAGTTGACAAAACCAAACCTCAGGAGTTTAGATTGCTAGAAAACGAATTGTTTGACATGATTTTGCATATTGAAGCTATATGATAGTTTTGGATTGGCTTGGTTTGCATAAAATTGTTTCATTGGTTGAATTGTGTGATTGCACAAAATCACACATAGTGCTCTCGCCAGAAACCAATAACAAATCAAACCAATATCCTTTTGTGAAACTGAAGGTGAAACCAAATTTAGTCACCTACTGAAAGATTTCAACTTTAGATTTAATTTGTTTTTCTAGACACCTTGTGAATATCAACTCACTGATCTGCCAACTTGAACTTTTATGCCCTAAATAAACCTGTAAAACCTTAATTGTTTATTAGAATGAAAAAGAGCTCCTTTAATTAATAGGAGAGTATGATACAAAATTTCCCTAAGGAAGATAACAGGATGGTCCAACATAAATATAACATGTAAAGATATCTTATTCTAAAAAAACCAAATATCTTTTTGTCCAGTTATCAGAAAGAAAAGAGGAAAGATTTCATATCTAACAATAAGTATGCTATGATGAATTTCCTAGAACCAGGGTAAGTATCTTAAACTTCATAGTGAGCTCAAGGAATAAACTAAAATGATCCATAAAGTATTATTGAAATTTATTTATACCCATGCAATAAAGAAGACCATTACTTTAAGTGGTTCAATGTATTATATTCTGCATAAGTATTTGTATCCAAACCCGTTTAACTCACCCCGATTATCCCCCTAACGGGACAGGTATGAGTCACAAAATTGTACCCATAACCTGCTATTAGTTAAATAAAATTATAAAATCTGATAGCTAAAAAGTTTTTTTTTATTAGCAATAGCTAAAAAGATTTGAATAGATATTATTTTCTCATTTTGACTCAAAACAAATCACTAGTTATGGATTTTGGATGAGGTAAGGCGGCTACAGGTTTTGAGAGAAGCAGAGTGGGGCGAAGGCAGGTATAGGTAATGGTTAATAGATAGCGGGGGGGGGGGCATATGTTTTGTTTAACTTGAGCCAAACTCGCCCTGTTGCCATCCTTAATCTGTTCTATTTTATATAAAAGTAAATCCACATTAACATCCAGCAATAACAATCTGATTACAATCAAGGTAACAGTGAATACTTTTGATTTGTAAAGGCTGAGAACTATGCTATATATGACAGGGTGAATATAAGGGACTTGATCTGGACTTGTGAAATAAAATGAAATATGAAAAAAAAAGAGAATATTATCTTCTTTTTTGTCCTTTTTGAAGGCTAAGGTGTGAATTGCCAGTTACATTATATGCAAGTCATCGTGCTTTACAACATTAAAATAATATATGCAGCTTGAACTGTAGAGTTTGAAGGAGTGTAGCTTGATTAAAACTTTAAATTGCTTCTCAAAAAAAAAAAAAAATCGACAGCTTGACTTGCATGCATAGATTAGGACAATAAAAACCATCAATAGACCAGTTCCTTTTAACAGATGTTATTCAGACATTAACGGTTTTAATGGATTTCCAAGCAGCTTGAGGGAGAAGATGTTGAAGAGTGGGATGATAGCATGCTCACAAAGGAAGAGAGGAATGCTAGGTTAAGGAGAAAGGTGGAGGCTGTCATTAAGAGGGAACGAGCTTTGGCATATGCATACTCTCATCAGGTAAGATTTCCCTCCTCTTAGAAATTCTTCTGATCAAACTGATTTAAAGATATAATCGTAACAATAGCATATGCTGGCAAAGCCATGACTGTATTCTTTGTTTTTCTAATAAAATATGCAATTTCCAATGACCAGAATCTAATAAATTAGTTTGGTTTCATTAAACAATTAGGTTATTAAGCAAATGGAACTTTTTACAATAAAGAAGTAACAAGCCAAATGATCTTTGTACTTGTTTTACACATGGTCTTCAAAAAATTAAGTGACTAGCTTTCACTGCTTACACATTCCGAGTGACTTAACTATGCCCCACTTATGGGGTTTATCAAAGCCCCAACATATATTTCTCATTATCTTTTCGTTTCAACAAATAATGTTGGATAAATTACTTTTTGGTAGTTGAGGTCAAAGGGTTTCATCATGTCGGACCACTTTTTTTTTTTTGATAAAAGTACGGACCACAAATTTTTAATTGTTTCACTTTGGTCCTTTCTACTCACAAAGTCCATTTCTAACTGATTTCACCAAACTCAATGCAAAGTAAAACATAAGCTTTTATTCAATGACTCATTCCCTCTAGAATACTTGCATTGCTCTTACACAGCCCTCCATTTTTAGGATAAATTTTTATGGTAATTTTGTTAGAAAAATATTAATGTAACATAATTAAGAATACCATGCAAAATTCTCTTATTTGTCCATCTAAGCATCATGTAAGACTACATATTGAATTTCACTTCAGGTAAGATAACCCTAACCTTCAAGCTAAGAAAATAATAATAATATATATATATATATAAGACAAATTTGGAAACACAAAAATTCTGGGACCTAAGAAGTTGGAAGGACTAAAAGTATAATCCCAATCTCAGGGAGCAAAGAGAAACAACTCAAAATCTATTAACCAACATGAAAAAAACCCTTAGATAGGGTCCAATATATTAAACCCAATGACATTTTTTCCCTTCAAATGCCATGTGATCCAAAATCACCTGGAGCTTGACTAAATCCCCCCAAAACTAACATGATTGTTTGATGACATGCATCTCAAACCAAAGTCCATGGGCATTATACATGAAACTACATTATGTACCAAAAAAACAAATTAATTGTTCCCGAGTTTTCATGCAAGTTAAGGCTGAAAAAAATACACCAACATACAATCAAATATGCTAACCAAAATCTAACTATGATAGAGTTTAAGAAATCTTCAAACAGATAAACATTGTTTTCAAAATACCTGGTGCAAAGTTATCAAGAAAGAAGCTGAAGAAGAAAAAAGAGAGAGCTTTAATTTTCAATCCAAGTACATTTAAGATGCCTAACAGGAAGTTAGAATACTAATCCATCAGAAAAAATTAGGAAACAATGCCAATTTAGGATCATACGAGATACCTGGTGCTAACACACAAGAAATGAATATAATCCCTCCAGATTCCATGTACTTTCTTTGAGAAGTAACCGAGCTCTCTAAGTCAAGGTACGCTTATCCACAGCTGCTGACAGTAACTCCCAAGACCGCCAATACCTCGTTTTCCGACGCTCGATCAGGTGGGCTCCAATTCTGGTGGAATTGGCGTGAACTACAGGTTCCCTGTGGCCCTCAACATCCCAAGACCCCGGCGCCGGCGAGCCCCAAGACCTCGGCAATAACCCCGACCGCCAGCGCCGCCCTCCTCCGCCGAAGCCGCAGAAAGCCGGAAAGAACTCCTTTGGAAGCCTCCACCCCCGTGTCTGTCAAGTCAATTCACACGCACAATTCATCAAACAGGTGGCAGGCGACTCACGTAAGATCCGTAATCAAGGACGACGACAGCCTCACGAGCTGCCCGCCCTTCATGGCTCCGTCAGCAGCAGCCATGCCGAGCTACATGGCTCCAACGGTATCCGCTAAGGCAAAGGTGAGAGCAACCTCCGTTGAAAGCGGCGGAAAGGAGAGGGAGAGGAGGTTTTCGTTCGCGCCCACTCAAGGCATCGGGTCTCTGCGGCAGTTCATGGCGATGAAGGGGTCGGCACAGCCGGCGACGGCGCCGGAAGGAAAGCACCGGGCAATGCGGTCGATCGGGGAGCTCAGCGTTGATTCCACCGTCTCTCTGCCGGCGGCTCTGGGGAGAAGACGGTTGAAGTGATTAAGCAGTGGAAGACCTGAAGTCTGAGAAAAATGACAGTTTGGAATCCTAAGCTTTTTCCGATTTGATAATTTTGCATTTAAAAAAAAATTAAAAATCACATTTTTACAATCTCAAAAATAAACACTTTACATCCTCAAAATTACCAATTTTGATAATTAATATTCATGTGATTTTGGAGATGCAACTTACCAAAATCACAATTTTTGAGATTGTGAAATCTAAAAAATTTATTTTCTAAATGGGTTAGTAAAATACTAAATTTTTCATTTTTAGGGTTTTTTTTTTATGGGGAATTTTTTTTTTGAGTATCTATTTTCTTGTAGGGTCTATATAATTAAATTACTAATGTGGAATTTAGGTGTGATGATTATGTAAAAGTTTGCTTATTTTATGTAATTGATTATTGAAATTAGGTTGCTTGAAGATTTTTTTTTTATTTATGAGAAGACTTAAAGTGATGATAGAGAGCATTGATCTTTTAAAATTTGTATATTTTTGTCTGTCAAATTTGTTGATACATATTTTATATTTTTTTGCTTTTATTTTTTATTTTTAATTCACTGTTATGTTGTTATGATAATATCATTAGTTTTTTCTTTAAAATACGTATAAAATAAAATAATTTATTTCAAAATATAGGTAGAAGATGAAATATAATTAGTTTTAATTTTAAAAATTTATTTACGATATAAAATGATTGGTTAAATTTAAAAACAGCAAATTTTTATATGCAATAGGTGTAAAAGTACTATTTGTGCAGGGGATGGCAGGTGGGCCCATACAACTAAAAAGTCTTTTAACTGTTCATTAAAAGTTTGTTAATAAAATAAAAAATAAATAACCACCTAAATGTCACCTAATTTAATTTTATTTATGTTTTACCCATCCATTCTTAATTAATTATGTTATGCACACTCAAAATATTATAAAATTTTACATACACATATTTTAACTTATTTTTATTATAATCAGTAATCATAATTTTTCAATAACCTAATTATAGTTAGATTACAAAAAATTTGAGTCGTTCATCATATTATTTTAAAGATATTTAAATATATTTTGAGTGAAAATTCTAAAAATTTTAATATTTAGGTGGCAGCAAAAAAAGGAGACATCCGCGACGTGAATTGATTTTAGGACAAATCAGCATTTTTGTATAGTATTAAGGAAAAGAAAAATATAATTTTAATAATTTACTAACAGAATATTTTTTTTCAAATAGATTTTGATTAAGTTTTAACTCAAATGTGTGTTTGTAAGATTTTGTAATATTTTGAGTGTGTATAGCGTAATTAACTAAGAATGAATGGGTAAGACATAAATAAATTAAATTATGTGATATATAGGTAATTATTTTAATAAAAAAATATATAAAAATAAACTCTTACCTAACAAAAATTTACTGTAATTCTTTTGGTGACCATCTAATATCAAACTAGAGATTAAATTAAATTACTTATTTTTAATATATTCAACATGTTAATTAAATTATATTTTAATTTTGCAATTTAATTTAATTATTTTAATATTAATCTGATTTCATAAATTTTTAATATATTATTATTCAATTATATAAATTATACAAATTTAATATTATCTAGTGGGATTAAAAATTAACTTATTTGTCGTTGTTATTATTATTACGTAATAAAATAATAAATTAAGTCAAAAATAAAACTACTCCTAATTATTATTAAATTATGTTAAGGTAAGTGGTAATTAAAAATTTTAATTAAATTTAAGTTCAATTGACACGTTAAGAAACTATAAAAATTATAATAGATTATAATTCTATTTAAATAAAATTTATAAAATTAAATTGCTTGTAATTTTTTTTATGAGCAATTGTCATTAAACTGAAGATTAAATTGATGTTTATTCTTTTAAAATATTTAATAATATATATATATATATATATATAAATATATTGTGAGATGCTATATTCAACAATACATTAGTTAGTTATATTATTTAAATTTGATAATCTAATTCAATCAATTTGATATTACTTTGATCCTACTAATTTTAAATATATTATTAACTCATAAAATATCAAAATAACACAATAAAAAATTTACTCTCAGGTATTATTGAATTATATTGCAATGATTAATTGTCTACAATTAATTTTAGCTAATTTTAAATACATTTTGTACGTTAAAAATTATAAATGTTATAATTCATTAAAATCCTAGGACATAATCTTAAAAATATATTTAAAAAGAAATAAAAATATTCAAATGGTATAATTAAAATTGTATTAAAATTCCTATCAAAAAATTATATTTAAATATAATTATACTATATATCACGTAGTGCTGAAATTTTAAAATTTTATTTAAATATAAATATGAGAGCATTTCACACAGCACTAAAATAATATTTAAATATAATTTTAGTAATATATATCACATATAATATTAAAATTATATTCAAATATAATATCAGCTCTGTGCATTATTTTGTACTTGAATAAAAAATATAATATTCATGTACAATATTATATTTTCGTACTTAAATATGAAAGTAATTTTAAAATAAATTAATGTAAAATTAAATAATAAAAATCTCACTTTTAGTTTAAAATTTAATTTTTCATATTCAAATATGAATTTAACTGTAGCATAATAAAAATCATATCCTAATACAACTACACTATGTATTTTGTAGTGATAAAATTGTGAAATTACATTTGAATATAATTATGATATTGCACATCACTTAGTTTTAAAATTGTATTTAAATATAATTTTAATACTGTGCATTGCGAGTAATATTAAAATTGTGTTCAGATATAATTTCGGGACTATACATTATACACAAAATTAAAATTATATTCAAACACATTTGAATGTTTTCATATTTAAATATAAAATAGGCATAATTTTTATTTATTTTATTTTTATTTATGTAAATACTTTCATTAATATATTTATTTATTTCCATAAATGTTTATTATATTTGAACAATTATACATTATGTTACGTTAAAATTATATTCGAATAGAATTTCAGTTTGAAATATGTTTATTTATTTTTATAAGTATGTATTATATATGAATAATTATACATTATGTTATACTAAAATTATATTAAATATGGTTCTAGTTTGATATATTTTGCAAATTGTAATTATATTTTAATATAGTTTTTAATAAATTTATAATTTATAATAAAATGCATATTCCAATGCAAAATGGTTCAAAAACTATATAATGTAATAAAAAAAGGGATTTTTATGTACAAGACATAAAATTTATACGAAATTACGTATTTCACCATCAATTCATAAATATTACCACTTTCACACCATATTCATTTAAATTTTACGCATTTCACATATTTAATAGTATTTTAATTTACATATAATATTATAAAGTATATGAAATATGTGAAATGTGTAAAATTTAAATGAATATGGTGTGATAGTGGTAATATTTACGAATTGATGGTGAAATGCGTAATTTTATGTAAATTTCATGTCCTGTATGTAAAAACACCTAAAAAAAAGGCTGGGGCCGGAGAAACGACGTATAGGAACCACGCACCATGCGGCATTCTCTCCGTGCGTCTGCATTGTGCTCTGGGAAAAATTATTAGGTGCGCCGCGCGCACCGTTCGGACGCCCAATCAGAGGGCGCCACGTGTGCCCGGACCCAGCTGTATGGCACACATGGCGCCCTCTTATTGGGTTCCAGATGGTGCGCCATCCGAATCCAATAACTTCTCGTGCTCTGGAGCAATGTACCTGTTCCCCAGTGAAACACTCACTCACTTGAGGAATAATCAGTAATATCTGATGATATATCTTAAAAAAAATAAGATTAAAATAAAATTATTATCATTATTATTATTATTATAATTAGAAATTATGATAAATAGAAGTTTTAATGAATAATTATATCTAAGTTTCATACTATTACTCTCACTTAAGTCTAATTTAAAAATAAATTATTATATAATTAAATATATTTTTTAATAAATAAACTATTATATGATTAAACATATTCTCAAATTCTGTTAGTACGAATGATATTTGATTATTTGAAGCAATATTTGATTGTCAATTTGAGCAACATTTGTGACCTTTATAATAATTTATGATATTCTATGCTGGGATCCTGACTTAGAAGCTATGTCTTCGGACGCTTTGGCGTCACTGAGGAGTTTGGCTTATGTCATTTATGCGGTTTGTTTTGAAATACTATTTTATATTCTTGATATAATTTGAAGAAAATGTGTTATTTTGAATTCATATAATGTATCTCCTTATGTGAATCGAACTATTTTTTCTATAATAAAATCTACTTGAGATTATCCTCCAATTTTTTTTTTATTATGCATATTTACTCTCAAGATAACTATTTACTAGATGACGTATTTTAATACTCTATTATTATTTTGTTATTTATATTTTAATTTAATGTGTATTTTATAATAAGATCTCGGGAGACCATAAATTGCCTCTACTTATAATATAAATAGTTGTATTTGTGTTTTAATTATGCTTCGGCTTTATATATTTTAAATATTTCATGCACCAATTTGAATTTCTCAAGCATTACGGAGAGATTCGAGTTGGAGTGTGACATTTATATTTTTTGAATTTTAAATTTTTAATAAAAGTTGTGTAGATTATTTACTTAAGATTTAAAATAAAAAATGTGAAAAAAAATGTGAAATAAAAATAATTGTTAAATTTATAATTTTTTTTATTTTTAATGTTGTAAAACTATTTTCAAATCTTAATTGGGGCAAAATAATTGTTTTTAATTTCCCCCTTAAGTAATGAATTGGTAGTTATACATGAAGTAAAATAAAATTATGAAATATGAAATAAATTATACAATTAAATTGAAATATATATATATATATATATAATATGAAATAAAATAATTTTTATTATTAAAAACTGTGGGATTGAAATAACTAATGTAGGAGTGATATTTTTTTTTTTATCTTCTTATAGAAGGACACAAGTCTAAAAATGGTGAAAGAGCTTCATATTTCTCTAAAGTTCCAACCCTTCAAAACAAAATAGGCATTTTCGAAAATCATCAACATTCTCTATTAGTGATTGTACGATTCAAGTCAGTAAATTTAAGGGTAGATTAACCCGATTATATTTTGATTAATATTTTTGATCTGTTTATTAAATAAGTCAAATTACAGTTATAAATTTACAGGCGAGTCTACTCAATACCCTCTTAAATCACTTTTGCGTATTATTCTAGAATTAGTAGCAATACTTCCTCTCTTTAAGGCCCAGTTCAGCACGAGGATCAAAATCATGACTAAAATAGTACTAGTTAATAATAATAATAATAATAATAATAATAATAATAAGGGGTTTTTACCCGTATGACACAAAAAACTTCAATATTTACTTATTAGACACCCTAAAGTTAAATATTACATGACTAGTATCATAAATAAACCCTAAACCCTAAACCCTAAACCCTAAACTCTAAACCCTAAACCCTAAACCCTAAACCCTAAAGTTAAATATAATAATAATAAGGGGTTTTTACCCGTATGACACAAAAAAATTCAATATTTACTTATTAGACACCTTAAAGTTAAATATTTAAGTTAAAACATAACTTAAGTATGGTTTACTTAAATAAAATGTAAGGATTTTTTAACTAGGGTGTGTTGGTTGTAAAATTAAAATAAATAAGTGTGTGTCATGTAATATTTAACTTTAAAGTGTCTAATAAGTAAATATTAAAGTTTTTTGTGTCATACGAGTAAAAATCTCTAATAATAATGAATAAATTTTTTTAATTATTTTACACAAACTCTAATATAAAAAAATATTATTTTACTTATATACTCAATAATTTTTGATAAAAATATCAATTTTATTTGCATCTTAGATCAAAAGAATTTGTGTAGAATGATTAAAAAATTTTATTTATTATTATTATTATTATTATTATTATTATTTTAAACTAATACTATTTTAGTCCTCGCGCCAAACATGGCAGTATTCACAATACACTTCTGGTAGAATCAACTCAAATTTCAACTCGGTGGAGTTCTTACAAATCAGCTCTCATACTTTTTTTTTTAATGAGAAATCAATCAGAGCGAGATAAATTCATAGCACAAATGAAAAATACATAAATCTTAAAGTCACAAAGATCATCGAGTTGGTAATAATTAAAATATTTATGTAGAATATTAAATAATGAAGTTATAAATTTGACTCAAATTTGATCAGAATATAGAAAAAATTATTATAAACTATTAAAAATTTAAAATATAAATTTAAATATTAAAAATTATTATAAATTAGAATATAAAAAAAATATAATTTGAGATTAAAATAGTAATTAAAAATATTTAAATAAATTTTTTTTATGAACTGAAATTATGTTAAGTATTTAATTTATAAATTAATATTTTTTTATCAAAAATAACCCTTCAATTAAATAAGAAGTAAAAAAAAAAAGCCAAAAGTACCTTTTTACCCAGCAACAAAAAAAAATGTTTAAACAATAAAATAGTTTCATTTCACATAAAAATAATTTATTTTTACATGTTTTACAATTTTGAATATAATCATTTAAATTTTACATAAATTATTACCAAGATAAAATATTTTAACATTTTAATTAAATTCTAATACAATAAATTAATTTGATTTGAGACCTCAAAACTCCCATGGCTTATGGCCTCTGCCCTGTTTTGTAGTGCTATAACACTGATCCTCTTCCCCAGTTGCCTGAAACCTCAAAGCAAAGGCGAGGACCAAGGCGACCCACTCCAAGCAGAAGACGGCGGCGCTAAGCCCTCCGACCATCTTGAGGATGGCGACGCCGTCCTCCTCCTTGACGTAGGAACGGAGCTCGGTGAGAAAATCTGGCGACCTGGTGAAGGCGAGGAGGGCAACGGCGCCCTGGAAGATTGCAGTGAGGGCTGCGGCGGAGGTGTGGGCAGCGTGGGAGCGGTCTGACAAGGGCAGAGAGGAGGCTCCGGAGGCGGAGGAGGCGGCAGCGATGGCGGTGAGGGAGTGGAGGGAGATGAGGAGGAGGCCGCAGGGGGAGGGCAGGAGTCGAAGGGAGAGTGTGAGGAATATGCAGCTCGAGGCGCCGCCGATAAGAAGGTAGTTCGTCAGGAGGTAGGCTTGGTGGGTGCGGTGGAGTCGGAGCGTGGAGGAGGGGGAAGAGAGTTCCATTGCCGGAATGGCCATTTGACAGAGAGGGAGAGAGAGAGAGAGGAATGGGCGTAGGAGGAGATGCAGGGTGCAGAGTGCAGAGTTATTGAGAGCTCAGAGCAGAGGGAACAGGCAGGGACAGATGACCGTTGAGGCGACAGAAGGAGCTCAACGGCTAGTTTTCTTCTTCTTCTTCTTATTATTATTATTATTTTGATTACAAATTATTATTATTATTACTATAAATTTTTTTTTTATCATCATCATTATTTTATTATTGCTCTGCAGTTGCTGATTTTTTTTTTGATTATTCTGCTCATCTTAAAATTTTATCTAACAGTATTTCAATTATTTTATCAAAATGTTATTTCAATTATCCCCTTAAAATTAATTGAAATGTGATACTATTTGGCAATCATATTGAACCCTTTGATTTAAATAATCACAATTTATATAAAATTACGATATTATTGCAGCTGCAGTCTTCTATTTAATATGCTTACCAGATTATTACATCTTAATTGACAAAAAAGTTTAAGGAGACGTTTGGTTCAATATTATCTTGATGTTATATTATATTATTTAGAAAAAATAATTATTTGGTTTAATAACATCTATAGATAATCTTATATAAGATTATAAAATTATTAGTTAAAAGATTACATTAACATCAAGATAACAACGAACCAAACGTCCCCTAAATGAAATCCAGCAAAGACTACAATATTGAAATATTATTCGCTCTTCTAAGGATCACACTTGCAAATGCGTTCAAGAAGAACTCGAGGAAAAGGAGATTGTGATGTTTTCTAAATGATAAGAGGCTTGCTTTCTCACTATTTTTCTTTTCTTAGCTTCTATATTTTTCTTGTAGCTATTTTTTGAGCTTCTATTTTCGCTATAGTTCATTGAGCTTCTCGATTTTGATCTGTTTCATTACACTAAAACTCGTGGATGTCATTTGAACTCTTGTTTTCTAGTGAAAGCATACATAGTGATACATTTCTAAGCTCTTAAATCCCTTATTACTCACAGTTTTCTTATACACTGTATTTTTAGATTTTCTGGAGTATTTTCTTGCCAAGTTTGCAAAATCATCTTATTGTTATATTTTTTACTATTTAAATTGTAACTTAAGCTAGCTAGTCTAGTAAACCCTTCTTATTCTCTTCTTATTTTTCTTAGTGACGACGTATAGGTTTGTTTGGCTTTGATTCTCATAAAAAGCTATAGGGGTATTGAATAGATTTTCTCAAGGTTTTCAAAACCGGACCGAAGCGGTTCATGGTTTTATCGGTTCAACCGGTTGAACCGTGGTTCAATCGGATGACTTAATAATTACATCATAATTAAATATAAATTTTCTAAATGTGAGACTAATTTTTAAAATATGATAAAAAATATTTTGAAAAAAAATAATACAACTAATTTAAAAAATTTACTACCACAAAAAATTGTACCAGTTTTTAGCTGATTTCGGTTCTAATGTTGAACCAGACCGGACCTTGGGCCGGTTCCCGGTTGAACCGGTCGAACCGCCCGGTCCGGTCCGGTTTTGAAAACCCTGGATTTTCTTGGTTTTGAGTCCTATAAGAAGCAATAGAGATTATATTGGATTTGCTTGATTTTGATTTTCATAAAAAGCTGAGATTATAATAAAATTTTCGTTCGATGTGCATGAAGAGTGAATTAGGCAAAAAGCCGAACCATTATAAATCTTCTATGCCTTCTTTGTGTTACTTATGGTCCATTTGATTAAATTGAAATATTATACTCTAAATCAAATTTAAATTCAATCAAAAATCTCTGTATTCTCATATAAAATTTTATTATAGCAGGTGAATCTAAAGTTGCAAGTTTTTGATCTAATTTTACTTTAGTTTGCCCTGTTTCAGTCCTGTATTCAATTTTTATAATTAACTTTGTGCTCTGATTATTATTATTTTCATTATTGTTCTATTTATATAATTAACTTATTTGTATTAACTGAAGTATTTTTTATTATACTTATTTTAACTCATATTTAACTATACTTTATTTTTAATTTTTTTTTAATATATCACTAAATTCACTTAATTTGGGATAAATCCAGCATGTCAATATATTATTTTTTACAGTCATTTCCCCTTAATTAAAATCCAATAAAGCATTTCCTTTGCCTTAAAATTAAGATTTTGCCTTTTATAAAAAAACATTTTCTCTGAAAAAAAATTTAAATTACTTATACTCGGTAAGGATGACTTCGAGTTTTTTCAAGTAAGTTGGGACAATTTAAAATTGAAAATTTTGATTTTGAGTAAAACACAATTTGAATTTGTTAATTTTTTTTAATTTTAAATTAATTTTTAAATCAAGTTCATCAAAATTATAAATCATATTTTCTACTATTTGATCTATTATATGTATTAAATATATTAAAATATAATATTATAAATTTATTTTTTTATTTATTTATATTTATAATTTTATCTCTTTTACATAATTATTATAATATATTTATAATTTTAAATTTTATTTTAAAAAAAATTAAATTTATTATTAGTTAAATTAATTTTTTTTAATTTTGAATTTAATAAAATGCGAACGATTTGAAATAATTTTCGATTTTCGATTTTCGCTTTAAAATTGCGGCTCCTACGTCGGTTTATCGTTTTCGAAGGGCTGGGGCGGCTTTCGTGCCCTGTGAATAGCTGAGCATCTTCCTTCTGATGGAGTGCTCGCTTCGAGCTCTGTCGCCGTTGTCCAACGTGCCCTGCCCCCCATCGTTCTGCTCTAGGACTAGGTTAACGCACCTCTGCGCCATTAAACGCGGCGGCCGCACGAGGTCAAAAACCCAGCTTCGTCTCACCACTTTACATCCAGCAAATCCTCTGAGTTCATCTCCAGTTGCCCTTCCTGGTGAGCTCACTTTTCATTTTTAATTTGTTCTCTAGTGAAGTTATCGAATCATGGGGCTTATTGGCGCATTTTGCCGCAAGATCATTTGTATGTTTACTTTTATGGTAATTGTGTTCGTAGATAATATTTGTTCTGCCCTAATTTTGCCGGGGAATTGAAATCCTAGTAAATCCTTTATCCAGGATGTTTTGCGTTACCATTCGCCTTACTGTTTAATAGCTTTTCTACATTGAAGTATTCATTGTTTTAGTAACTTTTCATGTGTGAATTTTCCCCAGAACACGATTCCTCTATGAGGAGCCTCTCTTTGCAAAACAAAATAAAATAATTTGTCATTAATATTGGCAAACTGTTTATGAGTTTGATTTGCTCAATCCATCTAGATTACAATTTACAGCTGAAAAATGATGCTTCTTGTACTACTAGTGGAAGTATCTAATTTTTTTGCTGTGATTTCTAGACATTGATACCTTTTAGTGTATTGATTGTCACATGCTTTTCTTGTGCTATGTAAAATAGTCCTGCTTCTTTAGTATAAGAATGCTGTTGCATTTTTCTGAGCATTTTTACGACATGGAAGTGCTTATCCTATCTTTTGCTTTAGAAATTTATCCAATACATTTTGTTCTTGTGGCATTTAACTTATGATTTCTTTTACTTTAATCCCTATTTTCTGTAGCCAGCCCCACTTTGTGGGATAAAGGCTTGGTTTTTTTGTTGTTGTTGTTGAATCCCTATTTTCTATGCCTTTCTCGCATTTCTTGTTTGTTATGGCCTCTGTGCGTTTCATTTCCCTACCTTCTTTTATATTAAAAATTCCATTATGCCCATCCAGTATAATGATTTGTGCATAAAATGATCTCCTTCCTAATGAAAATATCTAATTTTTTAGCTGTGATTACTTGACTTTGATACCTATTAGTGTATTGGTTGTCGCAATCTTTTCTTGTGCTATGTACAATAGTCCTGCTTCTTTAGTATAAGAATGCTGCTGTTGCATTTTTCTGAGCATGTTTACAACATGGCAGTGTTTATCCTATCATTTGCTTTAGAAATTTATCCAATACAGTTTGTTTTTTGTGCCATTTAACTTATGATTTCTTTTACTTGAATCCCTATTTTATATGCCTTTTTTGCATTTCTTGTTTGTTATGGATTCTTTGCCTTTCATTTCACTACTGTCGTTTGTATTAAAAATTCCATTATGCCCATCCAGTATAATGATTTGTGCATGAAATGATCTCCTTCCTACCTTTGGCTAAATATTAAAAACAGTGCTCTATTGGGTGCAGTCCAAAGTACAAGCTCTGGAAGCCAATCAAATGTTGCTGAAACAACTGAATGGGCCATGCAAGGCATGTCAATCTTGGCAGATTTTTGTGATATTTCTTACTAGTTTTTTATGTTGTATATTAATCCAGTTTTTTTATTTTTACTTGCACATTTTTGTTATCCCATCAAGAAAGAAATTGTACTCGTAGACTTTGTTGTCTGCTATACTTTATCTTGTTTATGTTGGGGGGAGAACACTCATCAAACCCAAAACTTATATCAGTGGGTAAAGGCCAGCGCTTATATATTAACACCATAACTTATTGTTAATTATTCAATGTGAGAATTTTTATGTGTATTTTAACAAGTTTTCTTTTACATAAGTATTCATCCACATTGGAACCTCCATCAATTGCATGCTCACCAAGAGCTTACTCAACTATCTTCCATTGTGGAAGCCACCTGCTCTTGGATTTTTCAAACTACCATAGTAGCACAAACTCATGGGAACCTACATGAACCACTTGATCCTATCAAACTATTGGCTTTGACACTACTTGCTGGGGGAGTAACACGTTGGGGCCCAAGTTGGGTCCAATATAAAAGTAGATGAATATTCATCCAACCCAAAATTTAGGCTAATGAGTAAGCGTTAATACTTATATATTAACACCACGACTTGTTGATAATTATCCAACTTGAGACAATTCTCAAGGCGTTTATTTATTGAACTACTAACACCTCGGCTTTTGATGAATAAATAGCTCAGAAGCTAATGTTGTGATAGGAGTCTATTTTTCAGCAAACACGTTTTTTTTTTTGAAAAGCAAACAAGTAGTTCATGTTGTAGTCATCAATATATCAAAGGATAGTTTTCTTGCCAAATGAAGGAGAATTTTCTTCTTGATGCTGAAGACCTGTACATTAGAATTAGAAAAGTCAGCTAGTAGCATATAATCTGTGTTTTCTAGAAAAGCATCATTGTCACCATCATCGACATCAGTAGCCTTACCTCTACGAATGGGGTTGGCTTATTGTTGAGCTTAATTAAAAATAAGATTACAGATAAAAAATACTTAAGAAATATGGGCATGTAGAACAAAGAAAAGAAGAGACATCACTTGAACAAATTGAGAACATTGTCGTTAAAGGAATGTGCAAAAATAAACAGGCTAAAGTAATTGAATTAAAAGTTACTCGGAACTATGATGGCATGTTCTAAGATCTTTGAGAATGACGATAAAAAAGGAAATCACTACTTCTTTCCAAGTTTTATGAATGGACTAGAAATTCGAGCCAGGAGTAGAACATATACCCAGAGAGAGAAAGCTATCATACAGAGGAAGTCGAAGTCTCGCGTCTCGCATTACGGTTATGTATTCCATCGTAGTTGTGTTTCACAACTCATTCTAATTAGACAATACCTATCCTTGTGTCCATTTCTAGGGAAATTGAATAACAACAAATTATATGCATGGTTACCTGTTGACAATCACCAATGGCACAATGAAATCAAGAGGAAAGATCTCATATTCGTTGTACAAAACTTTTCTGTTCAACCACAATTGTCTAAAATCCTAATCTCTCTAATCCTAAGTTACTTTAGCCTGTCTTTTTCTGCACAATCTATCAGCCACAATGTTCTCTATTCATTTTACTGGTGTCCCTTGTTCTACATGTCCATATTACTTAAGTGTTGTTTCTATAATCTTATCTTTAATTAGAGTTACTCTAATATTCTTCCTAATATAATTGTTTCTTACTTTTTCTTCTGTAATCTAGCTCACGTTCAACTTAACATTCCCATTTCAGGCTAAGTTCTGTTGCTGATCACTTATTCGTAGCCAAATATTATTATGCATGTAATAAAGTTGATCTAATTGTTTTATAAAATTTAACTTTGATTATTTATGGTATTCTTTTGTCATGTAAAACTGATACTTCTCATTTTGGGCCACCAGGCTTTAATTCTATTTGTGATGTTCTTATTCTCATCTTCATGCTTTTGGATAATAGACCTATATCTAAAACTTCCACATCTAGAGATTACCTTTATGTTCTGGAAAGAACTTTTGATAATAAAAAGAATATTGGTGATGATGATGCTAATGAACATGTTCACCATCTTCCTTTACTTTGATTTCCTTTATACTTATCTCTCATTATTTTCTTTCAACTAGGGTTTTTGCACCAATTGAGGATAAACTTAGAGAACGTCGACTTAGATGATTTGGACATATAAATCGTAGGCCGATTGAAGCTTCAATTAGAAAAATTAAGTTATTAAATTTTGCCCATGTACAAAGAGGAAGAGGGAGACCAGAAAAGACATGGCAAAAAACTATAAGGAGTGATCTTAGTTATTTAGACTTAGATAAATATTTGATAACTGATAGAGCCTAATGAAAACAAATAATTCATGAAGCCGACCCCACCTAGTGGGATTAGGGCTTGGTTGTTGTTGGGTGGTAAACGAACCGAGCTGGGCCGAGTAGTGGTTTGTTCATATTCATGTTTGTTTACAAAAATCAAGTTCGAGCTTGTTTGAGCTTGGTTCGTGAACATAAAGGTATGTTTGGGCGGTTCATATTCGCAAATGAACTCATTAATGTATTCACAAACGAGCTATTATAAATCTAAGTTCATGAATACAAAAACTATAGATAAGCATTAAGCTTTTATATATCAAGAAAATTAATGTGTTCATGAGTAAGTTCATCATTATTATTCATAAATTTTTTTCATATTAATAAATAAGATATACTAAAATCTTTAAAATAGTAATAGTATGTTCATGAATTTCATACAAACAGTTCACGAACGTTAACGAGTTGAACGCTGGTAAGTGCAAACTCATTCATTTATCAATCGAGCTTTTAAAATTATATTTAAGCTTGTTTATTAATATTGACAAACTGAACACGAATGAGCTCTTATGGAATTGAACATCGAGCTATTCATCGAATCCTTGGTTCATTTATAACCCTTTCAACAAAAGACAAGGAATTTAAAGTCAGCAATATCAAATTATCATTGTGTACATCACTAAAGCATGACAATATTTATTGAGTCAGTCTAAAGTCTTAAGGCCTAGATTTGATTATATTATTGCTATTGGATGAATTAATGCCTACTTTGCTTGATATGTGTGGCGGAAATTTGATGTGAGAAAGAATAAAACTTTGTTCGGCCACTAAGCCCAAGTCATTTAATTACAAGCCACCAGGCTGTAGGAAATATTTTTAGGAAACGCAAAACCAGTGATAGCTTTCATTTCACTTTTGCCGTACTTAAATACAAGGGTGGCATAGTAGTTAATCAAAACATTAACTACCTACTTAATAAAAAGTCAAAGTCAACAAAATAAATCAAGTCAATCACTAACAAGTCAAAGTCAATAACTAAACAAAGATTAAACTACCCATTGGCCTTGTCAGTCTAGGCACAAGTAAAACACCCCTCTGCAGTAGCCAGTTGTGTTTCCATTCTCTTTTTCTTATTTTATCTCGGATTCTTTTCTTGATTCAATGCTTGGATGTTACCTAAGAAAATTACAACATGGTTGGATGACACATGGAATCAACAGATTTTTATAGCTTGAGGAAGGATGTTCAAGCTGCTGCAGAGCGTGTGGAAGAAATTAGGGCTGCAGCTGATCTGGAACGGTTAGAAGCCGATGTTGCTGCGCTGGAGAGGAAGGCTGCAGATAGTTCTCTGTGGGATGATCCTTCTAAAGCACAGGAAACACTTCTTTCTCTGACCGATGTCAAAGACAAAATCAATCAGCTCAATGAATTCAAATACCAGGTTCGTTGTATGATGCCATGCTTAGGGATACTTCTTGTATATGGATGAAATGTAATCTTGAACATCAGACCAGCTGATACTTATGCACGACTTAAAGTTGTTTTCCAACTAGAGAAATATAATCTGTGGTATGATCTGTTAAAACATTGTGCTCATGAACAGCTGATCATCAGTAGCCTTACCCAGGTATAGGAAAACATCATTTTGTACCCTTGAACATTGTGTATATAAGCATTCTTTATTCCTTAATGTATAAACTGTGATACTTATGACTTGGCGTAGTTTGATCTGTCAATAGCCGAGTTGAATAGATTTTCCTTCATAGAATTATAAAGTTGCCAAATTTTTTGAGATTATCAACACAAGGGAATGCTGTTGCTTTTAACAAAATCTTTCTGCTGCCAGAATGGAATGAAGTTACTTTGATCTGTCCACAACTGAATGATTTATTTATACTTGTTATACTTGAAGCTACTCATATCTAAGCCTGTTGTCATTTTGAAAAAAAAAGGGGGCAATTACATATATCACCCATAAAGAAGGCTTTTTACTCGTTTAACTCTAACAACAACAACAACAACAACAACTAAGCCTTAATCGCACTAGGTGGGGTCGGCTACATGAATCCTTTGTTTTCATTACTCTTTTTTAATTAACAAATTCTTATCTAAGTCTAAGTAATTAAGATCAATTCTTATAATTTCTTGTCATGTCTTTTTTGTCTCCCTCTTTCTCTTTGTACATGAGCAAGATTCAATAACTTAAAATTTTTTATTGGAGCTTCAATCAGCTTACGATTTATATGTCCAAATCATCTAAACTGACTTTCTCTAAGTTTATTCTCAATTGGTGTAACACTAATTTTTTTCGGATATACTCATTTCTTATTTTATTCTTTCGTGTATATCCACACATCCACCTTAGCATCCTCATTTCTGTAATATTTATTTTATTTGTATGTTTCCTTTTTGAAAGCCAGCATTCAGCACCATATATCATCGCTGGTCTTACTACAATTTTATTAAATTTACCCTTAAGTCTGAATAAGATTTTTCTATCGTACAATACACCAGAAGTATTTTTTCATTTTATCCATCCTGCTAATAATGTCATTATCTATTTCACCATTATTTTGTACGATTGATTCAAGGTATCTAAAGCTCTCACTTTTTTTGACAATTTGATCACCAATATAAGTGTTTCTTTCTTGATTAAATGTGCACTCTATATATTCATTTTTTGATCTACTGAAACGAAAACTTTTAGATTCTAGAGAATTTCTCCAAAGCTCGAGTTTTACTTTAGCTCCCTCTTTAGTTTTATCAATAAGAACAATATCATTTGCGAAAAGTATACACCAAGGCACTTCATCTTAGATATGTCTAGTCAGGACTTACATAATCAAAGCAAAAAGATACGAACTTAAAGCTGAGCCTTGGTATAATCCAACTGTAATAAGAAAATTCTTAGTCAAACCTCCTTGTGTCTGAACATAGATAACAGCTCCTTTATACATGTCTTTAATAACTTGAATAAAGTTAGATATTTGCTCGTTTAACTCCAAACCTCCTTTTTACTCGTTTAACTCCAAAAGTTAGATATTTGCATATGTCATCCCATACTTTAAATATATAATTACGAAATGCACCCTTTCATATTGATGAATGCTAGATCTTCTTCTCCCTTAATAAAATGGTGTAGATCTTTTCCAATTTGATGGAGAGGCAGTGTAGTTTGTAATTATGCTGTCAAATCATTTTTGAAAAGATAACTTTTTTTGAAACACGTATGTGATAGAAAATAAAGTAAATTATGTTAAAAATTATGTAGAATGTTGAATAAAATTGATTGATGTTTTGAGAATTATGTAGCATGTAATATAAAGTGAATTTTTTTATATTAGAGTTTATATAAGATGACTTAAAAATTTATTTTTTATTATATATATTTAAATTGTATGGCCTTTTTAGCTTATGACATTTTGCCTTTTTAGCCAAATGCCAAATAGGAAAAGTTGTCATCATATCCTATTTAATGAAAGCACAGCTTAATGTTATAGCACTGCCATTGTGAATAAGGGTGTGCTATCGAGTACAGTGGATACAGTTGCTTTTGGAGTATTTTTAAAGATTAGTTATCATATTGGGTTTATGTAAACAATGGGATTGCCTTTTTTATAATAGTAAATATGAACCGTTACGAAATGGTGGAATTGTTCTACTCATTAAAAATGTCTTATGATATATTTATGTGTGTTATAATTATTAAATTAATATACTTGAATAGTAGTGGAAAATATAGTAGGAAATAGGTGGGGATGTAAAATACTGAAATATTTCATTGCACAACATTCTGTGTCAATTTTACGGCAAAAGAGAAACTACTTTTGCAACAAATCTGAACATGGCCTAGATTTCTTTCTTTTTTTGTTTGAAGTTAGATGCCAAGATCCCACCTTGAAGGCTGAGGCCAACTAACAGTCCCCTAACATGCTAGTTGTCGCCAATATTTCAAAAATCATAACATGCATATAGAAGGAATTTTTAAGTGGATGATCTTACCGCATTTTAGAGAAGGATTGATGTTCTTTGGGTAATGGCTTTCAGGGTATAGACTTACAGTAAGGACCTAAATTCTTGACAGATTCTGTAGTAGGTTACATCTTTTGATTTTATGAACCTATTGCCACTTACACTACTATTGTTTTCCAAGGTGATTCCCCATTGGGACATTATTTTATAAATCCTTCTTGCAAATAGTTATAGACAGGATCTTCTGTGTTGGACTTATTTGGATACATTATATTAAGGGAAAAATCTACCACATCAGGCAAACACGACACATGACAAATTTAGGCTAATTCGCTGGCAGGCCTCCCGAATTACGTTCCCAAATGAGTAAATGTGTTCAGAGGATTTGCTCGCACTTTTCCTTACAGTCGAATAGTTCGGGGCCATTCAAGCAATATCAAGCTAACAGATTCCTAGCCATTAGCACTCATTACATCATATTCTTATCCTTATTACATGGCGCCTAACATAGGAGCAAGGGGGAGGTGCTTGTCATTAAAGCTTAGCTTGATAGGCAATGTAGGCGCCCTGCTTATACCACCCATGTCGCCTAGCCATTTGAGCATTAATGAGGGCCACCTAATTCCACTTGCTCTCCTCTCAAGATAAATACTCACACTTATAATGAGAGAAAAAAGGGGAGAAAAGGGGAATCCAGGGACCTCAATAATTCTATAATAGGACTCACAACAGCTCTTTCCTGCTTAAGGGGAGCCCCTAGCCAGTACAGTTCACCTAGTCTCAGCTTTTCGACTTTGGTTAGCTCTTCTCAATAGTGCTCCCCCCTGGAAACAAGTAGTTTGCCACTTTATTCCTTTCCTTCTAAAAAGGAGATCTTCAGGAAAGCTCATTTCCTTTCTTAACTCCAAAACTTTACTCTTACCCTCTTCATTCTAGTTTAAAATTTTTTACCCAAACACATTACTTGTTGCTTTAATTGTTATATGATTCTGGTTGTAGATCGAGGAAGCTGAAACAATAGTTAAATTAACTGAGGAGTTGGACTCCATAGATGCTGGACTTCTTCAAGAAGCTTCTAAAATTATACAAGAATTAAGCAAGGCGCTGGAGCGATTTGAACTAACACAGCTTCTTTCTGGTCCTTATGACAAGGAAGGAGCTGTGATTACTCTTACAGCTGGTGCTGGGGGCACTGATGCCCAGGTAGCCTTTGTGGTCTTGCCTCTCTTTTCTCCTTAAAGCTCGTATGGACCAAGATTTTTTGCTTTCCTTCTTTCTGTGATTTTGTTGATGATATAATCTTGTAATGCTCGTGTTTCGTTTTCAGTGCAGGATTGGGCTGACATGTTACTACGAATGTACATAAGATGGGCAGAGAAACAACGCTACAAATATAAAGTTGTGGAGAAGTCTATTGGAGATGAAGCTGGAATCAAGTCAGCTACAATAGAAATTGAAGGGCGTTTTGCTTTTGGATACCTTTCTGGAGAAAAAGGAACGCACCGGATTGTTCGCCAATCTCCGTTCAATGCAAAAGGTCTTCGCCAGGTAATTAATGCATTAGTCTTTATACTTTTTTAAACCCAGAAGCAGTTGGAAAATATGAATTGTTAAGTCTCTGAACTTTTGTCACTATAAACAGACAAGTTTTGCTGGCCTAGAGGTCATGCCTCTTCTTCCTGAAGAATCTACAGATGTTGATATACCTGAAGAAGACCTTGAGATAGGCTATTCTCGAGCAGGAGGTAAGGGAGGCCAGAATGTGAATAAGGTGGAAACTGCTGTTCGAATAGTTCACATTCCAACTGGGGTTACAGTCCGCTGCACAGGTAAGTACTAATCGAGAGGATTTTTTCTTCACTTATTTTGTTCTATAACTGTTCTTTTTTATATTTAATTACATTATGAAATGCACTTGAATTTCTCCTTTCTCGGCCATGGTAAGGAAAACGTCTCCATCCACGTGATCGTCCCCGACCACGATAAGGTGGGGAAAGAATTGTTTCCACAGATTGGGTTTGTGGTTTATTATTTGGTGTGAGTGTTTGGGTTATGTTGGCAAGATGTTTAGAGTCCAATGTATCGGGATAAATCATTTCATAGTTAAGTAGTATGCCTGTAAACTCATCTAAAGGAATTGGATCCATGCGAGCAGTGACTGTAGTGGTAAGAGCCAAAAAATTAGGGCCTAATCCAGAGAGAATCTTGAGAACCATTTGCTGATTAGAGACAGGGCAATCTAGCAGCAGCAAGGTTATCGATGAAATCGGTCATTGACATGGAGTCCTTTTTGAGAGTGCGAAGTTGATACTCTAATTGTTGGATACAAACCTCAGAGTTGGATAAATCGCCGCAATAGCTTTCCACATTGACGCAGCTGTGTCATTGTTGAGAAATTGGGCGAGCACAGGTAGGCCTCTCAACGAGTCAGATTTAGATTAGGTTGTCCCCAACCCGGAATACAAACGAATCAGATCGAATCGAGGTTGACCTGGATGTGGATCGGATTTCGGGCTGACCTGAAATTAATACTAACTATAATCTGGATTTATATGTATAGTAATAACAATATTAATTAATCTATTATTTAGTATATTATAAAATAAGCAATCATAAATATAAATTAAAAATATGATAAATAAAATAGGTAAATAACATACATTTCACATCATTTATTTCTATTAAGAAAAACTAATTTTAATATACCTAGCTTAAAACATTAGTATACTATTTTAAATCATTGCAAAAATTATATATATTAAAATAAGAGTAATAATAAATGTAAAAATATTATAAAAAAAGAAAATATGCAATCTTTAAAATAATGTTATAAGCAAGAATTTTATAAAATCAAAATATTAATAAAATATATCAAAAGTAATTTAAATGTAATACAAATAAAATTTTACACTATCAAATATAAATAAAAATTTATCTTTAAGTTTTATATTTTATTTACTTTAATAAAGAAAAAATATTATAATAAGAATCAATAAAAATATATAATGTTATTTTTAAAAAATTGGATCGGTTTTTTACCGAATTAGATCAATGTCGACTCGGATCCGACGCACTAAATATATAAACGGAGTGGGTCGGATTTCGGATTAATATTTTAGGTCAAAAAATTGTTTAGTTTAATAGGACAATCGGATCGAAACTAGGATTGGATTGTGTTATGATCCGACTTGTTGACAAGCCTAAGCACAGGTTCAGTAAGAAAGGAGATTATTCAACTTAAATTGAGTTAGTCTTACCGTAGCCAGAATAGGTACGCGGGCTTGATTTTCGATGAGTCTAGTAAGGTCATCGGTGAGAAAGGGAGAGAGCCGTTGATATACCACATGAGTCCATGTGCTTGGAAGATGTGGGAGGTAATTGGTCTTATTAAGCTTCACATTAAGGAGATGATGGACATTAACCAGCACAGTTGATGATTCCGGAAGAACGACATTAGTGGTGGTGAGTAAGGTGGATGGTGGGGAAGAAGATGAAGAAGGTGGTGAGTTTGCACAAGCGGCAATAAAGAAGAAAGCACAAGTGGCAATAAAGAAGAAAGCACAAGTGGCAATAAAGAAGAAAGCACAAGTGGCAATAAAGAAGAAAGCACAAGTGGCAAAGCCCACACTTCGAACGCAGCAAGGGGCATTATATAAATAATCAATATAGTTACATCTCAATATAAAAAAACTAAGGAGCTGACCAATTCTCTTAAATAGGAGAGGCTCCAACTGTCAGTGTAGCTGGAAACTAGCAAAGCTTGATCGATCAAGTGATCGATACTTGATTGATCAAGCAGCTAGCATTAGAGTCTAATTGCTAGATTCTGCCCAAGTTTCATTGATCAACTAATCGATCAGTCTATTTTGATCAATCAGTACCTATAGTATTCCTAACTTACACAAGGCCTTTAATCGATCAAGCTTAAACGTCCGTTTCTTTGATCGATCAATATTAGTTTGATCGACCAAGTGATGGATCAAATAAAGCTTTACCACATGAAGCAATCACCTTTGATCTATCAAACAATAGTAGTTCATTGACTTTGATCGATCAAGCGCTATGATCGATCAATTGGTCGACCAAAGATAATGAAAATCCAATTTAATGGCTTGTACTCACAAGTTTCCATTCATCCAACTCCAATGCAACAAGACCCAAACCAATGAAAGAGAATTACAATAATATACAATAGATATCAACAACAACAACAACCAAGCCTTAATCCCACTAGGTGGGGAATATACAATAGATATCATCATAGTCTTTAAGACAAATAATGCGTGGCTGTTGAAAGACCGTCAGGACAACTTGTGAGCGCGTCTAGGTGCTATAGTAATAAGAGATCAGGTAGTATCATTCCTATCAGCAATTGCTTTCAGGCGAGTAAGCGTCGAGATCCTTGAGATTTGGTATTAGAGTGAGCGCATGTTCGATCCCCGATAGTGTGCTGGGGGGAATGTTGGGTGAGCATGGCGGAGGCCAAGTGGGCCAAGTCACAGTGGCGAAGGCTAGGTGGGCCAAGTCACGAGGTGTACCAAAGGCCGGGCTGACCGAGTTACACACTCATGTTTAGCGCTCTGCCCGACAAATAATGCGTGGCTATTAAAAGATCATCAGGACAACTCGTGGGCGAGTTTGGGTGCTATAGCAGTAAGAGATTAGGTAACGTCCTTCCTATCAGCAATTGCTTTTAAGCGAGGTGGTTAGCATCGAAATCCTTAAGATTTACTCATGTTTTCTTTTTAAATAAAGAATATCCAAATTTTAGATCTTAGATATATTATTCATTTGGTCAACATATATCTATATTTCATTGTTATTCTTAAAAAATTAGATCAATGTAAATAACACATTTATAATACATGCTTGAGCTAATAATATCGAAGAAAAACAATTCCTACTTAATGGCATGTGGCCTAAATTTCTTTTTTTTTTTTTGAAAGTACATGTGTTCTCTAGAATTCATTTCAGTTTTTTTTTTAATGTACTTGATATCAACAATCCTCAACCTTTCTTATCCTAGTTTGGAATTGTAGTTGCAGAACATGTCAGCTTGTTGGATTAAACTCAGATCCAACACTTGATTAGCTAAACTCGAACCTGACATCATTACTCAAGTCTCGTGTTCTGCCTGAAATCCATCCATTTAAATTGCATTTTGATCAACTTCCTAATCTGATCCGTGTACATAAAATTCTCAACTCTGGTCAAGCTGAACCTGACCCAATAACGCGCAGCATGAACCCACAATTGAAAAGCCACAAAATATTTGCCTGAACTAATTACCAAGTTATCCTACCTAAACCTCAATTCCTAATTAACGCATCTCCTTGTTGCCCTGATTGTTTTGCAGAGGAGAGAAGTCAGATTGCTAACAAGATCAAAGCTCTTAGTCGGCTGAAGGCGAAGTTGCTCGTAATTGCCATCGAGCAGCGAGCTGCAGAGATCAAGCAGATAAGAGGGGATGCCGTCAAGGCCGAGTGGGGCCAGCAGATAAGAAACTACGTTTTCCACCCGTACAAGCTTGTAAAAGATGTGAGAACCGGGCACGAAACCTCTGACATCACTTCTGTTATGGATGGAGATCTGGATCCTTTCATCAAAGCTTACCTTAAATTCAAGTTCAGTGCTGCTTCAGTTGATGGTACTACTCCCAGGTAATATCTTATTTATATGTTTAGTTTAAGCAGTGTATATGAAGTAGGAAATTCATAATGCTCATAGATCATAAGAAATTTCTCACTTTTTAGGGGATCAACTTTAGTTTTTTTTAGTGATCTATGTTATGTCGGGTTCTAGCAAGTCAAAATGCATCGCGCAAATGATGAATATATAAAAGAATGGTATTTGATTGAAGATACTTACGTTATCATGTTTCTATACTTTAATTCTTTCGCGAGCTTTCTTTTAAGAATAAATAGAACTGTCGGATTGCAAGAAAAGAACACTTTATAGGCTAAAGTTTGATATTTTCATGACCTTTAGAAAAATAAGTACTTCATAATTTCGAAGTATTATTGTTTATTGTTAATATAAGGTAAATTTTAAAGGGAGATTTACGTACAGAACACTGAATTCATCACAAATTACGCATTTCATAATCGTTTAGTAAATATTACACATATCACACTCTTCCTATGGGTTTTACATTCCTATTGTAATAATAGCCAACAAAGAAAGAGTGTGATATGTGTAATATTTACTAAACGATGGTGAAATGCGTAATTTGTGATGAATTCAGTGTCTTGTACGTAAATCCCCCAATTTTAAAATATTTTCATTTACTAATATAATATCATGACATCGTATTAGTATGCGATGTTATTGAATCGTAAAACAAATTATGCTAATTACTTTGTGTATTTATATGGTGCAAATCTCTTTAAATAATATTTCGAATTCATTCACGATTTTTGTTATATATGTATGTATGCCTTTATGAAATAGCTGATTGTGAATTGGAATTCGATTTCGCTTTAGGCTGCGTTTGGGAAAGCTTTTTGATATTAAAAAGTGCTTTTTTATATAGCTAAAATATAAAAGTTGTGTTTGGTAAAATAGCTATTTAACCGTTTTCAGCTATCAAAAAGCTAAAAAACAGCTGTAGAAAAAAGCTAAAAAAAAAAGCTTTTTGGAAAAGTGATTGTGCTCTTATTAATTATGGACAAAAATGCCTTTAATATTATTTATCTTTAACCGAACGCATTTTGCTAATCTTTCCCGTCATTTTCTTCCTCATGTCCCTTCATTAAACCAAATATGCAATTGATGTAATTTTCATATTTTCATATTTTCTTTATAAAAATGTATTAAATGATATTATTAATATAGTGAAATAAAAATATACATATTTATGTAGATATAATATAAAATAAACAAAATTTATTTTAAAAATTTATAAGTAATATGTAAATAAACTATAAAATAATATAAAATATATTATAAAATTAATGATACATAAATTTAATTATTTAATAGAATAAGTTAATTATTATTTATTTATAGAATATATGTAATAAAAAGTATTTAAATTATGTCTAATTTAGTCAAAAACAAAAATATTTTAGACAGCACAGCAGTTTAACCAAACAGTTTTGCTTTTGATGACAGCTTTTAACAGTAGTTTACCAAACGTATAAAACAGCTTTATTCAACAACACTTTTTTATACAGCTATACAGTACAGCACTTTTTTATACAGCACAGCAATGCCAAACTGAGCCTTAATTTGTATTTAATACTGTGAATTTTTTTTAGATGATTTGATATGTTGTGGCAATTAGATGCATAAATTAAACATTCACATCTTATTATTTCTGTAGGCAACTAGGTATAGAATAAACAATTTTTGGGCATTTTATTTAATCTTCTCAAAAAATCTACATATTGTTTCATATATTAATTTAATTCTTAAAATTTGTGTCATGCATTTTATTTGTTAAATTAATCATCAATCTCAACAAATTAAATATGCATTTCATCTAATGCTGATTAATAATCAATTATAATTATCTAAACAAACCAATTAATTGCTTTGATAATAACTCATTTATATTTAATTTATTAATATGAACAAATAAGTTTGAATATAATTTTAAAAATTTGATGAATAAATAAATGAGTTTAAACATTATAAAAACAATCAAAATTCAGAAAAAAAAGAACAATATTTAGAGCTTAATTATGTCTCCAACTCAGCAGAAATTAAATGAAAATTAAAATTGATGCTTTAATTTGTACCTAATTATAAGTCATCAACAAACAGTAGTGTTTTTTATAATTTCTCATGATAATAGGTTGCCGTTTACAGTTTACTGTTGCATGTGGAATTTTTTTTGGAAAAACTATTGCCATTTAAAATAAAATATATTCACGTCATTAAATTTAGAGCATAATATTATTTATTTATTATTATTATTATTTTAAGTATAATATTTATGTATATTTATAATTTTAAATTTTTAATATTTGAGTTGCTAAATTATATATAATATATCAATTAAGTCTTATTTCTAAATTTTTATTGTGACAATTTTTTAAATATTGTTTTTACTCTCCTTGTTCTCTCTAAGTTAGAATTAACCTTGTGAGTTATATCATAAATAAATTTCAACACTAAATTAATAAATAATATTTTAAATTTTAATATTAAAATTAATTTTGTCTTATATTCTATATAAATTTTAAAATACATGTTCCTCGGCTTCATTGTGGTTAACATTGGGGGAGAAATTATTGGATTCAGTTCAATCGATGATGAAAAAAACTACCTTTTTGGAGTCCTAGAGGAACATGTAATTTGGGTTAACCTATAATGCGACTTTCCCGATTGTTTAGGCGTTAAATTATATGGCTGTTAGCGTGTCGAGTTTAAGCGAGATGGGGTCAACTCGATCTCGACTCAAAATAACTCGAGTTCGAGTTTACACAAAATAAATTTATTTAACTCATATAAAAATATTTTTATCTTTAATATTATTTTATATTTAATTAAAAAAATGAAAAAAAAAATAAGGATGTGTATATTATAAAAATTGAATTTGGATTGTTCAATATATAAAGAATGAAGTTGGTCACTACATCCGATCAATATTTATGTATTATAATAGCATTAAATAATTATATATAATATAGCTAACTCTAAAATTATTTTAAGCGAGTTAAGCTTGACTTAAATTTAAATCAAAATATAAATTTTTTCTGTGTGACTCAAAACTTGACTTGAAAAGACTTGAATCGAGTTCGATTCGAGTTAAAATTTGAGTATTTAGCATTTGCTGGAAATATGTATTTATCTGAAATACAACAATAACGAAAACATTAATTGAGCTATAGTGTGGTTCGGCTGTATAAATTTTTTATTTTTATTATTAACTGAGATAGTGAAAGATGAAATATAATGGAGGGGGTGCTTTTACGTCATGTCACCAGAGCGCTAAAAGTATAGCGGACAATTACTTTAATAAGTAGATGTACTATAGATATACTATAATATTTTTTTGTAAATTTTATATCAGGATGATCCTCGGCTTATAGAAAGATATCCTATTTGAAACACAAACTCTTCTCTCTGATAATAACGATCTTCCTTCTCAGACTTGTGGTTTGATTTGCTTTGCATACAACTTGGTATCAAAGACTTGAGCTTTCCTTCTCTTGACTTGTAAGTAATTCAGATTCATATCTTAATTTTATATTTATGTTTGCGTAAATTTTTTGATCTTAGATCTTCATTGAAATGAAATCGAAGAATTTTAAGTTCTTGCTTTAAAAATGTTATCATTTTTAATATTTTGCTAAAATCTATTTGCTCTTCTGTAATCCTGCCTCCTAACTCCTAAAAGGCTAGAGAGCTAATAAATAGAGAAAATTGAAAGGCAATACTGTTAAAAGTTGAGAAAGAACAGCGGTCTTAAATACTATATAAGATACTAAAAGAAAAAGTGTTCTATGTGGGTGTTTATAACTTTTAGATTTTTTGTGTTAAAGTTCTAAAATTATTTATAATCTATGATTGAAAAGTTCTGTTTAAATGAAAAAAATGAAAAATTTACTCTAAATAATATTAAAGATGTAATAGAAATTAGAAATAAACAAAGAAATAAATTAAATTAACTTAGCAAGTAATTTTAAGATATTGATAAAAATGAAAGGTGAAATTTGTGAACTATAATATTCAAGGCAAAGATTTAATTGAATTAAAAGATAATACTAAAAATAAAATAATGAAATAAGAAAACTAAAATAATTTTAAAATCTTAGATCTGAAAAGGATAAGAAAGAAAAATATTTTTATTAGGTGAATGCTTCTATAAATAAAAAATTTATCAATTCCGAAAAAATAGGTTATATACATGTTATACATGAAATAAATGTTATTGAAGGTATAAAAATTTTAAAGGATTATATGATTTTTTTTTAATTAATAAATAAATTTTAAAGAAAAAATTAAAAGATATATGAAAAAATCTACATTCAAAAGATTAATAGTTATTCAACAGGTATATTAAGATAAAGAAGAAAATTTTGAATTATATATGATTATAAATTTAAATATCAAATATATTATATTATAAAAAAAAAGGGCGATGAAAATACTAATTATAAATTTAAAAGATAAAAAGTGAAATATATATGAAAATAAAAGAATCTATAATATATCAAATATATTATGTGATTTTATTTGTATTTATGCATAATTTATTATTGATTTTACTTATATTTATTGTTGACATTATTGTTAATTTATTTGTAAGTTAATTTATTTGTATTATAATTATAGTAAATTAAATTTTAATTAAGTTCTATTCGCTCCCTTTTAAACTTATACTTAGATTTTACTATAATAATTTATGAAAATAATGTCTAGTATAATAAAGTAATTTTGATGATTTTATTTATGTTTTAGAAGATTAACTTAAAAAATAATAGAAGTTCAAAAATAAATCAAATTGTTTTTTCTGTCTGCCAACACGAGAATAAAATTATAGTTATATAAATATTTAAATAAACTAATAGTTTTATAAATATTTAAATATATATACATACAATGTACAATTATTTATAAACAATAGAATTAGATCGAATTTTAATCGTATCGAAACAGAGTCGACCAGGGAGCCTACCCAAAAAATGGGATTAGATCAAGTTCAATTTTAAATTGAGTAATTAGTTTTATTTTTGATATAATTAGATATCTAATAAAAATGGATTCTAAGTTGAAACTTAGGTATACTCACATCATTTACGAGAATTTATTGGGTCCAAATGTTTGATCATATCAAGCGTCCGTCTGCCAATAGTAGAGAGCCGCACAGATGATCGACTAGCCTTACTATAATATCGCAAACTGTGTTAAGTTGCTAGGCGACCGAATGAACTAGCCGATCGGCCGAACGAATCGTCTGGTCCACCGAACGAACCGTCCAATCGGCCAACTAGATGATCTGGTTGGCCAACCAAGCCGTCCGTTTACTCTGATCGGATTATCTATTTTGCCACCAGACAAATAGATATTAAGTTATTATTTGTTCAAAATAATAGGTATGACTTGAAATCATGTAAATGTCAATTCGAGAAAATATAGTTATATGTGATACTTACTATTCTAAATGAATACATATCCGATTTCAAGTTATATCTACTTTTTAAATAAATACCTACTTAATCTGGTAGCTAAACAGACTATCCAGTCAGAGTAAACAGACTATCCAGTCAGAGCAAACAGACAATTTGATCTGCTATAAAACCGTCTGATCTGTCAACCGAATGGTCTATTTAGCTGCTCAATAATTTAATATCATTTATAGTATTATGTATGAAGTAGAACTCGTTTATCTATGTGTTTTTTTATTATTGACAGACAGTATGCATGTGAACTTAATAAATTTTCTCATTTATAAGATTAATCAAGCTCAAGGTGGAGGTAGTTGGGATATTAATAAATAAAATAAATGAATAATTACCTACATGTCACACATTATTTAGTTTTATTTATATTTTATCCATTCATTAGTTAATTACGCTATGCACACTCAAAATATTATAAAATCTTATATACACACATTTTAACTTATTTCTATTATGATGAGTAATTATAATTTTTCAATAACCTAACTATAGTTAAATTACAAAAAATCTGAGTCATTCATCTTATTATTTTAAGGATTTTTAAATATATTTTGAGTGAAAATCTTAAAACTTTAGCAAAGAAAGGAGACATCCACGATGTGAATTAATTTTAGGATAAATCAGTGCTTTAGTGTGATATTGAGGAAAAGAAAAATATGTACTACTAAGGGTAAAAATATAATTTTAATGATTTACTAACAGAATATATATTTTTTCAAATAGATTTTGATTAAGTTTTAACTCAAGTGTGTGTATATAAGATTTTGTAATGTTTTGAGTGTGCATAGCGTAATTAACTAAAAATGAATGGGTAAAGCATAAATAAAACTAAATAGTGTGGCATGTAGGTAATTATCGCTAAAATAAAATAAACTCAAAAATAGTAAATGGACTTAAAGTTTTAAACTAAAAAAAAAACCAAATAAGAAGAGAAGATATGACGTCATAATTATATAATTAGTTAATTGAGGCAATACTTATATTGAGGCTAAAGTTTGCTGATGATAAAATTAACGCGAAAAATATTCGTGATACCGCCTTCGGATTTCAGGGAGTCCTCGCAGAGCGACCCGAAACCCTAGCTGCGACCTCACTCAGCCATGGATGCCATCAGGAAGCAGCTTGACGTCCTGATGGGGGCTAACAGGAACGGAGATGTTAGGGAGGTCGATCGAAAGTACTCCGATCGCGATGTTTGCCGGCTTTACCTCGCTGGGCTCTGCCCCCACGACCTCTTCCAGCTTACGGTATTCGTTCATCAAACCTAGAAATCTGTTCCATGTTACCAACAATTTACTTTCATTCCATTCCATTTTTTACAGTTTTAGTTTGTGGATCTTGGGTTTTGTTGTTTGGCTGTGCTAGCCACTTTTCTGACTTCTGCTTTTAATTAATTCAACTTGCATGGCTTAGATTTAGTGTTATTCATCTGTGATCAAGTTGTTTGTTTTTCGATTTTTTCCTTGTCGTTCTACGGCTCAATTTGTGTATGTTTTGGTCATTTAACTTTATTCCGCTAATGCAAGCTTTTTTGTGGGTTTGTTTCAGAAAATGGATCTTGGCCCTTGTCCAAAGGTGCATTCCTTGCAACTGAGAAAAGAGTATCCTTTAAAATGTTCTTCTGATTTTACTTATCATTTTTTACCGCCTTTCGCTATTATTACTGCAAGTTGATTATACCTGGTGGAGTGAATATAAATTTAGGATAGATGCACCAAATAATGAGCTTTGTGCTACCGTTTGTTTTACGGAATCTCATGATACACTTCATGTCTCAAAACTGGAACTACCTCTTACGTTTAAGCATGTGAAGTCCAAATGATTAGGCTGCTTGTGATCATACAGTTACTATAAGCTATTTGATAAATATATTGGATAGGAAAAGCATGCTTTCTATATATAGTTTTTTCCCTGAATTTTACTTAGATATGAAGAAGCGAAAGCCAAAGGTGTTCACAACTTTGATAGAGATCTTGAGGATTTAATTGAAAGACTTATAGTGGAGTGTGAGAGGAAAATTCAAAGAGCCCTCAAGCGCTTGGAAGACGAGGATGCTAAGGCTGCTATTGCTATATCTGTTTCTCAAGTTACACAGGTATATGTTCTAGTTGTTTCAATTGCAGATACCTTGCAAATGCTCCTAACCTCTGAAAATATTCCCATGTTATCACAGACCCCCGAGGTGATGGAGTTGTCTAAACAAATTAAGGAGAAGCTGAAGGAAGTAGATGCTTTTGGTGATTCCTCATGTCCATGCTAAGTTTAACATTTTTTTGTGCATAATATACTGTTGTTACAGATTCTATGTGGTTCTTCAGCTACCTTGGTTAAATCTTAGTATTTATATTCCTTGCATGGATTTATGTCATATAATTATTTGATTATTTGATTATTTAATTTTGGTAAGGATTTATTGTCAATATTTTTAAGGGATGTCTTGAGAGTTGAAATGCGCCAATGGTGATTATTTCCTCATAAATTGCTAGAATGCTCTGCATTGTTGATTATTTTAATTATCTACATAGGATTGAAGTGAGGGATTTTGTGTAAAACATCATTTATGTGATAACGTTTATGAAATTGCTAGTCTTGACATGACTTTATCTGTCATGATTCTCTGGCGTATTATATTGTTTAGTGCTGCTGTGATTGTTTGTATATTGTCCTGCAAATTGATCAATATGCAAATTTATTGTGTTATACTACAAAGCCTTGGCTAGTAAACACATAGAAGAATCTTCTAATATGAAATCTAATATAGATGCTTTCCAGTTTAAATTTGAAGTACTATAATTTACTACTGTTACGGTGGTATTCAAGTGAATATCATGAGTTAAAGTGCTTTTAGAGAACTAGAGCCTATACCTTTCGTCACCTGGGAAACATATTTTGATAGTTATGTTCTTAATAGTGTTAGGTCCATAATTTGATCCTGATCTTTAGGCTTAGTTTGGTTGGAGGAAAAAAAAGATGGTTTCAAAAAAGTTTATGGCTTTTTTCAAAAAATATATGATGTGAACTAAAGTGAATTGATTATATTAAAAATTAGGTTATAAGTGAAATAAAGTTGATTGGTTTATTGAAAGTTGTGTTGAATGTGAAATAATTTTTTTTTAATGTTGCATTTTGTGTAGAATGAGATATAAAATTATTTTTAAATCTTTTTGAAATTATATATATAAGGCTTTTAGCTATAGCTAAAATTTTCATTTATTAAACAGAGCTTTAGTTTTATTGTTGTTTTAACCAAACTTAGACATGCATTTTGTGCCTTATCTTAGCCAAGCAGTACCTCTGTAGAATGATTATTCTTTGTTTAGCTGGTATAGAACTGGTTTCATCTTCTTTCTATAGAAAGTTGTGATGAGATTGGTAGCTTTGTCTTATATGTGAAGATGATTCTTTTAGTTATGTGAGCTGTTACACCCAGAAGTCATTTTCCTTATTAAATTTCACAAAGATAGTTCAGTAAATTTTCTTTATGATGATTCTTTGCATGTATTCACCACTTTATAGTGTATTGTTCTTATTTATTTATTTATTTATTTGTTTCTTCTAAGCTTCTGTAAAGCTTCGTAATTTTTACTGATTATGAAACCGTGAATTATTAGAAAAGTAGTACTTTATTATAAACTCTTTGTGTAACACATATTATGTTATGAACACCTATTAGATTTGGAAGGGAAAACAGACAATAAAATCCGTGCGCAAGAAGCACTGGAAGAGCTCAGGACCCAAAGGGCCGACAAACAGGTAGTGTTGCAACCTGAGCACATTTTTTATATGTTTTGTACATCTTATTTTGCATGTTGTTTATTTTTGTTTTGTGAATAGATGTTCATATCATGATCCAAAATATATAGTGATGTACGTCACATTGTTGTAGGCTATGCTTCTTCTTGATGCTTTCAATAAAGACAGGGCTTCTTTGCCTCAGCCACATCAGAATCCTCCTCAATTAGCTCCTGTCCCTGCTCCCAATCCTCCAGATGCTCGCACCCAGGAGATGATTAATGAAAAACTCAAGAAGGCCGAAGATCTTGGTATGGATTGATGTATTGCAACGCATAATCTAGATTAATATACTTCTGAGTTCATCTTTATCTTCGGTTATAGGCCTTGATTTGCTATAGTGCCTTTTGTCATTTTGCCATTCTAGGAAAGAGCAATTTTGTATAAGCATGGATTAGCACGTGGGCATGATTTCTCCCAATTATAATTATATTTTTTCTGAAGTAGAATGACCTATATACCAGTGATATTGGATATGTATTTTTTTAATAAATATGCATGAGCATGCACGTGACATTGTTTAACTTTGTTGGAATGTAACAATTCTTATGAATTTTTTTTATGTGATGCATTAGATTATTTCTTTTAAATGATAGGATAAGGTTTTAGTGTGTTTATGTAAATGAGAATGTTGATCGGCAATTTAACGTTTGATCCTTTTTTAAATACACTTCCAGAGCTTGAACATAAAATTCTTTTGGAATGAATATGTTCTTCCAACTATAATTGCAGGTGAGAAAGGAATGATTGACGAGGCACAAAAAGCTTTGGAAGAGGCTGAGGCTCTTAAAAAGGCTTGTTCTTTTTCTTGAATGAAATTTTGTTTAACTTAATTTCATCTACTTTTCACCATACTAGAAGCCTTTTCTTATACTTACAACTGAACCTTACTAATGTTTTTAACTTGTTTGTTCTATCATCAGTTGAGCGCACGACAGGAGCCAGCTCTAGACTCTGGAAAGTATACTGCTGCTGACGTGCGAATTGTGAGTTTCTAACTTCTGTTTTAATTCTCAATCAAAGAAAAAAAACTTCTGTTTTAATTCAAAGAATTTAATGTTGCTTTAGCCAATTTATTTGCGTCCTTGTATAGTTGTAAGGAAATGTAGGTGAAGTTAAAGCTTTATTTTGGCTTTCAGTGTATGTACGCTTTATTTCTTTAGCGCAATTGGATTTCCTTCGATTGAATATTGTGATTGTGCAGAACATTGCTTTTGGCACTAGATGTGTTGGCTATAGTTGTATGCAACAATAACAACAACAAAGCCTTATCTCACTCGGTGGGATCGGCTGTATGAATCTTTTGTTTTCATGGTACTCTATCAAATAAGAGCTCGTCATTTAACTTTAAGTACTCAAGATCATTCCTTAGGCTCTGTTTGGCAATGGGCTAAAAACCATGGCTAAAATTAGCCATGGTCAAAATCTTAAATTTATTTTAAAAAAGCTTAAAAAATTATTTTATATTTCATCTCACACAAATTCCAACATTAAACAATCACTTTATTTCACATCCAACACAATTCTCAATAAATCAATTAACTTTGCTTTACATCCTACACAATTTTTAATATAACCAACTTACTTTATTTCACATCATACACATTTTTCAAAAATGGCTAAAAATTCTAACCTAATTTTCTTTTTTTCTTATTGCCAAACAAAGCCTTATAGTTTCTTATCCTGTTTTTTTTTTTATCTTCTTCTGCTTTCTACATGGATAAGATGCAATAACCCAACTTTTTTTACAGGAGCTTCAATTGACCTATGATATATATGTTCAAACCACCTAAGTTAACTCTTTCTAAGCTTATACTCATTTGTAGTTACTTCAACTTTTTTATGAATGTACTCTTTTTTTATTTGTCTTTTTGTGTATATCTACTCATCCATCTTAGCATTCTCATTTCTATTACACTTATTTTATTTATATGTTTTTGCTTTGTAGTCAGTACTCAGCACTATAAAATATTATTAGTCTTATTATTGTTCTATAAAATATACCTTTAAATTTGTGCGTAATTTTTTTATCACACAAAATATTAGATATATTCCTCCATTTAATTCATTATTGCTTGGATTCTGTTACTAATATCACCATTTATTTCATCATCAGTTTGTATGATTAATTCGAGTTATTTAAACTATTTATTCTTCTGATTACTTGATCAACAATTGTCACCTCCTCAATACAAGTGTTTTTATTTTGACTAAATTTGCATTCAATGTATTTGATTTTAGATCTACTAAGATGAAATCAATTAGACTCTAGAGTATTTTCTTATAGCTTGAGTTTCGCCTTAGCCCCGTTTTTCGTCTTATTAACAAGATAAATATTATCTATGAAAGTATATATTAAGGTGCTTTTTCTTAAATGTGTTTAGTTATATAAAGAGATATAAACTTAAAGTTGAACTATAATGTAATCCAATTATAATTGAAAAATTCTTAGTCAAGTCTCTTTTTGTTTGAACACAAGTAATAATTCACTTATACATGTCCTTGATAACTTGAATGTAAATAGTGAAAATTCTTTTTTTTTTTAAATCTTTCAAAGTATTTTTTTCTAGTACTTTATCGTAAGTCTTTTCCATAGGATTTTATTGTATTAAATTATTGCTAGCATATTCAAATTAAATGCAAATTGGCAACTTCTATGTCTGTGATCTGGACTCATATAAATGTACTCATACTGGTCTAAATACAACAACAACAACCAAGCTATTATCCCACTAGGTGGTTCGGCTACATGAATTTTTTGATTTTATTACACTTTATTAAATAACAAATTTTTTTTAGCTCCAAATATGTAAAATTATTTTTTATAATTTCTTGTCATATCTTTCTTGACCTTTCTCTTTTTTTTTTTTTTTAATGGGCAAGATCCAATAACCAATTTTCGTTACTAAAGCTCTTATTGGTCTATGACTTATATATCCAAACTATCTAAGTTTATTGTTCTGAGCTTATTCTTAATTAAGGCTATTGTAATCTTTTTTGCAGATATATTCATTTCTTATTTTGCTTATATTCATCTATCTTAGCATCTTCATTTTTATGACAGTTATCTTATTTATATGTTTTTGCTTTATATGCTAGCATTCGATACCATGTAATATTGCTGGTTTTATAATTTTATAAAATTTACCTTTAAGTTTAAGTAAAATTTTTCTATCACAATATACTAAGTGCATTCCTCCACTTTATCTATCCCGCTTGAATCTTGTTAATAACATCTATTTCACTATTATTCTGTAGGATTGATCCTAGATATCTAAATTGCTTGTTCTTCTTGATAGTTTGATCATCAGTTGTCATCTCCCCAATACAAGTGCTTTTATCTTGACTAGATTTACTCTACTATTCAATTTTTAATCTACTATTATAAAAACTTTTAGATTTTAAGATATTTTTTCATAACTCGTGTTTCGTTTTAGCCTCATCTCTAATTGTATTCACGAGAAAAATATAATATGTGAAAAGCATACATCAAGACACCTCATCTTGAATGTTTCCGATTAGGATTTCCATAATCAATGCAAAGAGACATAGCATTGATGCTAAACCTTAGTATAATCCAACTGTAGTAGAAAAATCTATAGTCAAAACTACTTGTGTTCAAACACAAATAACAGTTCGTTTATATATGTCTTTAGTAACTTGAATATAGATAGTGCAAACATCCCTAAATGACTGGATTAATTTATCAAATTAGAATGTTTGGGTTTTTCTAAAATAGTATTGTTTTGGTATTTTATCATGTTGTTCTCTTTTTTTTACTTTGTTTTTGTTTATACCATTATGGCACTATACCAGCTTATTTAAATGTTGATCATTGTTGCCATGGTTGTTCATCAACATGAGAATTTATTCGCACTAAGCACCATTTTTTTAGTCAAGTTAAATTCAACGAGGTTAAAGTTAAAGTAAAAAGGGAATTTATAGTCATCCCTCAAAATATTACCTAGTTATTAAAACGTTAAAAACCTTGCATTTATACACCACACTGTAAATAGCTCAAATTGCAAGTTAACAACCTCAGTATGTTTTTCTTACCCATATTTATCTTTTGTACTTGATGGGGTACACAACGGGCTAGTAGAGACAAGAGAGTGTATATATAAAAAACTGTTGTAAATGTCTGTTAGGGTTCTTTTTATGTAAATAGCCAAGTTTTTTAATGGCATGTGAATGTCCCAGTTTGAAATGTGTAGGGTAGTGTAAATGAATTTTTTATTTTGATATCGTGTCTCATGTGAAATAGAGTTAATTTTTAAATAAGGATATATGTAAGATTAGTTAGTTTTTCTAACATTTGTGTAGGATGTGATATAATATTAATAATATTTATATTTATGTAATAAGTGAAATATAATTAGTTTTAATGTTTGGATTTGTGCATGATATAATCTATTATATTAACTTGGTTAAATAAACCTGAGAAACAAGTCTAAATGACGATACCTTACTATACATTACATAGAAGGTTATATGTATGAATATGAGAAGTTTCTGATAATATGTGGAGATTTAAGTACCTGTTTCATGCCAGACCTACAATCATCTACGCTAGAAACTACAGTTGCAGATATGGTTAATAATTGTTTTAAAATCATAGTGATAATTTGATAAGATTATTTATGGTATTCAGATTTGGCAATTATTTCTAATATTCCTATTGCTCCTGTGGATGAAATTAGGTGGAAACCATTTTCAAATGGATCCTTCTCTTCTGCCTCAGCAAAAAAGCGTTAAATCCATTTCCAGCTCTTTTGTTAGGTCAAAATTTGTTTGGAATCCTAGGAGGATTAATTAGTGTGCTTTTGGTCGCAAAAAACACCAGATTGAGCAAGTTTTATAAGATTGTCAATTTTGTTGTTGGGGGGCATTTGTCAAATTTGACATTCGACCTATTAGTGGAGCATTCTATTGTCAAAATCTTACTGTGAAATATGTGGATCTTCATGCGTACATCAATGAAAATCATTAAAATATTTCACTATTTTTTTTGCAAACTACTTTAGTCAACTAGTTGGGCAAGGAGTTTGATTGGTGAATTGTTCACAGTGGTGAATATAGAACCACGCGGCAGTTGATTATCTGGATGCGCTGTAGATAAATTAATTTGTGAGCGGTCGTTAGTTGACATCTATCTGCTGTTCTCTTCAGTTAGATTTTCTCTTTTAGTACTAAATTGATGATTTGGCTGATAGTTTAGTTTAGTCTAATAATAATTTGAATTAAAATGGAACCATGGTTAATGTAGAGATAGGAACAATCATATTATTTGTCAGCATGCTTGATGTGCTCTCTATTATGGTTCTATATATGTAATCAATTTTTATGAAGCTTTACTGATGATTGTTTAAGAGCTTTCAAACATCATCCTTTTCAAGAGAGATGATGTAAACCAAAACTTGTTGCCTCAAGGCAAGTGCTGCAAAGATTGTTGAAGTGAACAGACAGCTGGTTTTTGCCAGTCAAGCTGATGCTTAAATTAATGAAGTTTGACATTTTTTTATTTTTTCTATGGCGCAATGGTGAGTGAAACGTACAACTGATCAAGTTCATATTCCGTAATAGGGAAATTAAATTGTCCCAACTATGTTTTGAACATTCCTTGACGAATTAGCAAAACTTTGGAAATGGCTTATGTAATTGCAGTTTGTTTTTGAGATTTTAATTTGTAGTTGTTGTGGTGGTCCTAGATATTTTTCTTTCTGTTGTTCCTTTTTGAGCTTCAGATTTTAGTCTTGACTAATTGCTGCTTGTAAAAAATATCATTATGAAGTGATTCCAAGAGAACCGTGGATTGAACTCAGTTTTATTTTTCTATTTTGTAGACTGATCAAAAGTTGCGTGTCTGCGACATATGTGGAGCTTTCTTGAGTGTCTATGACAGGTAAGATCAAGTATCTGATGACAACTTGTGTTTGTTACTGCCATCTATCTATGAAAGAACATTTAAGGCCATCAGTTACATGAGCAGTTCACCTGCCTAATACGCCTTTCCACCAGCAGGCTTTTGGGCCAGTTTCACGAGGAAACTTTTGCAGCTGAAGAATGTGCGTGTTTTCTGTATTTTGTAGATTAGTTCTAAGAAACTATGGGGTTGACTGCAATGCCTGAATTTGAACAAAGTTTTATTACAACTTTCGTAACATGTATCTTGTGATTGAGCTTTTCTAATTGCTATGTGGTATCAGTGATCGTCGATTGGCTGATCATTTTGGTGGGAAGCTGCATTTGGGCTATATGCAAATTCGTGAGAAGCTAGCTGAATTGCAGGTTAGATTACAGCTTTCATCCTTACAAAATTAGTTTATTCTCCCTGTTCTGCTTTTTTCTGTCATTGTGTTACTTCTGGATCTATTTCATTCAGCTGATTTGAACTTCCACAAGGTTTTTAAAGATTCTGTAATAATGGCGTAATCTTGGGAATTTTAGATGGTTTAGTAAATGTGAAATCTGCTCATCATCTGATTGAACCATTCTTTAAGTTCAAATTCTCTGAATGCTGTCAGGTGCTGGTATTGTTTCACATTCTTCTAGAGAAATTCAGTATGTTAGGCATCCGTGAGTCTTCTAATCTTAACTAGCAGACCACTTTATGATCTTTTCACTTGTTTTGTTATTATTTCGATTTGGATGGTGTAATAGTACTCAGAGGAAACTCCAGAGTAGTTTGGTGCAGTCCATGCACTTCTATAACCAGAATTTATGTGGTCACGGCACAGCTATACACAAAGGGAAAACATTGAGTTGTGGAGCAATATTATGTGAAATATATGAATTTGCTAAATAGTTTCCTGTATTTATGTAATTGATATATGTAAATAAAGATCATCAATGAAACTTAATGTTGGCTGAAATTTATGGGTTTAGAGTTCGAGCCTGTTTGTCTTGCATATGATTTCTTTAGTTTGCAGTTCAAGTATCCATCCATTTTCTGTTCACTTCTGCAGTGAAGTTTATGTTTCATATATTTTTGTGAGAATTTAATTCTGTCCTGATTATGGCAAGCTGTTATATTTGCTGCTAAATATATGCATGAAAGAAGGTAAACATAGTAAATTTTTGAGGAATATTTTTTTTGAGTTTGCAATAAATGTGATAGCGTTTAGATATTCTATAGTTACTTTTCCTGTTCTCCCCAGCCATTTTATTTATTGCTGAGTGATCCATAGAAGAATGTCTTTTTTTTTATGGGTGAATGCTTAAATAACTTTCTGAAGATATTTTCTTTTATGTTTTTTTATAGTATATTTTCTTTTATGTTCGCTGGTAAATTCTGAAATGGATTTCTAAATACCTTGCATATTGATTTCGAATTTGTGAAATAGCTTTCAGATACTGTTTAGCTATCTCAATTTTTCCCTGGTTGTCCCTGGCAATTATTATTATTGTTTTAAAAAAAATTCCTTCATTTTAGTGGTTGAATGCTGAAATAAATTTCTGAAAATATTGCATTTTGTTTAATAATGATGTATTTTGTGTTTAATTTGCCGCATACATTAGTGAAGGGGGACATTTATTGCACAAGCAGGTCCCTTTTTGACTGATGGAACCTTCGTTATGCCAAGTCTCTGCACTCTCGGTTGTTACATGTTTACAGTACAAATTTTTTTTCCTGTCTTTCTAGATGCTTATTTCTAAGTGCATTCTTTTAATTTTCTGTTGGTCATTTAGTAAATTTATCCTCCGTTTTTTATTGGAGTTTTGTGTGAGAAGCTAAATCACGATAATTGGAGTTTTTTAGGCTTTCAAGTATCCTATATCAAACAAATGAATTTACATTAAATCCCCATGCTTGTTTAAATTCTGTAATTTATCTTATAGATGGTAACATTCGAAGCTATTTTATATTATCATCTATAGTTACAACCAGGAAAAGAGTTAGCACCCTCTAGTAATGGGTCTGACCTATCCCTCTTGCATATTCTTCGGCATTTGGGCAAGTTCTGTTTTATCAGATTCAAAAAGGTTCGAGGTTTTGATATCAACTTCCATCTCCTGGTAAAGTAAAAAAAGGTTTTGTGGTGGATAATTTCTTTTTCCAATCCCATGATAAGAATTTGATAGATTAGTGCTCTTGAAAAGATGAAAGAGGCAGATGCTTACGGTTGCTCCATTATCAAAGGAGGTACACTGGGGTTTGACATTTCAGAGGCTATCAGCGTCTGAGGAAACCCACCTTCATCTCCATTAAGATTTGTGCATTGTATTGATGTGAGTGCAATCTTCATTTAAATTGCTATTCACGCAAAAGTCCTGTTACTCAAAGTTAAAGTAGATTTGCATAATCGTTTTTCTACTGCAGGAATTGCTTTAACTAAATCACTTGTGTTTTGGTGAATGGGATTTCTGTGAGTATAACCTAAAGAATATATTTTTGCTGTAAATGATTCTTAAATTCTTCTATAAGAATGTTCAAAAACTTGCATGATCCTGAACCATGTGAAACTCATCAATTCTGGTACGTGACTGTTGTTTTCCTGCTATCATCAATTCCGAGGTATTACATCGTTCACTGTGGTTTACTTTTCTTGGGATATGCAGAGCAAAGAAGAAGCATTTGTCCTTGGAGGTTTTTAAAAAATATGTATTTTTGCTTTTATTATGCAATGTAGACTTGTTATATTTCTTGTTTGATATTGATACCTTTTTTTGTCTGTTTCATGTATATTATTGCATTTTGGAAACTGTATATTAACTATACTTGTACATCAGGAGGAAAGAAACAAGTCTCGCAGGAGGGAGCGATCTGAGGATAGAAGGTTTGCTCTTTTTTTGTTTGGTCTTTTATTTCCCATCAACCTTCATCTCCCTTTTCCTTCTTTCATGCCCATTGTGATCAACAAATGATTCTGTGGTCAAGGTCTGGAGAAAGAAGCAAAGAGGACCAAAGTGACAGCCGCGAAAGGGGGCGAGAGCATGATCGACGTAGTAGGGAATATGATAGGCACAATGACAGAGATCGAGGGTATGATCGTGATCGCAATAGGGATGCTGATCGATCTCGTCATTACGATTCGAGGAGCCGGCGAAGATCTCGTTCTCCCTTAAAGGAACGCTCTAGAGATTATGATCGGAGCAGGTAATTAATTGTTTATTACATTGCATTCATATCCTGCACACTCGATGGTAATTTGCAAGCAGAATTGTTTCTAGGCATCATTTTTTCATTTCTTGAAATTAATATTGGTATAACGTGAGCACGTTTTTGTATGTTCAGTATTTTGTAGTAATATGCAAATTATTGCTGTGTATTTCACATGTAATTGAACTTCCCGATAAATAACTCAGCAGGACCTATTAAGTTTGAATGAGTTTCCACCATGTTTGCTGTCTCGGCTGATATTGCAACATAATCTTCTACCTGATGTGTTTTAATGCGTTTTAAGGGGCATTCGGTAAAATGTCATCATGATGTCATATCATGTTATTTCGAGAAAACAGATTGTTTTATTTGATTACATGTGCAGATAACATTGAAAAAAAATTATATATAGATGTCACTTAAAATCAGGCGACATGTTGATGTTACCTCCCCTAAGAATTCTTAGATCAATGACAGAGTAGTCAGGGAAATCGAAAGGAGGCGAGTTTGTTGTTGATCCATTTATATGCCTTTTTGTCCTATTTCTCTTTTCTATTGTGGAAGGCACTCTACCAACAACAACAAAACAAAGCTTTTATCATGATTCATGAACAGCAGCAGTATTAATTTGAATTTGTTTCTTTTGTTAGGCGGCATGATCGACATTGAGCTCGTGACAGTCTGATCGGGAAATCGTGTCATGCTTTTGATGAATTTGTGGAAGATGATTATACAGTGTCTTAGAATGTGAGATACGTGATTTTAATGAAAAACTATATGGAGCTCCATGCAGTAAATCAACTAACGACGCTGCTTTTATCCTGTAGAAGCTAAACAACCTTCAGTTTTCAGATAGTTGTAGTGTTATATGTTTTTTAAGGAATAGCTAGTTTTGGATAATATCACTACTGGTGCTGTTCATTATATCGCGTAAAATACCTATATATATATATATATATATATATCGATTTTTGTTATTTTTGTTTTTGGAAATCGACTGTTGAGCGTGATCTCACTTTATTTATATAGTTATGATTGTGGTAATTTGAGTTTACTGGTATGTAAATCGAAAACCAGCTGTTTTGCTCTGTTTTCTTATCCTTTTTAATTTTTTTGTTTTTGTTTTGTTTGTAAATATATTTTTGAAGCAAAACAAAGGGTTTTATATTATATTTGATTTGATTTTCTTTTTATACTTTGATGTTATGTGCATTATTTTTGTTTAGTTTGATTTTTTTTTTCATTTTGTATTTGTGTAAATTTAAAAACTATTTATAGTAAAAAAATGTTTATATAAAATAAAAAAAATGCTCTTGTAAAATAAAAATTGTTCCAAATAGATGCTACATTACCTATGACAAATACAGCAGTGTCTGCTAAACTGGAATTGTAAGAGTTTATAAAATCCTTGGGAAAATTATTTAATTGTGAGATGGAATTGTGTGTTCTTTCATAAAGTCTTTGTTTCTATTGTGTTTATTGTTAATGTTGTTTTGATTTCATCTTTTTTCATATATGTTGTTTCTTTGGGATTATTCATCATATATCAATCTTGCAAATCTACAATAAATTTTTTTTTTTAAATTTTAAGGAGGTATTAGGTTTTGGATTTGTGGTAGCTTTAATTTTAATTTGTATGTGGTCTACCTTGGGCTGCTATCGGACTAATTTTGAGTGAGTTGAAAGCGATTCGAAATTAAATTTTTTGAGTTTGGCTCGGCTCGAAATCTGTTTGAAATCGAAATGGGATATCAGTTGAGCTCGCTCGAATCAAAATGAATGGATTTCGAGTTTGCTTGAATTATGATTTGGATTTGCTTGTAATTGTATAAAAATGTAAAAATATTATGTATCCAAAAGAATTTGATCTTTAGATGTTAAGAAGAATAGGTTTTAAATTTTTTTCACTCTATCACTAAATTATTAATTAAAATTAATTATATTGTACTATTAACACATGGTTTCAGCGCTGCATCACAATCGTACGCGTGGCTCTTAGGTGGCACTAAATTTTCATTTAAATGCTTTTATTCTCACAGTTTTTAAACTTCGGTCAAACTTCGGCCATGCGAGTTTAGTCAAACATTGTCCACGACGATCTAGGATCACCCCTAGCAACATTGATGACGATGTTTCTCGGCTGCATCTGTCGCATTCGGCGTGGTTTGATCGCGCCGTTTTCAATACAGAATACTTTTTTCGAACACGCAAATCAAAGACATGAGTGCTCCAGTCCTCACAGATCTTTAGAAGAAATGCTAAGATTAAAAAGTCAAGCTCTCTTTTTATTGTCTCTAGCTCCTCCAGTGGCCGATAGCAGCCTGGGTTCAAAACTTGTTTACCCCTTTCCCTTTCGGAAAATCAGGACGGAGCTGCACTATCCGCTGCCTATAAATACCCTTGAACAGGCTTCAAGGGAAAAAGATGGGAAGCACGGATCTGAAAGACGAATCAAGAGGACGGTTGGAAAAGCAGAATCCTTCTTCTATCATCTTTGTAACAAGAGCTTGAGATAAAAGAAAGCGCTCTCTCTCTCTTGCTCTCTCCCTCTCTCTTTCTCATTCTCTGTATTGGTCTTTTCGACCACCTTCTCCCTTTTTCTAGTGAAATAATCTCTCGCTAACCGTCCGGTGGACGTAGGGGATTTCTTCTCTGAACCACCTTAAATACCTGCGTGCTATTCTGGATGCATATTATTCTCATATAAGTTTCAGTCAACAGACTTAATCCTCTACGTGCTGCCGTCTCTCGAGACTCTCCAGTTTTCTCTCTTTTAGGACCTCCTGTTTCCCACGTCAATATATACATATAATTTTGAACTAAATCGAATCATGTTTCGAGCGAGTTAAGACCAATTCAAAATCAAGTCAAAATGAACTTTGTGCCAGAGTTCTTAGCTCACGATTTAATTCAAAATTTTCAAAGTGATTTCGAGTCTATTCAAAAATCAAAGACTTTTGAGCGAGTTTTGAGTCTCGGATATTTTTAACAACCCTAAAACGTCTATTCAAAATCACATGAACGCACGAGAGTCGCTTAATTTGAAAGTAAAATTTTATATCAAAAAAAAAAAAATGAAAGTAAAACTGCGTTGGTCCATCTGAACCGTGAGGTCAGCTGAAGAAAAGAAGGCAGCTTGGGGCGCAAGCTAAGGAAAGCAAACGGTAGATGTGGGGTAGCAATAAGTTAGGTATAGGGCCTATTGGCATATAATATGCATCAAATTAATTTATGTGCAATAAAATTATTATGATTTTATCAAAATAAGAAAATAAAGAAGAAGAAAAAAATCAACATACAACGGTATTGAAAATTATTGATAATAGAAATAGACTGATTTTAGACGTGGAAATCGGTAGGATGAAAAATCACGGCGCCACACTCTGGGTGACTTCAAAGTGAGCTCCACTAGTTGAAAAAGAGTATTACAAAGGTAATAAGATGGGTTCTTGAAATAGATCAAGAACCCCAAGAAAGAGAGAAAAAAAATCTCCTCTCCTCTGTTCGGTTACAATTTATAATCTGAATTTCTTATGACTCTGACGTGTGGGATGATCTAAGAAGCTTCAAGGACTGTCCCCCTATCCTGTAGGCTGCCGGCCATGTTGATACGGATGTACGACGCCTGCTGTATACCATACCTCTTTTAATGACGCGCAGGGGCCCCCATTTCACGTCCTATCGAGCGGTACGTACCGGTACGGATGTTCGACTTGGAAGCTTCAAGGCTTTGTCCCCCTATCTGCCTTTCGCCTTGACCGTTCGTCTGGTCACTGGGGCTGCTCTCCACCTGTACGCTCCAGATGCCGCTTTGCAGATCACGAGGTAACAAAAATACCGATATTTTCGATCAAAAATAACTTAATATGTGACACTAATAATTTGCATGTTTCTCGAATAAAAACTCTTACCCGTTCTATTTCATCACGAGTTTTCATTTACGAGCTCTACGCCCATTGGAAGTTGGCTTCGTTAGGGGGTTGATTCGAAGAGGTAATTCAAATTCCTAACATAGAATGTGTTGGATTTTTTTTTTGGAATTTAGGTTAGAGAATTTTACTAGCAGGTTTCCGTTGCTTATCTATAATTACATTTAAATATATATGTTTTTAATTATTTCATTATGTTCTTTTTTAGGGGTGTTAAAAATATCCGAAACTCGAAACTCGCTCGGAACTCGTTCGATTTTTGAATCGACTCAAAATCCGTTCGAAAATTTTGAATCGAATCATGAACTAAGGATTTTGACTCGAAGTTCATTTTGAGCCAATTTCGAGTCGGCCCTAGCTCGCTCGAAACATAATTTGATTTGGCTCGAAATTATATGTATAGTATAAATAAAATGATATTATATATAATTTAGTTAGTGGTTTAGTGGTAAGTAGAGAAGATATAAAATTTATTTTTCTCAAGGTCTAGAGATTAAATCCACTTAAATACATAATACCTCTATATTTTTTTTTTACAATTACGAGCCGATTTAAATCATGATTCGAGCGAGCCGAGCTCGAAATTTTTAATTTTGAGTTGACTTTGACTCCATCGAAATCGGTCCGATAACATTCCTAGTTACTTTGCTTTACTTTAAGTCTCTATTTTAAATTATAGAGTTTAAGTGAAAATTTAAAAAAAAAATAGTAAGACCTAAATGAAAGATTTTAAGAAATTAGACTAAAGTGTAATTATGAGTAAAGTATATAGACCTATAAGTAATTTACACTTCAAATTTAATGCGTTGAATCAAATAGTATATGACATATGCACACCATATATAGTTATATTATTATATATACCACAAATCATAGTCACATTTCTACCTATAATATATATATATACATATATTAATATTAATATAAAATCTTGTAAATAAAAAAAATTAAAGGAGAGAGATTGCAACCTTTTTGAATGATCAGTGATTTTAATATGACACATCTTTCAAACAAATCCTTGTCATTTATTAACGGTCAGCTCATTTTTACTGCATTACAATAATATCGACTGACTATGGTCAATAATATTGATTGACTGCAATTAATGTCACCATCATCTAATTTCTTGTTAGTAAATATATATATATTTATACATTTATGCCTATAAAAAATATATATATATACACAAATATATATGTATATAAGAGTGGTAATATGGGTCGAAAATTAAAAATTGATCAAAAATTGAATCGATTTTAGATCGAATCGAAATTAAGTCGATCTAAATGAGCCGACTAACGAGCCAAAAGTTTGGCTTGGTAATAATTTTGAGTCGGGATAAGCTCAGCTCGATCTAGCTCGAAATCGGCTCAAATTAAAATATATTTTTATTATAATATATATATAATATTATAAACAGAACCGATCTCGAGCTGAATCGAGTCGAGTTTACCCGGCTCGAGATCAACTCAAAAAAAATTGAGATTTGATTCATCGAGATCGGCTCAAAGTCGATTGAAATCTATTCGAGCCGGTATTGGCTCGGTTCGAAATCGGATTGGTAACCGCCGTGTATGTATATTGGTTTTAAAATTTTTTATGTCTTTTTTATTATTTTATATTAGTTTATACCTCAATTTAGTTGATGGCTAACTCAGTCATAATAATTTTTTTAAAATGATTAAATAACTTATATAATTTTTAATATATCAATTAATTTTATTTAATATTTTTATAATTAATTAATTTTATTTTTTATCATCTCAAAATAACATTTTTTTATAAAAAAATTAAATAAAGATTATGACCAACTTAGTCATGAATCAAACAGAAACGCTTCTACAATAATACTGTGATTTTCAAATCATGATAAAAATATCTTTTAAAGCTACAATATCATTGAATTTTATTTAAATAATTTTTTGTGAAAATAATTTTAGCAAAAATCTCTCAAACAGTACTTAAAATCAAATAACGAATATATTAAATATGGTCACTATGATGTAAGTAATGGTCATTAATATAATATTTAACATCAATAACTCACATCTTGCTAGCTTGAGGGTTATCTTTTAGGGTTTCTCTGTGATTTCAAGAGAAATTTTAGTGTGGATTAAGAAAATTTCGTGTTTTATTTAAACTGTTATTAGAGAAAAAATACTCATGTGTAAGATGGACTCTCAATGTAGTTCTGTTTTTTCTTAAATTTATTACACACTGAAGGATTTTATCAAAAAAAAAAGAGAAATTTTAGTGATAAGTCGAATGTCTAATTTGTTAATAAAAATTAGGAAAATTTACTTATATCATCGCTAAAATAAGCTTTATTACATATTTCACCCCCAAAATTATCTATTTACTTTTGCCTCTCCTAAAATTGTTACATCAAAATTAATGGCCAATGTTACACCCCTAAAATTAAGGTCACAGGAAGATAACAGGAGTGAAAAAATTCAAAATTATGGGGGACAAAAGTAAATAGATAATTTTAGGAATGAAATATGTAATAAAATTTTCTTTAAGGGTGACATAAGTAAATGCCCCTAAACATTACTAGAGAATGAGGCTATCAAACTCTGAGCTCATCGTGCTGCATCTCATACTTTTATATTATTTGTTCATGTCATCATGTTTTACAAAATTTAAACTATAATTAATTAAAATAAAATATAAATAATATTTAAAATTTTTATAACATGTGCATAAATTAGTTATTAGAATTATTGTGACAACCCAAATATAAAATCATATAGTTCACTATATTTCTAACAAGTTCTATTGTTTATTTTCCCAAGTTAAATTTAGCTTAGATAAAATTAAATTTATAATTTATTTCAGACACAAATTTTAATATTAAAATAATAATATTACAAATCCTATAATAAGATTAAATTTTTTTCATATTTTACAAAAACTTTCAAATTAAAAATTTAATTTATTTTACATCTTACACGTATCTCAAAATAAAATTAATTTTATATTAAATTCTTTGCGGATCTCAAAATAAAAATTTTACATTAAAATTATTTTTTATCTTAATTAAAAATAATACAACCGAGAAAAAACTCGCATGTTTCAAAATACTATTAAAATTATTTTGAGCTTGTAGTCCCAAAATTTTCAATCTTAGCCAATATTATAAAAAAAGAGTTAATTTGCCGAGGAATTATATACAGTACAATACGACAATAACACAAGTACATTCAGTATAAAAAAATAACACGAGCACAAGAACAAATTTTGTCTAGTATCATTTTTTTTTTAAATTTTATCTTATTGTTACAATAAAACTATACAGTAGAGAAGCCTTCCCAAAGATCTATAGATCTAAAAAGAAAAAAAAATTATTAAATTTGTAAGCCTATTTTCTTATATTTTAAAAATTTAATAAACCTAATAATTTTGCGCACTTTTGCACTTTGGGTGCCCTAAAAGCACAGTATTTTGCTCACTATCATGTGTATAATTATAACAAGGAACATCAACATAAAAAGAGGAAGAAGCCCTAAAAAATGCGTTTTTTTTGCTGCTCTGCATCCTTGCGAGCATGCATATGTGCATCCCTAGCCTAGTGGCCGGCTCCTCTGTCGCTTGGCCCAGACGGCAGCCTCATCATCCACAGCGCCATCACTTCCTTCGCCCCCATCTCGCCGGCCGAGACGGCCGGGGTCGGCCGGGCCGCGGCGGTGCTCTGCATGCTTACGGCCAAGACTAACGCTGCGAAGATGATCATGACTCCGACAAAATTCACAGCGCGCCGACACCTCGACCTGCTCATCTCTTCCACACCGGCGATCGACGGCAATGATAGCAACTTTGGGTCGACGGCGGCAGCGATCGAAGGCAGCCAAGTAGCGGTTCTCTGTTCTTTGGTTTAGATCTGCAATGATCGTTGAATTTGAGGGCGGCCTACATATATATATATTTCGAGGAAGAAGAATAAGGTGTTGGTCATAGAATTTACTCGTATAAATTATATTGTGATTTATATTTTAAAATATTTTTTTACTTAAGGTCCTAAAATTTAAAATAAAAATTTAAATAAAAAAAATCAAATAAAAAGAGACCAAAATATAATTATAAGTACCTATTAATAATTTATATTTTGAGGGATGAGGGATTCTTGTTCTTGACCAAGCAATTAATTACTCGAGTTTTTTTTTATTTTATTATTTGATTATTTGAATGGGTCAGGGCGTGTGATGCATGGCATGCAATATGGGGGTAGCTGATAATTGTCAAAGCTTTGAAAATAAATATCGAAGATGATATATATTATTTAGAAAAAATAATTATTTAATTTGATGATATATATGCGTATAATAAAATTTTTAAAATTATGAAATTATTATTTAAAAAATAACATTTAAATAATATCATGAAAATATGCTAAATAAAGGAAGAAGTTTATCATTATTTTATTATGCTAATGTAGATTTTCATCGACACAAATTGAGCTATATATGGGATATAGAACGAGTGATGGTAGAGAAGTCGACGTGTTTTTTTTGCTATAGAAAGCACAAAAGGGAGAATATTTTTCAATTATAGTACAGTTTAATTATGTAATTCATTGGTGTTGAACGAGTATTTGAAAGGTTATAGCTTAAGATGTATTAGACATATATACAAAATAATTTGGTTAAGGGCGACACAGAGTGAAATTTAAATTTTTAAGTAAAAAATAGTTATAATATAATAAAATTACATTTGATTTAAGAATTAGAATATAAATTATCAGATATAAATATATATATATACATAAAGTCAAGATAATATAAAGAGAATATATACATATTTTAAAATAAAAAATTAATTTTATTTTATAATTTATACAACAATTAAGTCTTATTTCACAGTTATATATATATACTAAAATATATAATAATTACTTAATATCATTTAATAAAAAAAATCTTATTCATTGGTCCACAAAAGTGATGTTTTTAAGTTGACGAGCACAAGAAATTTTCTTCGCACAAAGGTTGGAGGGCTATTTTGGTCATTTTCTATTCTTCAACAGTATCAGGTAATAAATACCGCGGCGTAGCAGCTCTCAATTGACCGCCACCAAAATCATGGGATGACGTGTCAACGGTCAAAGGTTAGCGTTTAACTGAAACGGTCTCACGCCGGAGTTCTTGTCATCGAGTTCACATCAAGGTTCATAGTAAATACAAATATCAAAAAAAAAAAAGGGTTCATATTAAATATTTATATAATAAATATCTTATATATTATATTATAAATAACATGTAGGTCCCATTAAAGATCATTGAACTATTTTATTATATTGCGTAATCTATGATATTTATATTTGGAGTCTATAAATTTTAATTTTAATGAAATTAAAATTAAATTAAATATAAATATAAATAATGAAAAAATAAAATTAATTATTATGTTAAGATGTATAAGAAATGTGATACAAATTAATTATTATTTTATTATATATAACATGATAATTTAAAATTAATTAGGATAATTTTAAGTTAGTTAAACAAAAAAAAGTTAGGGTACAAATTTATTAGCTAGTACTATGAGCCTTGCAATCAACGTTTGATAATTAAAAAATAATTTTGATGTTGACAAAAAATAATAATTTGTGAAAAAAATCACTAAAGGTATTTTTTTCTCACGAAAATTTAACTCTTTATTATAAATAAATATTATAATATAAGTATTTAATATAAAATATTATTTTTAGTCGGCTTGTATGCAACTTTGACATAATATTAACCCCTTGGTTCGCATCCACATCAGCGTAGAGTGATTCTCGATCGGAGTACAAGAATTGTCCAAATGAGTAAAATTGTAGTGCCTGAGATGATATTATATTACCATATGATATACGATCATTATTGCAATATATCACGGTATAAATATAACAAGATATACGGTTAAGGACAACAATTGTTTTTAAAACAAGAATAAAATTTTTTTCATGGGTTTGACAAAACGCTATTCGTAGCGGTGTTGTACAACACAACTTCAAGAAAATGCGAATGAAAACAAGACTTTTAGGCCCTGTTTGGCAATAGACTAAAAATCATGGCTAAAATTACCCACGATCAAAATCTTAAATTTATTATAAAAAAATTTTAAAAATTATTTTAAATTTTATCTCACACAAATTCCAACATTAAACAATCACTTTATACTTTATTTCACATCATACACAATTTTTAATATAACAAACTTACTTTATTTCATATCATACACATTTTTCAAAAATCACTATAAATTCTAACCAAATCTTCTTTTTTTTCTTATTACCAAACAGAGTGTATATACGCAATGTTACTGTTTTTATTATTTGTATATACTAATGTTTTCACACTATGCAATACAAGATAATTTTTTGGTTACTAAAAAGGAGCATAATTTTAATGTCAGAATAAAAAGTGAAACTGAATGATGGCCTCAAAGCAGAATTCTCTTCCAGGAATGAATGAATCTTCAATTTCATCATAACTCTGCTCAACTCTAAGATCCCTGGTCACCTTTAATCCTTCCTTCAGCATCAGTACATGAACAAACATAGGAGATATAAAAATTTAGTGAGGTAATTTAAGAAGGGATTAAGCTGTTTTTAAGTTCTCCAAGAACTTATTTCTATTCTTCCCACAAATCATGAGCCACAATGACATGCAGCCCAAAGGGAAACCTAAGAAGTTCCAGATCCATTGATAAAAGCATTAAATGAAGCATTCATCAAATGGACAATACTTTTATCCAATATACTTGCAATCTTTTCGGGTTCGAGCAGCCGTGCATTTCTTCGAAATTATTACTTTAAAAGGAAATGTGAAAGAGATGTATAAAAAGCAGATTGCATTAGTTTTTGATGATTTGCTGACGAACATCTTCAATACTTTGAATAATTGGACCGGAATCATGAAGATTTTATAGAATTTAACATCTTAAAATTGAGTGGTTTCACTAAAAAGGTAGCCTAGGCATTCAGATTAGCACTAAATTAAATACAAAAATACATCAAGTCACATAATTCCAACTACTTTGCAAGTGAATTTGAAAGATGTGATGAGAAACACCTTTGCAACGTACTCAGCGACAGTAGAGTTGATGATCTTCAAGATTGTTTCTTTGTTTACTTTAGAAGCTCCAATGATTTGCAGGAGAACATCTTTAGGTATCTACAATGAAAGGGAGATAATAAGCAATCAAGAAAAGTGACAATTTCAACATTAGGATAGTCTGGTCCCAATATCTATAATTAGGAATGATGGAAAGTGACAAATGTAGGCTGTGGATATTTAGGACAACAATTTTATTCATTTGGTAACACTAACAAATAAAAGCACTTGTTTATTGTGGTTAAATTTAATTAGGTGTTTGTTTGTAAGGTTAAATTTAAGAAGGTTAAAATTAAATTTGGATAGAGATATTTTTTATTGAAAGTTGTGAATGATGTGAAATAAAGTTAGTTATTATGTTGGGATATGTGAGGGATGTGATATAAAGTTAGTTATTATGTTGGAATATGTGAGGGATGTGATATAAGTTAGTTATTATTTTAGTAATATGTGTAGGATGTGAAATAAATTTAATTTTTAATATTAAATTTTATGTGTGATGTGATATGCCCGGTTAAAATTAAACAAGGTTAATTTTAAACTCCTAGACAAACAGGGCCTTAAAGTTAAATTTGGAAATTTTAATACATGCCACAAGAAGTTCTCTATTTACATATTAAACAATCAAAATCTTGTATTACATATTAAAATATTTCAAATCACAACTTAATCAGTTTTATACTCTTGTATGTTATTCTCGCCCACATTTATCTTTTGCAAATGCATGTGGCAGAGTACACAACTTAAACGGTAAATTTAACCATAACATCTCAAGGAGGATAACTCTTATGGAGAGAAGGAAGAGAGAGAATGTTTGCAGCATAAATTAGGGACCAATGTCCATATAGATGAAAGCAAAGAGTTAGGCGGAAGACTTACATCAGGCGTCTTCCCTGCAGAGTTCATGTCATCCACCATGCAGAAGCAAAAGGAACATAGTAAGTTTCTTAAACAAATATAGAAACCTAATTAGCAAAATTGAAAGTATTTAAATAAATCTAAAGTTGAAGCTATACCAGCTTTCACAATTAATATTCTTATAAAATAAAACATGAAAAATAATTGCAACAAGAAAAATTGGGGCATCGCATAAAAATGAAACAAAAGGCATTCTCTTAAGACATTTTTAAAGCAAATAAAATGCAACAACAACATACTAGCGTCTGAGTATTCTAGTGGATTCAAAGAAGAAAGGAAGCACGGACAATTCTGCACATCTCATTATATCGTGTCATGTCCTCGTGTCCTCTCTATGTTTTCTAGGTGCTTTTATAATATTGAGCAACATCTATAATAAAATTACATAATCACAAAGATATCTATTATGCTATTTGGCGTATCTTTATCGTGTCTGTATCCTATAATTTGGAAAATTATCATGTCATCTTGTCGTGTCATGTCGTATCCCCATGTTCTCGTGCTGTATCTGTGCTTCCTAACAAAGAAAAAATTTACAGTTTGTTTATTAAATTGATCAATAATCTTATTAGGCTTGCATATTGCTTTGATTATTGCTAAAATTTTCCAAAATCCATGAAACTCATAGGTAATTGCTAGGTGGTGTTGCTATTTAACATGATTCTGCATTAAGGAGAAAAAAGGTATATTTGACAAACATTACATACTGAGGAGAACCTTAATCAAACAATACATGGAAGCAGAATAAGAAAATTGTAAATGTATCATGACCTCCTTTCACTCTTTTGAAACCGGGAATTGGTTGTGCAGCATCAATAAGTTTGGAGAAAACATCATCAAAGACTTGCTGTGTCCTTGCACCAGATACATCAACTCTAACCTGTATTTCAGGAAAAAGCAGAGAACCAGTATATAGCAACAGCAGTCACATCTTTCTTCAGTATAATGCAACTATCACTTTAATCTCTAGCAAAAATAACTTAATGATTGATGAGGAAGGAATAATTCATGAGAAGTAAAGAATTATGGAAGAAAAAAGAAAGGGTAAATTGCTTATAGTCCCTAAGATCTTACGATTTTTGCACACTGATCCACGAATTTTAAATGACTACACTTAGGGCCTGAGATTAATATTTTATTGCTGTGTGGTGCTTCCATCACCAGTGAAATTAAATTTACTGAAATCCTATTTTAACCTTGTGTTATCTATGATTTACCAAAAGAACTTATAAAACATTGGTAAGGGCATTTTAATAAATTTTGAAGAGTGAAAAGCGTTTTCCATCATAAATTTAACAATTTGAACAATTCAGACTTAGCATGCAATTGGCTTAAGACACAGAACGACCATAAGGCAACAAAACTTTAATGCAATGATTCAAATTTCATAGACCAACATGAAAAAAACTAAATGATCTTGGACGAATAAAAGTGAATGATATTTTTAATTTATAATCAGCAAAATTAATTGATAAATTATTTTAATTACTCACAAGAATACTTTCTAAATCAATTATATGATAAATAAGATCTATAAATCTCATAAACTAAAATATTTTAAAATTAAAATCAAATAAAGGATCGCCTGATAAATAAAAATTTATTAGTTTAGATCAGGGCAATCGAGTTAAAATTCAACAGATCAAATTCAACGTTCAAAAATTAATATAAATATCTCACAATTAATTCCAACAATAATTTTACTCACAATTAAGCTTATGGTCATACAGTTAGAGCTAAGTCAAATAATCAAAAACTCACAATATAATCTCAATTGAACCAACATCAGTAATTTACAATTCCACACTATGGTTGGTTGGCTTGTGCATAAGAAGATGCAATGGTCTAAATCAACGGAGGAGAGGAATTAGAGGTGGGCACGACAGGCATGCGCATGTCCAAGGAAGGGCGCAAGGGAGCAAGCTGCAAGAATGCGGGGGTGCTGCCGCAAGGCGCAAGACTGCGGGCGCTCAGGTGCTTGGCGTGGTTGCGATCGTGTGGATGTGCCATCTTTGGGTGCGGGCATAACTTACGGGCATGCGGGGGAGATCCAAGGGATGATCTGGCATGACTGTGTGTGGATGAGTTGCGAGTGTTAGCTACGAGAAGAAGGCAGAGAAGAGCGAAAGAAGAAAATGGTGTTTTTTCAACTAAAGGAGGATAACTAGACTAATTTAAGGATTCTCACTCAAGTCTATGTATTCCCTTCTCTTCAATTCACCAAGATTTAACAAATCAAACACACAGCCAAATTTTATTTATCAATAACAATTATCTAATAAAATGTTAGGCGATATTAAGAGATTCTATGAAAAAATTTAAAAATACAATATAAAATATAGAAAATAAATATCAAATAAATCTCAAATAAATATGAAATTAATTCTGTTACAATAAAATAAAAATAAGCTCCAAATATGACAAGTCTCCAAATCTCTCAAATCAATTTTGAATTTTCATTAAATCAAATTAAATTTGAATATTAGCACTAATCGATTTAAATTTGAATTTGAGTTTTGATATCGTGGCCATTACATTATGCTAATCCGTTCCCCCACCACTAAAGCCTCAGGACCTATAAGAAATTTACCCATTTAAAGTAAATATATGCACCTTGATCTCACTTTCCCTGTCAACATAAGCAGTCACTCTGAAATCTTTGAAATTTGTAGCCATGTCAACGTTTTCAACTCCTATAATAAGATGCTAGAATTTATTCAATCAAAGAAAACTTCTAAGACATCAACTTACTAAATGAAAAATGCCAAAAAAGAAGGTACCTTGTTGAGATGCTACACAAAATGCAGGAAAACTTCTGTATGAACTGGTTTCGTCAAAAATTATATCATCAAAGAAATCCAATTAAGGAACAAATATGTAATTATCAGAATAGGAACAGTTTATGAAGCTCCATAAGAATGCAATTACTGCAAAAAAAAAAAAATCACTAGAGAGACAAGACATTGCATTAGTATCCCCTCATATCCATCTTGGGACCGAAACAACATTGGCCAACTCCACTAAGCAAAGAACATCTTAAAATTAAGATATTTCCATTATTATAGTGGAAAAAGACGAGCAGTTTCAAATTCTAGGACATGAAATTCATCAAAGTTTTCAGGATCATAATATAGATGGCCAAAACTATGTTCTCGTGTTGACGAGTTCTTCATGAAAGGAAAAGGCAACTGAAAGCCAGGAGAATCTTCATTTTAGTCCCTTAACTCAAAGAAACTTCATTACAACTTCCAGACTTGATTTGAGTTAAAGAAAACATGATGCCTAACCTTGGGAAATTTTGTTGAGAATCATTGGTGATGCAAATAGCTAGATGTTTTCTTTGCGGCAGCAGAACACTGGTAGAGAATTCAAAGTTTTGCCTCTGTGTGGTTAACTGAAAATTTGAAGAATAATAAGAATTGCATGGTACAAAATGAGTTTTTTCAACATAAAAAATGGTCTGCTTTCCCAAACATAAATCCGCATATTTTTAACAAAATTAAAGGTATAGATTACGAAGCCCTGTTTATCAAATACGAATATATTCATAATATATTATTCGACATAAGTTATTTGTTTATCATTTGAGACATTTCTGTCAAATTAAGCTAGCCAGATTAAGGATGAAGTGTTATTTTTTCTCAAAAATTGAAAAGACTTGCTAGTGTGAAGTCATGATGAGCTTTTCAATCAATGAAGTTTTAACAAATGATAAAATCAAAGTATCAATCTAATAAAAAAAATTTCCCATAAAAGGACAGTTATTCAAAATGAATGAGTAAAAATTTGATAAAGGCTAAAACTAAGCCTGTATTTGATGGAGTGAACCTTGAATAAAAGATTGAATATCACCTTAAAGCCTCTCTCTAAAGCATTGCCTCCCGAAATCTACCAACTTATCTATTAACACACTAAGTATTAGATGATGTAACTTTCATTTGTTATCATTAAAAAACAAGCCACTATAAAGCCTAAAGAGATTCAAACCAAGGCTCATCCCTTGACCTAGTTTTGCATTTTTGTGACAACTGCTACAAACGGCCAATCCAGATTCCAGACTTTTCTCTTGGCTCGGAACTGAAGCATTACAGATATCACGATCCCGGGCAGTTGCATGCAAGAAGCAATAACAGGGGAAGAATATATTGTGAACTGGATTAACAGAAATCTGAGGAATTTGAGAGGAAATCTGGAGTTTGGTGAAGAAGATAGCATACCACTGCATTCCAATTGACGAAGAAGGTCTTAACGGCTATCATCTTCATCCCCAACCCTGCTCCCCCGCATCCCTAAACTTCTATCGCCAAGCGACTCCAAGAAGCCTTCATCGCTTCAATTCCAGCATTCGCCGGGATTTGTGCTGCCAAGTGGTCGTAGAAAAGAGATAGGGTTTCGAGATTTTTTTTTTTTTTTTTTTTTTGTAAGTGTAGAATATGAGATTCTGAATATTATTCAGGTAAACTAATTATCTACTAAGGTTGGAGAAAATTTTGCGCTACAGAATAGGAGATCTGGTAGATATTAAGGCCTTATTTGGTGCGAAGATTAAAATAAGAATCAAAATAGTATTAATTTAAAAAATAATAATAATAATAATAAATATATTTTTTAATTATTTTATATAAATTTTAATATAAAAATAATATTTTACTTCATATACTCAATAATTTTTAATAAAAATATAAATTTTAATTTATATCTTAGATCAAAATACTCAATTCAAATATTTTAGTCTAGAATATAAAATAAAATTGATATTTTTATTTTAAATTTTTGAGTATATAAAGTAAAATAATATTTTTTTATATTAGAATTTCTGTGGTTTTAAAAATTTATTTATTATTATTATTATTATTTTTTAAATTAGTATCATTTTGATCCTATTTTGGTCCGCGTGCCAAACAGAAGGTCAAAATTTATTCTTTATAATACTCGATGCATAAGCCAATTATAGGCCATTTTTAAAATGCAAGTGTAAAAAGAAATAAATTTTGTTAATTATGTTCACAATTATGTATCATTTGAAATAAAATTAAAAATCATAATATGAATTAGGGAATTTTGTCAGACGCAAACCAGCTGATTTCAATCTAATACATAAAATATAGGGCAAATTACACCAATTTTTTTAGTTTAACGGTTAATAACACACAGGTCTACGTTTTAAAAATTTAACAACGGGATCCCTGAGTTTTAATAAATTATCAAATGGGTCTTTTTTATTTTTTTATTATTAATTTTTTTTAAAATTACCATTTTACTTCTGCGGCACTGCCCTTCTCTCCTTCTGATCCCACGCACGCGGACACGCTGTGTGGCCCGCTGGCAGCCGCACGACCCGGGCGCGTGAATGGGATCGGGAGGAGAGAGAGAGGGGCAGGGGTAAAATAGTAATTTTAAAAAATTTAATAAAAAAATTTATAAAAAAAACTTATTTGATAATTTATTAAAACTCAAGTTCATTGATATTATAATTTTAAAAATATAGATTTATATATTATTAAGCGTTAAACTCAAAAATTTGAGTGTAATTTGTCCTAAAATATAAAACATGATATCGATACTCTTATTTTTGCAATTAATACGATGAGCTTGATCAATAATGGCGAGCTAAAGGTGATGGTATAATAATAAATATAAATATATTTTATTTACAAAAATTTAAATAATTTGGATTCATCAAATTTGAGCTTAAGGGAAGGGTTTTTAACAGTATAGAATTTATGTTTACAATTTATTAATCAAAAAAGACTTATACGATATATTTTATATTTTAAAGATTATTATTAAAAAAAAGTTAGCAGCATGGGCCTAAAAGAACTAACGTCAAAAGTTATGTTAAATATGAAATAAATTAAATTATTCAGAATAAGATGTAAAAAGTTACATAAAATTAATTTTTTATTTTTGTTAAAATGCGGCAAAAGTTTTTTATTGACTGCTGCTTAAATCATTATAAGCATTTTATGTTGGTTTGCTAAATTATAATTAATTTTATTAATTATAACTTAACATGTCATATTGTTTATTTATAATTCATATTATATATATTTTAAATAAAAAATTAATTTATTTCATATTTTATATAAATATCAAAATAATAATTAATATATATCACATTTCTCATATATTTTAATATAATAATTAATTTTATTTTATATTATACATAATTTTTAATAAAAAATATTATCATTTAAATTTAATTTAAATTTTTTTAAAATTAACTTTTACAAAGGAAATGATGTTTGAGAGTATAACCCGTTTATTTCAAAGTTAAAAATTAATTTGGTTTAATTTTAATCTAGCATATCACATCACAAATAAAATTTAATATTAAAAATTAACTTTATTTCACATTTTAATCATATTACTAAAATAATTACTAAATTATATCTAAACCTGGGCAATGGGCGGGTGGCCCGATGGGCTAGCCAAAGCCCGATAATTTTGAACTGGTTTGGTTAACTATTTTGGCCCACAAGCCGGCCTAAGCCCGTCCCAGGCCCAATTTGACTTAGCCAAAGCGCGGTTAAGTCTGATCCTTGCCAAACCCAGCCCGCCCATTGCCCAAATCTACTTCTCATATCTCAGACTTCTAATTAATTATCTTTATTAATCTATGTTATTTTTTTGACAATGTTGAACTTTTTTTTAAAGTTTATTTATTTGTCTAAGGTGTAATTAATGATAATTTACACTAAGATTTATATTTTTAGTCTTATATAATTTGATTGATGATCTGTATTAGTTTGTAAAATTAAAAATAATAGTTTAAATTTTTATAATTAAATGTTCTAATATATTAATTTAACATCTATTTGACATTATTATTCACTAATTTATTTAATTATTTTAAATTCATATCCTAGGTAAGATATCATAGAATTTTAGTAATCATCAACTTAAATAAAATTATACTAATATGTAATTATGAAAGGCGTAAATAGCAATATAGCATGTCAAAATATCCAGAACTTAAATTTATATTTGAATATAAATTTCGGCCCCAATGTAGCTCGTCCCGTACATTGGACGGGTTTGATCATAAAAGTAGGCTCATAAATTAGACTAAGCCCAGCTCGAGCCCGCTTTGACTTAGTCAAATCCCAGCTCATGCTAAACTCGGCCTGCCCATTGCCCAGGTCTACTTATATTATATCTCTCACATATCCCAATATAATAACTAACTTTATTTCACATCACTTATAATTTTCAATAAAAAAAATCTCTATCTAAATTTAAAATTAATTTTAAGATTTATATTTGTATTGGATGTACAATAAAATTAATTTTTACAATTAAAATTTGTGTTGGGCTAAAAAAATATTTTGAACCAAACGAGACCTTAAACTCATCATTGGAGATAAATATATCACAGCTCTAGATCAATTATAAGTAATAAAATTAACCTAACTTTAAGGTTTAAACCAAATAAAATTTCAAAAAAAATTTAAATTATGGGATCGATTTGGGATGAGCTCGATGATCTTCCAAACTTGGAACTCGCTCAAAAATGAAAAATATACTTATCACACATTTAGGCCATGTTTGGTAATGACCAAAAAATCATGGCTAAAATTACCCATGGCCAAAATCTTAAATTTATTTTAAAAAAATTTAAAAAATTATTTTATATCTTATCTCACACAAATTCCAACATTAAACAATTACTTTATTTCACATCCAACACAATTCTCAATAAATCTATCAATTTTATTTCATATCATACACAATTTTTAATATAAACTAACTTACTTTATTTCAAATCATATACATTTTTCAAAAATGACTAAAAATTTCAACCAATTTTTTTTTTTTTATTATTACCAAACAGAGCCTTATATCATATGACAGGATTTTTTAAGTATTTTTCATTAAAATGAAAAAAAAAATCTACTATCAAACAAATTGTAATTAAAATTAAATTTTAATTTTTTTTATAATTCTAAAATATCACACTAATCAAACACACTTGCAGTGGAGATCTGCTCACGCACAATAATGCTGAATAATGCATGCCAAGTCTCCTCAATTATTTATCCCCCACTATCCCTTAGTACATCTAGTTGCCCCATTTTTTAAGGGCACCATCCCTTAAAGGCCCACCACTTCATCAAGCTTAGTCTGTCATCCAACTTCTCTATTATTACTATCAAGAAAAAATTATTATTTAAGTTCAATTCCTAAATTACATCACCGAATATATAGATCGTACTCGATTCTGCCGCCGTATGAATGAAAAGAATGTTTAATTCTACTACAAGAATCTAAATCTTTCACAAACAACGATTACCGATAGATAGAAACTGTATAAAATACTAATGAACCTCTCTCGTTATAAGTTAGATTTACATTAACCGCCAACCCATATCATTAAATGAAATAGGTACATACAATATAAAATAAATTTGATCATACCAAAATAGGATTGAACATGTAATTATGTAAATTGAACTTAAACTCATCAACTCAAATTAATAAAATAATTAAACTCTCTAAGTTTAATATTTATAGATAATACTCCCTATTTTAAATATAAATTTGCAAGTAGTACTCCTAATTCTAATCTATTTTAAATTTAAATTTATAGCCTGTACTCTTACTTTAACTTCTATTTGGAGGTGCAGTCTGAAGATATTGTATCACCTGTAAATAGTTGACTCAGAGAATGCCGCTTATAAAAAAGACTTCTTTGAAAGTGACAGATGTAAATTTCCTAAAAAAAAATTATTGAAAAAGAGCCATTATTATGGAGAATCAAACTAAATATTGATATTAATTTCTTTTATTTATTTATATATTATATAAGTTGCTCAATGTTTCTCAATTGAACATGGAAACAACATAATTATTGCACCATGACCATCTAAATAATGTAATAAATTTATATGTGGAAGGTGCTTTCAATAACCATTGACTTTTAGTTCATAATAAAATAATGATAAATATGACTAAATCAAGACAGTTAAGAAATAATGTCATGCAAATTTATAAATATTAAAATCACTCTTTTGTGTCCTTTGAGATTTGTTATAAATTTTAATATAATTCTTATAGATGATTTTTTTAATTTAAGTTTTTTTAATTAACTAATTAATAATATAAGCATAATTAAAAAAAAATTAACAAAGTGAATAAGTTTTAGACGGCGTTAGGACTGCCGTTAGTTAACAGAAATCGCCAAGCGCGTGGGCGCCCAGCGCGCGGGCGACTTCTGTGACTTCTTTTAAAAAAAAGTTAAAAAATTTAATTTAATTTAATTATATAAAAATAATTTTTTGTGAATAATTTTGTATTAATATAGTTATATTACATAAATTTCAATTAGGCAATCAAAAATATTTAAAGTGAAGTAAAAGAAAAAACTTATTTGTCAGCCGAAGAAAATTCTCCAAAATTGAAACATTATTTCTTCTTTTCAAATATTATTTTTTTTTTAAGAAAAGAACTGACACACCGGCTGAAACATGCTCCATTTATTAGTTTTTTTAATTATATTTTAATTATTAATTAGTTAATTAAAAATAATTAAATTAAAAAAACAATATTCTTATTACAAATTTGTCATTACTTTGGACACATCAAGCTTCCATCAATTAACTCATCATTGATGTCACCTGCATATTTTAAATGCCATTAACCTTATTGAAGGATTTTATAAAATATTAAAAATTTAGGTGATTTTTTTTTTTTTTAAGAAAAGTTGATCTGATTTCGATTTAAGTTAGCCTGGCTCACTTATAATCAATTTAAGCTTAATTTGAGCTAAAATTGATCCGATTTTTAATTATTTTTTGATATTTCCGTCAAAATATTTGATATAAATATCTTTATTTATTAAATTATATTATCAATCTTAATCTAATTGGTAAAAAAAGAAATAAAAAACTAATTTACAGTCGACAGTGTTTGAACAAAGTTGGGGAAAAAAATTTTAGTGCACTGATCTATTGGGATATTATGAAAAGACTAATATATTCAAAGAAGTTAGATATATGTGTTTATATTTATAAATAAATTTTTTTTTATTTTTTAATCAATCTTATCCATCACCGGCTCAAGATTGAATTATTAAGGTCTTGTTTATTTCGAGTCATTTTTTTTGTCTGATGTAAATTTTAATTATAAAGATCAACTTTATTTCACGTCCAACATAAATATGGGTATTAGAATTAATATTTTACACACTTTCTAATATTAAAATAAATTTTTTTCATCAAATCTAAAAAATAATATATATGTTTTTTTGTCTAAAAAAAGTTCAAACCAAATGAGGGCTAAATTTGACTTTAAATTGGTCCATGTTAACAGCTTTAACTATAGATGCCTGTAAGGCTGTTAATTTTGCTCGAAGTTCACTCGAAAGTTGAATCAAATTTTGGATTGAATCTAAGTCAATTCGATCTAAATAAGCCGACTAACAAACTGTTTTTTTTTTTGCTTGAAAATTTTATCAATCCAATCTTGGGCCGTAATATGATCATTTTCAAGACAACTCAAAATCAGATTAATTAAAAAAATAAAACAAATATTATATATATATATATATATTTAATTAGATTTAGTATGTAGTATTTTTTAGTAGTTTATGAAAGGTTTCATTAGAACCTTCTCTATAATCATTTAAATCATATTTATTGTAAATTAAGTTTTTTTATTTTTATCTTAAAATAAGAGATCAGAGCGAATAGTCATAGTTTAAGCTAATTTAATAAACAAATATACTTATACATAATATTTAAATAAAAAATAAAAAATTAATTGAAAATTAGATTGTTTTTAGCTCGGATTGAGCTTTGAATTAGTAATAAATGAGTCAGACCCATCTCGAATTCAGATCAGATTGAACTTTTCTCATTTATTCTCCAGATTGAATCGAGACCGAATAAAAAATTTTCAATTCAATCTTAAGCTAAGTTCAGACTGGCTCGAGCAGCTACCACCCCATAATGCAATATATATATATATATATATGAAAAATCTTCCAGATTGGTTGTCATATTATCATTATTAAAATTATTGTTATCATCAGTATGATATGTTATACTGATTTTCATATTCTCTAATTATCAATAAAATATATCATATTGTTATGTATTCAAATGGAATTATCTCTATCATGGTTTTAATTTTCAAACTTTTTATATCCAAAAGATTCTTTTTATTGAATTATTGAAATTGATATTTTTAATTTGTAATTAAAACTAAATTTGAAAACATTACTATTCATAAATACTAACAACTAATATTTGAATAAATTTGTAAACTTTATTTAGAGTTGGATGGTCTATGTCGGTCTTCAATATTTAGATACTCATTTGATCATTTTATTTCTAACTTGCTTTGTAATAATATGAGTAGAATGCAATAATAGACAAAGAGATGCAATAATATGTGGAGTAAATGCAACAAACATTCTTTGTCGTCCATCGGGAAGTCGAATTAATAACTTTTTTAATAAGTATGGTAATGCTTTGTCTTCATATATACTATCAAGTATTCGTGTCTGTAAGTCTTTTGATAGCCCCGACTTGTGGAAGGCATCCACAAGCATCTTCCTAAACATTTCCGCAATACTCTCTACTCTCCCTTGTACCCCTCTCTCGGTACTAAATTTCAAAATATTTCTCAATTTTTCTATTAGTTTAAAATATAAAAATTTAGATCAAACCTTAATAAAAAAGAAGTACTAATTAGTTATAATCTTAAAATAGAGGTTATAATATAAATAAATAAATAAATAAAAATTAGGGTGAATAAAAAGCGAGCTGTTTTAGTTTGTCTTATAATTGAGATTTTATTATTTAAAAATAGTAATTTTTTTTTTAATTTGCCCTTGTAATTTTTTTTTTTTTTTTTTAATGTTTAAAGAATCATGTGTATGTTTATATAATCTCAGAGATTCCATCCGTAGTTTCCCCTTAACAAATTGTACGAGGCAGTTCAACTCTCCCCATCGTTCCATTTTTTGGACCCTTGACCACTTTAGGGCGTTTTCGTAAATTCGTGTAAACTTCTTCGGCCTTTCCACTCTTTCTTTCTGTCCCACTCTCCCTCGTTCGTCTGCCTTTTTACCCTGTTCGCTCTGAAAACAGAGCAGAGAGAGAGAGAGAGAGAGAGAGAGAGAGAGAGAGAGAGAGAGAGAGAGAGAGAGATGGTTGGGGATTTTATGGAGTGTGTCGACAGGTTCGTCGCTTCAGCTTTCTTCGACGCCGGCAACAATGTGGTCGGTGGTGCTGGTGGTAGGTATAGTGCACCGGCAGTGCTGGAGGGGGGAGTTAGAGGGGAGGAAGGGAGCTCGGAGGGCTGGCGGGAAGGGGAAAAGTACACCAGCGGTAACAAGAAGATGGCCAGGGTGGAGGAGGTGGTGGAGTGTAGGATATGCCAGGAGGAAGGGAATGAGAGCGACATGGAAAGCCCATGCTGTTGCATTGGAACGATTAAGGTCTTTCCTGCTGTGTTCTTTCACTTCGGTGAATCTTGTTTTTCTTAAATAGACCTACCTGTACTTTCTCATGGACAAAGGTTTATTTTGTTTTGGATTTCTTATGGTAGACTACTGAAAAATGTTTACTAAAACTGATTGGCCTTTAGATTCTTTGATGCATGCATGCTTTTAAAAGATTGAACTTTACCCCTTTGATGTTGTCTTTTGAGGTTCTGGTAGCCTGTTAAACTTTTGATTACAAGTTAAAGAAACCATTATCTTGAGTTGGCTTCTTAGAGTTTTAAGTAATGGGCAAAACCGGTTTTTGATTTAGACCTGAATCCTCAAATTTACCTATTATTCTTAATAAAGCTTAAATGGCGTGACTGCATTGAAGGAAGCTGCAGTTATGATTAATCAACAGGTGGTAGAGATTAATGTAGTACTGGTACTTCTAGTAGATTATAATTGCTAAGGTGGCTTAGTATTCTGCATTACTTAGCTTTTTAGGAATGCTTGACTCCCAGCTGACAACCTTGAAGCATTGAAGGCAATGGTGTTTCTTAAATGTTAGTGTTTAGTTAGGCTACAAGGGTAATTACTATCTCTTTTTATGGTTGGTATATCACCTTCATCAATGATCTTTTGTTTGTGCTTGTGGTGGTTTTATGAATTTAAGACAATGCCTCCTGAAGCTTATATCCCCTTCTATTTTATTTTGTTAGTTATTCTTATGGGGTTATTATTCTTACAAAATCACTCGTTTCTGCAGTTTGCCCATAGGAAGTGTATTCAAAGGTGGTGCAACAAGAAGGGTAGTATTACATGTGAAATCTGCAACAAGGTGATTTAGCACTTAGCCCTCTCTGCTCGTGATGATTTCATGCTTGCTGCTTGTGATGATATTTGTTTCCTTGGTTTCAGTAACAACTTCATATATTAACCAAGTTATTTGAAAGCTTTGCTAGTGGTAACTTTCCTTTTGTTAATTTTTTGAGATACCACAGGGATGAAGGTATTCAATAGGATAATAATCTTGTTGCTGCAATCATTTTGTTAGAGCTTGAAAAACCTTCTGTTAGTCTCCTTTTGAAGAATCTGCTTGTTTTCATGAAGAATCCGATCTAGATTGTTTATAGTTCTATGTTGTAGAATATTTGTATGTTATGTATGTGTGTTTGTGTGTATGTATATAATGAGATTTTTGTATAGATTATATAAGATCTGTCAAGCACTGAACAAGTATATTGTTTTGTGTATCAAAGCCTTCAATGAGAAGTGATGGCTTCTTCTCCTGCAGGCATATGCACCAAATTATTCGGCCTCACCTTCTCAACCTGCATCTGATGTACTGTCTATTGATATCAGGTATGACTTGAAGTTTTTTCTATGAACTTACTGTCCAAAATCCATTTTAATTCCGAATCTCGAAGATGTTCAAGTGGATTACTTCACCTCCTCTTTTTTTTTAAAAAAAAATATATATATTTATTTGTTTTGCAATAAACGAAGTCTCAATTTTTTGAAAGTATTTTGAAAGTGAAGTCTCTCAGTCTTGGATATTGTTTGTTTCAATTTGTAGATTTGTAGGTGTTTGTTTTTTAAGCTTCTCATCATAATCATGCTATATATGTTAGTGAAGTTCCAGGTTTGCTTGGCTCTTCAAAGTGTTTGTTCACTTTAATATGAACAGTTAATAAAGTGAGAGTGCATGGCATTTCATGACTTCTTGGTTAACATCTGCCATATTTTCTTTTTCTGCTTCTTTTAATCATGCAAGCGGTTGCTTGCTTTCAATTGGAGGGATTTCATAGCCTTTGCAATATAGAATATTTTAGTTTGGAGAATCACATGCATGCTACAAATTCTTTCATAGTTACATATTTGACATCTACATTTGTATAATGTACGAATGCATATTTGACACCACATTAAATAAGTAGAGGGAGGAAGACTTGCACATTGTAGATGACAATGCGGTGGTTGTAATTTTTTACAATTATATCTAAATATGTTATAAAACCATAGATTTTCTCTAAACGGCACAAGAACATTACCAAACAGTCCCACAACTTCAAACTCACATGACACATTTTTCTCAAATCTCTTGTCAGAGAAAACTGGGATACAAGGATTGATCTTCATGATTCCAATTTTCTGGCAATTGCGGCTGCAGAGCAGGAGCTGTTTCATGCTGAATATGAAGAATATGCAGCTGCACATCACAGCGGAATTGCTTGCTGCCGAGCAGTAGCTCTTACTGTATGTGTTTGATTGGTAGTAACTATATAGAATCCTTCATTATATTGACGACTGAATCATTATTTTCGTTATGCATAGTTGATATTTCTTGTTTGTGTTCGCCACATTCTGATGGTCACAAGTGATCTTATGATGGTTCAGGATATTGCAACCTTCATAAGTGTAAGCTCATCTTCTGCTTTTGATGTTTAACATTATTGCTATGATCAACCTGGATCGATTATTGTCTGAATTTGTTTAGGCCACAAACTTTCACCTGTTTATTGAAGGGATTTTCTTGAGATTGAACTTTATAGAGATAGTTCTGGGTTGCCGGGAGGCAAATTGGCCTAAACTTCAATAGGTTGGTTAAAGGTGGACTATTGTTTGTTTATGTTATAGTTTGTATTGTGTTTACTAAACAGTTTAGGATTGGATGAACCTTATCAACTTACAATTAGATTTGGAACCAAATCCATTATATTTAACTTGTTGTTTTTTTGACTTGTTTTGATGCCTTTAGACTTTTGATAGCAATGATTATCTGAAAATATTTTTATGGGTAAATTACTTATAGGTCCCTAAGATAACATTGGTCTATGATATTTGAATTGTTGCATATAGATCCCTGAGCTTCATGTTTTATTGTTGTTTGGTTCATCCATTTCATAGTATATTGAATGTAGGTTTAAGTTGGCAATCCATTTAAATGATGATAGACAAGACTTTTGCGATGCAAAGTTACTTAATTGTCTATTTTCTCACCCCCCGACCTTGCCTGGAACTTGTTGTTTCTCGTGGAGCCTTTGTTGCGCCCATGTGTAGCCCTGCACGACCGTCCCTTGCTAACCCTCATCACGCCGCTTCTTCTTCCCCTCATACATGAGACCACCGCCCACTATAAGGAGGCTACCATCAGGTATTGTGAGGAGGCTGCCACTAATAAGCTTCATGCCATGAGGTTGTCGATCTATATTGTAGCTCTTCGTTGTGTCACCTGCTCCACAATGCATCCCCACCCCCCCACTCCTCAACCACCTACTTGCATATCCATGCGCTGCACGTTCAACCCACACTACTAAATTTAAAATCAAAATGAGTAAAATTGGTAATCCAGGTAAATTCTACACTAAATGACAATAAAAATCAAACTCAGAGATATACATGCAACAATTCAAATTTCATCTACCAGCATGGAACCCTAGTGCTTTAGGTACCTAAAAGAAATTGATCCTATTTTTATTTACACAAAGATGTATACTTGAGCTTGTTACGGAGAAAGCATAGGCCTTAACTACGCAAGCAATCAGAAACTTTATTCTAGAACCAACTTTACTTGATTGTTATATGCGTTTGCTTGTTTCTACTCTGTATATTGAATGACTGATTACATTATCCTAAATTTTGTGACCATGAGTGCCTGAAAAGCAAATTTGTACCTGCAGGTATTTTTGCAGTTTGCAAGTTTTCTTCTACCATGTTATGTAATAGCTTGTTTGTTTTACATTCTGCATAGCAGTCGGAGGCGGCAATCGTGGCTTTGATTCAGGTCAGACTCTTTTCTTCTGCATGTAAAAAACAAAACTCAACATATGCAGTAGAATTATGCATGTATTTATCTATTTGATAGGTTTCTACATGTAATAACATATCCTATGTATTTCTGTCACATGAAGCATGCCTAAGTTTTAGGAGCAAACACTACTCATACTAGTATTTTTGAAAATACATATCAAGAGCAAAGTATATAGTGTAAAGATTTACGTCATTTGAAGAACTTCACCTAGTCTGCATTTGTAATGGGGATTTTTGTGATATAAATGCATACATAAAAATTCTATGAAGTATGAGAATGATACGATGATACAATAAATTTCATAAAAGTAAGTTAAGGATACGTTAGGATACAACAATTATATTTATATAGTAAATATGAGGGGTAGCTGTTGGTCCACTTGCACACCCAAGGGAGAGGATGAATTGAGTGTAATTAAAATTTAAAATTTTAATTAACGTTAATTAAAAATTTTAAGTACTTTTAAGCCATCAATTATTATGGGGTTTTTATTTTTTTGAAGCTAGAGTGTTTAAGTAAGTTCCTTTGAGTAAGTGCAAGTGAGCAATTTTAAAGTAGCATCTGCAAAAGAATAAACAAAAATAATATATATACTTATGCTTAGTATAAATATAAGTATATCTGTTAATTTAATTTAATAATATATAAAATGTGAAGTATGCATATACAAGTGTTATTTTTTAATTAATAATTATAATAGTATATATATGTATATATTTATATATATATATATATAAATAGATATTTATAAATATTAGTATATATGTAAATAGTATATACATGTGTAAAAAAAATATTAGTGAAAAATTGGTATTAATAAAAAAAAAATTGTAAAAAAATAAAAATTTATGTGCAGAATTGAAAGTTAGATGTACAGTTGCCTTGTTTGGCAAATGCCCCAAATTGGGCAAAAAAATATAATAATAATATTTTTAATTTATTATAAATTTTAATAATTTTATTTCACATCCAACACAAATTCTAACCTTAAAAATCAATTTTATTTCACATCCAACACAAATTTTAACCTTAAAATCAACTTTATTTTACATCGTACACCTCCCAATATTAAAATAAATTTCTTTCCCATCAACTCTATAAAATAAGATATTTTCTCTTTCCTTACTCAGATTTATCTTCCAACCAAACAAGCCCGGTAAATAAATGTAAGTAATAAAGAAATTGTGCAAAAAATAAAAGATAGTGTTGCTGTAAATAAATGTTAATAGTATAGAAAAGTAAAATATTAGCAAGTTATGTGCAGCAAGTAAAATTATAGAATGTAAATTGCAGTGAGTAAAAAAATTTTAAATGTAAAAAAATAAGTTTAGTGATTAATTAATTTAATTATATTGGGATAGATAAATCAATAAATTTCTGATTGTCGGGTATTCTTTGTCAGTTGAATTCAATTCATTCGATGTACTAATTTGATTTCGTTCTACTATTATAATTAAGTTACGTTGGATTCTTGGTCAAGTTAATTAGGTTTGGGGGATTCGTAAGCCCAAACTTCAATTAACCAATCTACCAAGTTTAGTTATCTTGGACAGTTTAAATTATTAAGTATTTTGAATTAGCTCAATTTATTATGCCCAAAATTTGATCACTAAAATTTTATTTTAAAGCTTTGAAAATCGCTTTGAAAATAAAATATCTATTAAGTACACCAGCCTTTAATTGACGTAAAGAGTCGAAAAAATGATACAAAAAAGGGAAAATGACACAAGTTTTGTGGTTCGGCTATTCTCTTGCCTAGTCCACTCCCTTTTATTCCTTCTTTGAGGTTCTACCATTTCATGCTTGTTATGATTAAGCTCAAGTCCTAGTATAAAGAGAAAACCCATATCTTTTCAGTCAAAAGACACAAACCTGACAGTTAAACATGGTGTTCATTTAGTGGAATAAAATAAAAGATGTAATTTTCATGACATGCAGAATTCACCTTAGATTCACCAATTACGCAATAGTTCTTTAAACAGTAAAATGATGTAGAAATTTGAACAGATTTCAGCAAATTTCAACCAACTAAAAATCTAGGATGACGCTGGCTGTAAGGCATGGCAAATTTCAACCAACTAAAATGATGTAGTCATGGCTTGCTGGGCTGTAAGGCCAGTAACCAGGTCGGTGAGGATCGCCAGCATCCCCTGCAACTCTGAAATACGGGCACCTCTGGAGGAAGAAGTAGATCCGGCGCGACGCCGGGATGTTGAAGCTGAAGCTTCATCACCTGGCGCCCCGACAGAAGGTTCTCCTGCATGTGTGCTGCGGACTGCGGAGTTGGTTCTGCATGTCTTGTCTACCATCTTCTCGGAGTCTCAATGAAAGCACCAGAAAATGTTGACGTGAGAAGGAGTCGTCCCAAGAAACAGTGGTACGCAGAGAACTAAGCCTGACGATTAAGACTTAAATGAGAAAGAATAAGCATCCAGACAGGGATTTAAGGTGGTTCAGGGAGGAAACCTTCTACGTCCACCGAGCGATCAGCTAGAGATGATTTCGCTAGAAAAAGAAAAGAGATGATCGAAAAGACCAATACAATGAGCGAAAAGAAAAGAGAGTTTTTTTATCTCAAGCTCTTAATACAAGGGAGATCCTGCGATTCCAACCAGCAACCAAAAGCTCAAAGCTCCAAAAAACCCTCATCCTTGAAGCCTGTTTAAGGGTATTTATAGGTAGAAGATGTGGAGCTCAATCCGGGTTTTCCGGAAGAGGATGAAATATTCAATTGCTGAGTTCACACTGGTGCTCCCACCACTGTCGGCCACCGGAGGAGCTGAAAGTAGTGGAAGGAGAACTTGGCATTTCTTCTAGGGGCCCATGATGGCTGGAGCATACGGGCCTTTGGTTTGCGTGACTGGAAGGAACATGTTGCATTGGAAACAGTGCGGTCATGGCACGTCGATAGCGATAGGTGCAGTTGGGAAACATCGTCATCGATGTTGTTAAGAGATGATCTTGAATCGTCGTGGACGATGTTTGGCTGAACTCTCGTGGCCGAGGTTTAAGACTTGCAATAATAATAATAATAATGAGGAGTTAGTGCCTCACACGGCGTCACGTGTACGGCTGAGATGCAACACTGGAACCACGTGTTAACATATAGAAAAGGGCTAATTCCATCTTAAAATAAAGATACATATTTGAGATTAAATAAATCTACAATTTAAAAATAAAATAAATTTAATTAATTCAAATTCTTGGCAAATTATCTAAATAATGAAATAAAATAAAATAAAGACAATTATATTATTCTCTATTCATCTATGACATCAAAGAGCGTGATCTAATCTGGATCATCAATCGTCAAGTTGTCTCCATCACAAGCTGCCATGCACATCACCTCCAACCTCCTCTTTCATCAGAGGACAAAGCATATATTGATATTTGATTACTACTTTGTTGGAGTATAGTAAAGTTCAATCCAAAGAAGCTAATAGGCACTTCATAAAAGAAAAGCTTGACAGTGGCTTGCTTTTCGATCAAATTCTGAAAAACGGATTAAAGAATTTCAGATAATCAAAATAATGGTAATTTGGTTTTTTATATTGGGAATTCCGATGTATTTTATAAGTGAGATTATCAAAAAGCATTATCTTGTGAAGTTAGGAATTCAATGATTTTAGCATTGGTTCATTTTCATAAAATTTTATACTTAAAGAGTTTTAAAGATTCATAATTTTGTTGCACTTCAAGAAATATTAGATAATGGATGATATTAAGTCTACTTCAGCTCCACAGATCTGCAGAGCAAGTTATTGAAAAGTCTGCTTCAGCTCCAGTTTCTTTTTTTTTTTTCTTTTTTTTTTTCTGCAAATAGATCATCCCTATGTGTATTTCAATGATGGGTTTTGTTGAAGTGATCTCAAAGAGAATTTAGAGATGTATTTACTGATATTTATGTGTAGATCTGCTGATCTAATTAATGAACAAAATTTGCTCAATTTTGAGTTTGCTCTTCATTCAATGCCTTGTTGAGTATGAAAAAGAATGGAAGAGAATTGGACAAGAAGCTCTCTTCAGTTCAAACATCTGTTTATTTCTTTCATCTTTGCTTTCCTTTCCTCTTTGATTATTTTGGTTGATTGGTTACATTTAACAAAAATGATTAAATTACATTTAGAGGTTAGGTTGTGTTATTTTGAGAAGTTAATTGTTTGAGTTGATAATATATAATATGATTCCCTTGATAATATATAATATATTAATTATTTTTTAAATTTTTTTATTATTAAAATTTTTAAATATCAATTTTATCCTCCTTTCTCTCTTTTTTCCTTTGGTCGCCACCTCTCTTTCTCTCTCTCCTCTTTTTCTCTCCTATTCTCTCTCTCTCATTTCTCTTATTTTTATATTTTGGTATTGTTTGATTTGAATTTTTTTTGGACAAGGGAAAAAAAATATTTTATTTTTTAAATTTAATAAGAGATTTATTTTAATATTATAAAGTGTGTAATATGTGAAATATATTAAATTTTAATATTCATATTTGTATTAGATGTAAAATAAAATTAATTTTTATAATTGAAAAATCTAATTAATATATTATATAGATATTAAAAAATTATAATTATGAATTGTTATATAATGTCTTAAATTTAAGAATTTGAATGTAATTTTATTATTATAAAATTATTACTTGATGTTGAATTAAATTATTATTATTATATTTAATATATTCATATTAAATTAAATAAATAATAATTTAAAAATAAAAAATAATTAAATAATATTAAACCAAATAACTCTTTAAAATGATCTTAATTTTTCTAAACAGATTACCAACATATTAGCATTTGATGTGTAGTCACCGACACGTATGACTATCAATGTGTATATAAAAAAGTTACACTTAAGTTTTGTTTGGTTCAAGCTTTTCTATGATAAAAAAAAATATTTTATTTTTAAAATATAATGGAAAAAATTTATTTTAATATTAAAATATATATAAAATATAAAATACTTTAAATTCTAATATTCATATTTATATTAAATGTGAAATAAAATTAATTTTATAATTAAAATTTGTGTTGAGTAAAAACTATCACGAATCAAACGAGACTTTAAAGTTATAGTCCATCATATGGCATCGAGTAACATGCGAGTAATATTCGTAAAAAAAATCAGGGAGTTGCTCGTAAGGTGTTTTCATGATAACTGACCATTCACATATCATTTCCTATTACTTCTATACCGTTAAAATGGATAACTTTATGAGGAAGATCATTTTCAGAATTAGTTCTTCAAATTGTGGAATTTAATTCAAGAAAATATTGAACTAGAATTTTTTTTTTTTTCTCCGTGCATTTTATATTTCTTTGATATATAATCATAATGTTTCATTTCTTCGCTTATTTGGTTTTGGTTAATTATAATTTAACATCAAACCCAAAAGTTACAATCAATAAATATTAAGCCATGACACATAGTGAGTCAGCATCAAGTTACACGATATTTTTGAAACCAAACTCGACCCAACTCATGTCAAACTCGAGACTTGTAAATCGTCCTCACAAAAAACATCTTCAACTCGAAATATGTACGAAAGAAGTGGGACACAAACAAATCTGCATATTCAACAGAACAAGTGTATACAGAATAATTCTGTTCCATGTCCTAATTTAATGTTAGATCAGGTAACTCGAATAAACTTGAAAATCAATCCAGGGTTGATTAACTTATAGGCTATAAAAATAATCAAACTTTTTTTTTCAAGCTGACTGTAATGATGTAAGATGAATACAGATTTGCAACAGCAAATGAACAAGAGCTTTGTAAAGGTTTGTGAAATTTTAAGTGAAAGTTGTGATCAAGATTATAATCAAACGTTGCGAAACTTCAGCTAACATGAGGGGAAAAGAGAAACCAGAACTTTCAGATCTCCTTTGAAACAGGCTTAACTTTCTCTTTCAAGAACTGCCGAATGTGTTCACTCTTCCAGTTATCGATTCTGTGGGTACACAACATGAATGTTATAAGTTAAGCATAACTTGGTTATAATTAATAAAAAACAGAAGCTATTTTAGGAGTTTATGCAAAATTGTAAATCGTGAATCTTTATAAAAGTTGATTTAAACTTGAGAGGGAAACAATAAACACCTGCACAATGACAGAATAATAAAAAAGCAAAGTGTCAATTTGAAGTGTTCAAAGGGGTAATTCTGGTAATTCAGATATTAAGAGAGGCAATATTGTATACAGCATAATGAGCAAATTAACTGAAACTAACCTTATTGTTTCCTTCTGATTACCATCTTCATCAAGCATTACAAGTTTTGGAGGTGATGCATAAGCATACTGAACTTTGACAGAAGGGAAATGAACTTTGTCTTCCTCAATAAATGCTACAACCTCAGGGTAGAAAACCAGCTTTCTCATGCAAACTTCCAATATAGCACCAGAAAATGTAACCTGTAAATACAGGCCAAATTATCTAGTAACATCTTAAGCAGGAACACTGTATCTCAAAAGAAGGAACTCATAATTGTTCAAATTATCAACAGTAACAGTGTTTCTCAAGCAGTTGGAATTAGGTTGTTAATAGTGATGACATTGATTGTAAGATGTTTCCTAACATGTTAATAAAAGCTAACAGATTCAACTTCTAGAAACTAAAAAATGAAGACCACCAAATCACATTGAACTTGATGCTTTATATGAAGCTATTTGAAATATCGATCATGAGAATTTCAGAAAATATCAATTATGAAAGGTAAACTAACACAAATGAAATCTAAAAGACAAACAGCGTTAAGAAGACTCATTATTCTGAATGGCAGAATGTTGAAAACTCCAAACTATCTAAATCCTTCGTTTTGAAACTCGATTGCACGCAAATTAGGTTGCATTCTTTTAGGATGAATAATTGATCTTAATACACCATAAAAGGTGAGTTGCAGTGGATGGTAAGTCAAAAGAAATTGATTGATCTACCAAATCTTTGACTAATTACTTCTTGGCAAGAAGCTAAAATGCTAGACAAACAGCGATGCCAGTATTAGCAAGTAATATGGTTAGATTGACATGGAAGGACACATCTAAAGACAACAAAGTTAAACAAGTTGAGTTTAGTTATACAGATTTCTCTTGTCTATTCAATTCAGTTTAAAGCAACTCTTTCTATAAGTGATTTAAAATCATGTCTAATAACTATATCCCTGCACATTTTTGATATGTCCTCCCTAATTTTAACGATGTCACTTGGACATCATATTTACATATAGGAGTTCCTATAAATCGACGATGGATATTGCCAACTACCTTAAATGTCCCTATTGGTGTCAGGTCCAACCTTCAACTTTTTCCTTATTCTAGAAACTTCATAATTCCTCCACCCTCCTAACTTTTACCTCTCACCTTTCTCATCTTCTTAATTTTTCTTTTGATGCAAACATCAAAATGATAGACAATTTAGATCAAATCACGATCTAGGATACCATAAGTCGATAGAATCAATGCAATTTTTCTCCATATATTTTATTTTATTATTTAGAGAGTTTTCTTACGTTTTAAATTAGTAAAAAACCTTTACCTTTATATTTCTTTTATTTTAAATTTTGAGTTTGTTTAATACTATATGCTTATCTTTATTTTATTTGTAATCCTGAATAATTTAACGTCATTTTGTTATATTATTACAAAATTTAAATCTCCTTTAGATGTTTTATACTCTAAAAAATATATAAAGTTGATTTGTCTTTTTTGAGTCAACAATGAAATCAATTTCGAGTTGACTTGAAATTGAATATTTTCAAGTCGAGTTCTCACACTAGAAAAAACTGATTCAGGTCAAGTTCAAATCAACGTTAAATCAAAATTCTGAGTTTATATTAACTCTTAATTTGCTTGAACTCGACTCATTTAATATCCATACTAAAATTCACCAGAAACCATCCAGTTGAATCAAAAAAAAAAAAAAAAACAAAATAAAAATTCACAAAAATCCAAAACCATATATTGATTGTAAATATAAAACATCAAATTTGAATATGTAACAATTTTAAGAGACCAATAAAGTAAAATAAAATGCAGCATTAAATAAAAATAAAATGCTGAGAAGGATTAAAAAAATAGAACCCCAATAGTTGGGATAAGTACAATGGTAATGAGTTAGTTGATGATTATTACCACATTACCATTACATATATAATAAGCTTCACTTGGGAAAAGCAGATTGTCATTTCGGGCATCCAAATACAAGTAGTGATAAGCAAGTAGTTGCTCCCTAAAAAGCCACTTAGCTAGAAGAAAATGAACATAAAAGATTTGATACCTTACTCAAAGAGTCATCAGAATCCTCTGAGCAGCACTTGCGGCAATCAGAAACCAATTCTGAAATATTAAATTAAGACTTGTCTGTTTAATTAAGCTTATTCATCTTACATAATAAAATGACAATTATGAAAAAGCAACTTTAGCCATGCAAGGCTCACAATTATGGTGAGGAAGAAGATTTGATCAAATTAATTTAAAGTAATACATTATTAATTCTCCAAAATTGTAGGCGTGTAAGAGCTTTTTTTGGCTTCACCAAAGGACTCAAATTCAGATGGTAACATGATTCGGCAATGGGTCTCTCTCTAGTATACCACTTCTAAAAATGCATTTTAAACACACCACCCAAATCTTAAATTACAAATTAAAAAACTATTATATAGGTATTTTTTAAGATTTAGTAGTATGCTTAAGAAAGATGATATATTAGTAATCATTATAGTCAAAAAATAGTATATGAGAAGTTATGGTTGTCAAAAGGTGGCACACAAGTCATATTAAAGTTTTTACTAGTATGAGTGTAATATAGAATTTAAAAAAGAGTACATAAGTAACATTTGAGATTTGGGTGGTGCGTGCACAAATATTTAATTCTTGCTTTTTGATCCTCATCTTTCCACCACAATCAATCTTGTTCTCACAAGGCCTATTACAATTGACTCCCCAAGGATCTCTCTTTTGACAGATGTTGTTAGCCATCCCAACTTCTATAATATTTGCATCATTATCGATTTCTTGCAGCCCCATTAATCAAATTCTCCTTAATAAAAATCTCTCTCTCCTTTTAAATTCCACCATTGACTCTTTAATTGTTGAATTGCTTTATTAGTCCCCCATCTCTGCATTTGGAAATATAATGCACTAGTCTACTTTAAGTAGTTAAAGGTTCTCTAGGGATAACCTTACCGTCCTCACATACAGTTCCAGTAGTTCCTTGCTTGAAAGATAGTCTATCCAACTACTATTTCTATCTCTTTAGAAGGTATTCAAATCAGATTTCCTCTTTTTCAAACAAATCCTTAGAATCCATCCATAAGCCAAAAAAACTCCAAAATAGCATATTCTTCTTCATTTCTAGTTCCAAAAGTGTTCTTTTAAATGTCCTCCAAGAAAAATTCATTCCCCATTACATATACCATAAACAAGCTCACTTGTCTCATCTCAAAACTAACTCTTAAATTCATGATGTGCTCAAGTCAAATCACTAATGGAGCATAAACTACTAACAACACATAACCTCTGCAACATTACCAATTTGCAAAAAAATTCATCACTTATTCACCAAAACTCCACTACATTGCCTTTAGACTCTTATTTGTAATGATGCCTACTCCATTTCTATTTTTCTCTAAGTTCGTGTACCACGACTTATGATTTGATTATCTAATTTATACAGCCTTATTCCTCATGCATTTCATTCCCGGAAGAAAAACTATATTGATTTTGCTTCTACGCATAGAAACAAAAAAACTTTATCACCTATGTGTTAAAGAGTTAACATTAAAGCTCTCAAATCTAACTTTACTCTCTCAAACTAGCTTCCGTTTTGTTAAATTGTGGAAGTCTTGCCTACTTAGCACCATATCTGGGAGCTTGACAAGGCGATTCACTTGTGAGGGATTCCCTTTCCCATAAACACTACAACTAGGCTACTATGCAGCAAGAAACAAGCAAGGGACGCCGCCCAACTACTGATATGCCAACAACTCATAAGAAGTAAAAGGTTTCAAACTAACAGTCAACCTAACAAGACCTCATTCCTTTGTACTTGGGACTAGCCATGCAAAAACAAAAAATAAAACGCAGAATCTGCTGAGTTCAACTCATAAAGAAGAGCACATGAGAAAGAACAAGGTCAATACATCAATAAGACCTTGAAACCATACTTACCAAAATTGCAGGCAAAAGAGGATTGCTTCAAAAGCATCAGAAAATTTCAGACTAGCCTCGATCAACAAACAAGACACCTGATAAGCAGTAAAGAACAACCTTCAAGAAGGTCTATTTCACCAACAAAAGGCCTACAACCAATTAGCCTTTGAAACATCAAAATCACAACACCAAGCTCACCGATAAGTTCAAAGGCCAATTTACGAACTCATTGCAACCATCTAAGACTTAACCATAGAACACGACATTATAAGTAACAGATCTGGTTCGATTAGCTTCCGAGAGATAAAAACACGCAAACGAAAATGTCGACAATGATGAATTGGCTTCAAACCTTCGTCCTTGACGTACTCAGCCAAGGTATTGCAGTCTGAGCAGAGAGCGAGGCCCGTGAACCCTAGGTCCTTGCACTCCTTCGGACTGAGATGGTCGCCATGGGTAGTGATCAACGAACATACTACAATGAGAAACACGACAGCCGCCGATCGAAGCATCTCCGTCGCGATCGATCGAAGTCGTCGAGAAATAGTGAAGGGAATCTCGATCTCGAACGGAAATAAGGATACGTTTTTAAAACTTCCATTTAATTTCGCATTTGTTTATAGTGGAAGTTAAAAAACAATATTGTAATTTCATATATATTAACAATAAACTACAGCCAAGTGTTTAATATTATGACATAATATCACATAATTTTATAACTTTAAATTTTTTTTATTTAAACTCCTATATTATGTATAATACATTAATTAATTTTTTTTAAAAAAATTTACTATTTTTACTCTCAAAATTTTCATCATCTTACTATTGTGATTTCTCCGTGTGACACCATTTGGTTACTCTGATTGGACTTAATCGGTCCAATGAACATCCGTGTTTTAAATCGGCCCAGACAAAATCAACTTATCGGTTTCACCGACTTTCATATTCATATTCATCCATTTTCAACCCTCTACCTTTAATGTTTTCAACTAGTAGTCTTTTTTTTTTCCTTTCTTCATACTATTGCACATCATCTCATATATAAAATTTTAATCATTTACACAAAATTTAAGTTAAATAAACCTTTTAACTTTCCTATTCATGAACTTCAAAACCAATTGTTTTGAGCTGCATGATGTCTCCAAATATAAATTTCCTTAATTCACTTTGTCATTTAAACCAAAAAACATAACAAAATGTTATTAAAAAAAAACATAATAAGATGCATAACCCAAAAGTAATACTATTGATGAAAATCAAAATAAGCTACTGAAAACGATCAAATTTTTTTGTAACGCGCATTTCATATTTTTTTTTTGACTTATTTCTCAACTGACACAAATTTCAAAGCAGTGAAAAAAAATCACATATCAAATCAAATCTTACATACTATATTTAAAGCTCTGTTTGGCAATGGGCTAAAAAATATGACTAAAATTAATCTTATCAAAATCTTAAATTTATTTTTAAAAAAATTAAAAAATTATTTTATATTTCATATCACACAAATTCCAACATTAAACAATCACTTTATTTTACATCCAATACAATTCTCAATAAATCAATCAACTTTATTTCACATCCTACATAATTTTTAATATAATCAATTTACTTTATTTCACATCATACATATTTTTCAAAAATAATTAAAAATTTCAACTAAATTTCATTTTTTTCTTATTATCAAACAGAACCTAAAAGTATAATTCCATCTTCTGATGCATTCTTTTCTGAAAACTTTACTAAGAAGACAACGACATACAGAAGCCAAAGCTTGATAAAGATGCTGCTGCTGGATTTAAGCAACATAACAGCATTTCTGTCAAATATTTCTTAAAACATCATCAACGTTCGTCTGCATATCAATTTAAAAAATTCTTAAATAAGGGACACAGAGTGGCCATGAATACTGCTTCTGATTTTTAAGAGGAAGCACCGTTGCTTGTTACCTGCATATTCTTGAAATACAAAAATGCAACACGAGGACTTCCCAAGAGGTCACCCATCCCAGTACTACTATCACCCAAGCACGCTTAACTGCGGAGTTCTGATGAGATCCAGTGCTTTAGTGCCGGTATGGTCGCACACTGTTACCTGCATATTCTGTCATGGCGTAGCAGCAAGGGAACTATTCCTAAAACTGTTTTTAGAGCCTCAGTTCAGTCTTCAGACTAATAACGCTAACAAGAACACAATATTTCAAACCCAACCTTGCAGCAGCAAATCGCTGGATAAAATTCCAAAGATGTCACTGCAGAGAAGTCACAAATTTTAATAAAATTTATCAAACCAAACCAGCAATGAAAAACTAACCTATTATATCACTATCAGTAAGCATGAAAGGACTCAGTAGTTTGCAACAATGTAGTGAAAAATGAAAATAGTGTAGTGAATCTTCACACGCTCTACTGCCTCGTTGTAAGCAGAAGGCTTCATTGTAATTTCGACTAGCTTGTTGTAAAAGACCGGGTTGTTAAAAATGGCCAAAATAAACATAATGAGAAGAGAATCAACAGAAGTAAAGTACATGGAAATAACAATGAGAAGTAAAGAAAGAATAAAACACCAAAATTTTACATGGAAACTCTTGAAAAATCATGGGAGACATGTACTCATCTTTTGTCTTTTTGGCATACCTCTCATCTTCGAAACCTGATAAAGCCTGTACTTCTAACATGTAACCTACCTCAAAGAAACCTTCAGTCATATCTTCATTAACTTTTGTTGCTGAACTATCAACCTTGATCACTTTAATGAATAGAGCTTCTTGTCAAATAGTATGGTCGAAGAATTCAAGTACAAATAGATCCACAAATGTAAACAAAGTGGAAAAACTAAAGGCTATGCTGAGAATCCTGAATCTGGTTATCTATGATAAGTAGTTCTAACCAACACAATTATGGAGGCAATGTTACCAAATACTTCAGATAAATTAGAGCCTCCATGTGTAATGGAACCAGATTCTGCTAGAGGTAATATTCATGAACCTTGACTTAGTACACTAAATCTAGCTTTGACTGTTTCCATATGACCTTTATGATGGCGCTCTTTAAACTTAATAAAGATTCTGACAGTGCATAAGACATTTCAGAAGTAGAGAACAGTTAAAGCAAACAGATCATTGTCACCCATTTCTGTCTAGGAAGTGCTGAATTGTAGTTAAATCTGCAGTCGAAAGAATTATTTTCCGCTCTGTAATGTGAGTTCAACATTTTATCTAATGTCAATTAGCTCTTTAACCTCTCCGCAACACCACCCATGGAAAACCATCACCATAACAACATTAAACATTGATGTGACACCACAAGGTAAAAGTCCATTAAAAGTTACAACATAACATGTATAAATTTAAGCATGCAAGGAGTCCCAACACTGTTAAAAATTACAACTATCATTTCATGTCCCCATGCATAGCATGAAGTGCTCGATGAAGAAGAACCACCACTTTCAGATGCATCAACTCCCAAGAACATGCTATCAAAAAAAAAAAAAAAAAAACTACCAAGGACATCAACCTCTCCCTTGCACACGTTTCATAATTCAGAAGATTAGACGTGGAAGAGTGCAATGAACCAGTTCTCTGGGCTGAATCTCCCAGATCCTTAAAGTGATATCAAGGACTGAAGGAGATCTTTCATCATCAGGTACAACATAATTTAGCAGAATTGCACTTAATGGCACAAATAGAAAACAGAGAAAAGGTTCCACTTGTGAAGAGATAGAAAAAAAGTAGAGGAAGAACAAGGGTCATTCATCCATTTGTTACATTGGCTAATCCTTTTACACAACAATGGTGATTACCCTTCTCACGAGGAGCTGCGGCAGATTTTCCCCAAGTCATTTGTCAATATCAGCATTGCTCTTTTCCAATCTAAATGAAGTACTTACAGAATCTTGTTTTAATATATTCTTTACTTGGGGTGATGTACTTTCAAAGATTAATTGGTTCTGAGTATTTGAATACACGATGCAAGAAGACGCTTGATTGTGTTCCAAGCAAGCTGATGTTTTGACTTGGTTGCAGCTTGAGGCCATAATAGATGATCCAGAAGATGCCAATGCTGCATCTGGGTAAATCTCAGACATGCAATTTTGACTAACAACTGAACTCAAAGATGAATTCGTGCATGCACTGTTTCCATCAAACTCAGTTTGAAGGCTTAGTCCAGTATTTCGCGAGGGCACAGCCATCCTATGTTTGTCAACATCTGAAACTCTAGAATTACCAGCAACAGATCCTAATCTTTGATGCTGTGTTATCTGATTGATGCAGACATTGTCCTTCAAACTTCTGATCCAGTCTGATGGGCCCGAGTTCAAATCAATATAAAGATTAATACCTTCATCAGACATCACAAAAAATTCAAATGAAGGGGCTGCATTAGTAGAAGTATCATTCACTGAGGCAAGCCCATCCTTTTTTGAGCTTTCAAGAAGTCTCTGTCTCTTGGATGAACATAAATTATCTGTGTTTATGACACTGTGACTAAGTAATTTTTGGCCACAACTCCTTGGACTTAGAGATTTCTGAGATTTATTCTTAGGAATAGTTTGATGGAACCCACAACCATGCTGTTGGACTACTTTAGCATGCTGCACATTATCAGCAACTGAACAGTCGAAACACTCTGTCGATTCATTATTGGATGTATATACATGGACACCCTGTCAAAACCCAGTGCAAACTTTGTTGGGCAAATATTTTCAGAAACAAGAAAAGAAACTTAAATATGAGAAGTGCTGGCAAAGAACTATTCTCAGGCCAGTATTCTAGACAGTAGTATACCTTATCTGCATTTTCTTGGGCCATGTGATCACTACTGTATAGTTGCTTTTGGATCTGGAGATTTATCCTATCACTAACTCTGTTTTCCTTATTCATAGATGATGTCTTAGAAGTATCTGACTCCGAAGAAGAATTTAGTGTTTTTTCAAATGGTCCTACAATATCATCAAGAGTAATAAGTTAGTAAAGTTGTTGTAATTGCCAATAAACCTTCAACAATTTTAGGTGGGTTGCACTGCTTTGTATTTGTACACTTACAAATACATCAGGATCATACCTCCTATACTTTGTCCTAAAAGAACATGTGTTACATCAGGTGTGGAACCTGCTAAACCTGATTTAGAAGAAGAAAGCGCCATTGAATCACTTGAATAACCCTTCAAGGAAGCTGGACAAGTAGGTTTTCTCTGCAGAAACAGTTGACCTTTTAGGTAAAACAAATGCCATAGATTTTCAAAGCTTAGGCCTATTTGGTCCTGCACCACTTTAGTCATACCAAAAACCAAAATGTTTCATTCATTACAAAAAATAAAACATAATATTAAATTAACTTTTATCACATCTTACACAACTTTCAACATAAAAAATTTATTTTATTTCATATTCTACATTATTTTCAATACATCAATCAACTTTATTTTACATTCTATACAATGTTTAACCTAACTAACTAATTTAATTTCCCATCATACACATATCTCAAGGCAAGTTCATAATTTCCATGACATGACTAAATTGGCCTCTTTGACAAACAAGCCTTTAATATGACAGCAAAATCATACCTTCAAAAATAATGCTAATGATTTGGCCAGTTGAGTAGTACTTCTATTTGCAGGAAGATTATTCTTTTTGCACAATCCTTGAAGCTCTTTGCGTGAAAGATTAAGGTATAAACCTAGATTCTCCTGGCACCCCATCAGCTTGGTCCTACAGATATTGTCTGCTTGAATTAGACTGAACCTAAATATATTAATAAAACTAAAACTCAATAAACGAGGCAGCTGAATGTAAAATGTGTTCCATTTGTACTAATATACAATCAAACCAGTAAATCAATTTACATGTTCGATATGCTCTCTGCAAAGCACAAATGAGGCTTAATAACATATAAGACTCTTATCAATAATTGGGTCCAGAGAGAGCAGGAGCACCCTTTGCGTATGCATCCTAGCTTTGTTATCTCAAGGATGTAAGATGCAGAAATATGGTTTATATTATGCAAGAATACTGTTAAATGATAAGACTTTGATCTTAAGATTTATGTAGTATGTGAAATAAAGCTAAATTTTTTATTGGGATGACAGTAGGATTTGAAATAAAATTAGCCTTGTTTATATGTATATTTGTATAAAATGTGAAATATAGTTATTTCTTATAATGGATTTTGTGTAGGATGCATTTGAAATTAAGTTTGCTTGATGTTAAATGTTGAGGTAAACATGGCATAGAAAGAGCTTCGGGAATTTTAAAGGAAAGTTTCAAAATGCTTTCAGAACCATTAAAGAAACATCATATTTCAAGTTCCAAGGTCCGAGGGTGTCCGAGGGCCTTCATAACCTTGTAGAGTTTGGTTTTTAATCCAAGATACGAATAAAGAAGATAATTAACCTGAAAGTCTCGAGAATCAACCACAGGACAATGAGCCATCCAGTGGATATACTTGAGAATAGACAGCTGAGATAGAAATGACAAGGAACAGGAAGCCAGTCACCTTTCGTGGAACCTCATCACCAAAGAGAGATATAAGCAACAGAAAACTTCATGAACTCGGGTCTTTTATACTATGAAACCATACGGAAAGTAAACAGGTATAGCAATCAATCTTCCAAATAGAATTTAACAAGTGCTAGATAATTATTTCTCTAAGTCTAAGATACCAATCATGGGGCATCAACTAAACCAACTGCAGCTCAAAAAGAGAATTCAGGAAAGGGTTCTCTTTACAGATAAACAAGAGTTCGACGCAGCAAGTTTACTCGAGTTACATACATCTCACGACGAATTTGAGCTCGAGGAGTCGCACTGTTCGGACATAGTCTTGATTAAGGATTTTGGGTTCCGCAGCAAACAATAATCGCGCTCGATCAATGGCAAAAGCCCAAAATTAATGAGGCAAAAGAAGAAAGCACATACCGAACTTGCCGATCGTTGACCGCCGGAGCTGTTCGCATCGGCCGCTGGGGCCTTCTACTCGCCGGTGAAATGGTTCTGGAGAAGGGATTGGGGAGGAGAATATATATCCTCCACCTGATGAGCTCAGGCCAGCTCGGCAGCAGTGGCGATGTACGCTACCTTGTAAATTTCTCGCTAGATTTCTTCGATCCAAAAAGGAAAAAAAGAAATAGATGTTGAAGAAAAATAAAATAAAATTGTTATGTTAACAAATTATATAAAATTTGAAATAAAAATGATGCAATGAAGTTGTTTTTTATATTTAAATTTATTATATGTATAATTATTTTTTTATTATTTTAGAATAAAAAATTTAAAATATTATCTTGTTTTTTCTCTTAAGACTAAAATAAAATTAGCCCCTTGTTGAAATCTTTTTTCTAGTTAGCCTGTTTGGCACGAAATTAAAATTAGGACCAAAATAGTACTAGTTTAAAAAATAATAATAATAATAATAATAAATAATAATAAATAATTTTTTTAATAATTTTACACAAATTTTAATAAAAAAAATATTATTTTACTTCACATACTTAATAATTTTTAATAAAAAAATTAATTTTATTTTTCGTCTTAGATCAAAATACATGATTTGAATGTTTTAGTCTAAGATATGAAATAAAATTGATATTTTTATTGAAATTTGTTAAATATGTGAAATAAAATAATATTTTTTATATTAGAATTTGTGTAAAATGATTAAAATTTTTTTATTTATTATTATTATTATTATTATTATTTTTAAAATTAATATCATTTTGATTCTGACGCCAAACAAGACCTTTATTAGAGTAAATAGCTCGTATTTTGTGTCATTACCAGAAAATTTACACTAAAAAATATCCTCGATCTTCTAACAAACTTGTAAGCTTGAGTATAAAAAATCAAAATTTTAAAAAATTTACCCTAAAAATAATAAAATTTTGATCAAAACTTCCAACTAATTTCGATTGAAACTCAAAAATTTTAATAAAAATTGATCAAATTTTAGATCAAGCTTGCCTTATTCTATTGGAACCGAGACCAAAACTTAAAACTATATTTCTAAAATAAGTTGTAATCATGGGGCCTGGTCTTGAGTATTTGTTGCTTAGATGTAGGATAGAAGTTTTCGTATAATACATATTATTTAACATTATATATATCATAAATTTTTAAAAATATTATATTACACTATCATGATGTGAATATAATTTTTATATACTTTATATTATATAAAATATAATTTATTATAAAGCAATATTTAAAATAATAAAAGTATTTTGGCATATATGTAAGTTTTTTTATTATTGTTTTTGGAAAAATGTAAAACCATATTTGACGATGAATGAGAGGGATGGGTTCTAAGTTCTAACGTAGTCATTTGCCTATTTATTTGTAAAATTTAATTTTAATTAAATAAAATTAAAATTTAGTAATATATTTTTATTAAAAATTATGAATTATATAAAATAAAGTTAGTTGTTATATTAAAATATGTGAGAAATACGATATAAATTTGTTATTATTTTGATATATATGTAATATATAAAATAAAATTAATTTTTTATTTTAAATTATTTTTGTAATATAAAATATAATTAATTTTTAATAATAAATTTTATATATAATGTGATACACCTGTTTAAATTAAATTAAGTTTGTTTAATTTAATTTATCGCAGTGCCCTAGAGGTTTTCGTGCCGGCCCGCCTCAGCCGTTTTTTACTACTTCGTTTTGTCCCTCCGCTCCGCCAACTCTTTTAGATCTGTTGGATGGTTATTTTTTGAGTTTGATTATATAAAGATTTATAGACTTCATTTATTATTTCAATAATTAATTTAAAATTAATTGCTAAATTTATTCCACTTATTTCATTAAGATATTTGTTTTTAATATCTAAGATTATTTCTTCTCCAGGATTTTTTAAAATAATTTTTTTTCTGTTTTTTCTAATTTATAATCTAGCATAGGGTTTGAAGTCATTTTAAAATAATTTTAGATCTGCGTGAAACTTTTAAGTCTAATGGTTATAAGCATCCGTATACATTAATATATTGATAACAAATTTGCTTGGTACTTAAGATCGATGTTCTTATCCAACCTTTACAGGATTGTCTTAAAAACACTCCATAAATGGCAACGTCTGGCCTAGAAGGAGATTACAGACAAAATTATGGAAGAACGTATGAGTTTTAGCAAAACTATATTATATTAATTTAAGGCATGAACTTAAAATTCATTGACTTAATAGTTTAACAGATCTAAAAAATGGTTTAAGCAAAAAATATTAAACAAAACATAATAAAGATAAGTTTATTAAACAGAGTAAAAATTACGTACAACTGGACTTTAGGCTCTGATACAAACTGGGGAAGGTCTGATGCTTTAGGAGGAGGATTGATGTTTTCGAATGGATGCCTGACCACAGCCCGGAGGTCGTCCTTAAAATCGACCTAGAAATAATAAATATCAAGAAAATCTAGAAAATCTAGAAAATTTAGACAAAAATACGGATAGATATTATCATTGGATGAATGTTCCTCTAAATAAAAAATATATGGAAAAGAAATTTAGGATAAAATTGAGTACATAAATACCTTACATGAGAAAAATATATTTAAAAATTTCACTGACTTTGAAGAAATCTACAATCTTTTTCTTATAAATGAACACATTTTAGAAGAAAAAATAAAACAATATATGTCTGATCTCACAACAGAAAAACTAATTGCTATTTAAGATTTATATTAATCAAAAGAACATATTTTTCAATTATATGATTATAAACTAGAATATGAATTTTATTCTGAAACTAGTAGTGATATTAATAGTAATACAGATAATAATGAAACTATTAATAATCAACTAATTGAAAACTCAGCAGACATATATATGAAGGCCGACGAACCTAGTACTAGGAAAAGACCTTCAATACTTAAAGAATAATACTTTAATCAATTCAGTGATAAATATTATCATCCTAAAGAAGACCCCAAAGAATAAGATCCATTTGACGATATATATACTAATAAAAAAGAAAAAAAATTAAAATAAAATATTCAAAAAATGATCCATATATCTTTAACATTGACAAAATTTCAATTCTAGAAAGAAAATAATATATTTCTCAATAGATACAACTAGTCAGAGGATTTAAAAATATATATGCTTATATGACCACACAACAACTGTTAGAACTAATAACCTCCAAATTTGAAGGTTTAGCCTCAATAGTTTTAAAATCCTTAGAAAATTATTCATAATTTTAAAAAATAAAAGAAAAAAGGTTAAGGATGATGCAATAATTCTCTTAGGAAAATTTTATTAGAATTTTTTGCTGAAGGATCTCTTGATAATACAAAAGATATAGAATATATAGAAATAATCCTCTCTAGGATGCAGATTGGTAATATCTGTTTTCTAGAAAAATTTTCACAAAAATATATGGAATGTGTTTGGAAGTTACCTCTTTCACAATATGATCATTGGGCTCAAATATACTTTAACAAATTGCCTGCACCTTGGGATAAAAAATATAAAAAAGAATATACTAGATTTATAGAATCACCAACTGAGGAGGTGTGGTGATTTATAGAATATACTCAATTTTATCCTGAATTTTTTTCATATATTTTTTATTTAGAAGAACATTTATCCAATGATAATATCTTTCTGTATTTTTGTCTAAATTTTCTAAATTTTCTTGATATTTTCTAGATTATATACTCAATTTTATCATGAATTGTTTTCATATATTTTTTATTTAGAGGAACATTCATCCAATGATAATATCTTTTTGTGTTTTTATCTAGATTTTCTTGATATTTATTATTTTTAGATCGATTTATTTCATTAGATATATTTTTAATATCATTTTTAATATCAATTATTTTTTGAGTTTGATTATATAAAGATTCATAGACTTCATTTATTATTTCAATAATTATTTTAAAATTAGTTGCTAAATTTATTTCACTTATTTCATTAAGATATTTATTTTTAATATCTAATATTATTTCTTCTTTAGCATTTTTTAAAATAAGTTTTTCTGTTTTTTCTAATTTATAATTTAGCATAGGGTTTGAAGTTATTTTGAAATAGTTTTAGATCTGTATTAAACTTTTAAGTCTAAGGGTTATAAGCATCCGTATAGATTAATATGTTGATAATAGTGCTTTGTCTATAAATCTAGTATATTTTTTTTATATTTTTCATCCTAAGGTGCAGGTAATTTATTAAAGTATATTTGAGTACAATGATCATATTGTGAAAGGGGTAACTTATGAACATATTTCATATATTTTTGTGAAAATTCTTCTAGAAAACAGATATTACTAATCTGCATCCTAAAGAGGATTGTTTCTATGCATTCTATATATTCTGTATTATCAAGAGATCCTCTCAGTTCACCAAGAAAGACATCAGTATTGGTACATTTATAATTTAATTGCACAGAACCATCACTATTTTTTTAATCAGCTCCAGTTCTTGAAATTCAATTAGATACTAACCAACAGAGGCTAAAAGCAATAATCCCACTAACTTAAAATAATATAACAGACATTATAAAACATCTCTCACACTCATTAACACAACCTTACTTCAATTCATCGTGTACCAACTAGAAAATATACTCAACAGTCCTTCGAGAGAGATTCATTAAACAAGTGACGAGTTTTACACCATCCCTTTACCACAACCTTCCATGCCAAATTTTATAAAAGTTAAAAATACAAATATTTTAAAAAATTCCTTGTAAAAGCATTTCTTGAAATAGGGCATTTCCATAATGGACATAAAAATATTAAAAAATTATAAATTCCATCCTAATTTTTAAAAATTAAATAAAAAATCCCACTATATTCTAAATTCCAAGCTTAGAACTATAACTCTAAACCATTTGACGACATATATACTAATGAAAAAGAATTTTTTTTTAAAACAAAACATTCAAGAAATGATCTATATATCTTTAACATTGATAAAATTCCAATTCTAGAAAGAAAATAATATATTTCTCAATGAATATAATTAGTCATAGGATTAAAAAATATATATCCTTATATGACCACACAACAATTATTAGAACTAATAATCTCCAAATTTGAAGGTTCAGCTTAAATAGTTTTAAAATTCTTAGAAAATTATCCACAATTTTAAAAAATAAAAGAAGAAAAGGTTAATGATGATGTAATAATTCTCTTAAGAAAATTTCTATTAGAATTTTTTGCTGGAAGATCTCTTGATAATACAAAAGATATAGATCGCATAGAAACAATCCTCTCTATGATGCAGATCGGTAATATCTATTTTCTAGAAGAATTTTCACAAAAATATATGAAATATGTTTGGAAGTTACCTCTTTCACAATATAATCATTGGGCTTAAATATACTTTAACAAATTACCTGCACCTTGAGATGAAAAATATAAAAAAATGTACTAGATTTATAGATAAATCATTAACTGAAGATATTGAATATTTAAAATTTGATACTTTAAGAGTCAAATGTGCAATGAATTTTGCCGCGATCAAAAATTACTTAAATCCTTCTATAAAGACCATTCTAAAGTTAATCATAAACATTATTGTATTAATGTTCTACCAACATATAAATTTGGCATTCTTCCTCCATACAACAAGCATGGTGGACGTACCCATAAATATAAATATCAATCTAAACATCATCGTCGCAAGTTTAAATTTGCCAAACCGTGGCTTAATTATAAAAAAAAATGTCGTTTTAATATACGATATAAATCTAAGTATATTTATAATCACAAAAAATATTTTAGATGCAAACCCGATTATAATAAAAAAGCATGCAAATGCTTTAAATGTGGCAAAAAAGGACATTATGCTAATAATTGTAAAAAGGATATTAAAATTCTAGAATAACAACAGTTTCAATTAATAGACGAATATTGTGACATAATACAAGGACACAATCTTTCAAGCTTATCTGATATTGACTATGAAGTCTCTTCAATTGAAGATATAGATAATTTAGCATTAGATTCAGATAGTAAATCTGATATTAGAGACTCCAACTCCTTAACATCATCAGAAGACGAACAAGACAAATAAATAAATTATATGTTAAAAGAAGAAGAAAATGAAGGAGTCACCATTGAACAAATAATCAATACTATAAAACCATGATCATAGTGAATAATTCATATTTGATAACAACTTATATCAAAAAATTATTAAACTTAAAAATAATACTAAAGGAAAAAAGTATTTATAAAGAAAAATTTAGTTTTTAACTCACAAAACGAGTAATGCATTTTATTGAATATTTTGAAGGCTCTATTAATAGCTTTGAAGAACCAATAGCCATAACTAATTTACAAATTATTACAAAAAATAAAATTAAAGAAATATTAAAACGAGTTAAATACTATGATAGAATCAAATATTTGCACCTAGGATGTATACAAATTACCATCAAAGCTAATTTTAGAGCAGGACTTGATTCACCTATAACATTAATAATCTTCGACAATAGGTTAATAACAACAGAATAATCTTTAATGAGAATAATACAGTCTAATCTTTTATATCAAGTAATAAATTTTAAACTTTTTCCTAATTTCTCTATAAGTTTAGCAGATAAAAATATAGATCAAAATTTAATAATATTTTATAAATTAGAAAATATTCCTATGTTAAAAAGAAGCAAACTTTTAACATTTACCTAACGATTATTAGGATATTTTTCAGAAGCCAACAATATAAAAATCAAACTCATTCTTTCCGACATTAGATTAGATGATCTACATAATCAATATTCTGAAATTATATATCTTAGACAATTAACAAATAAAGATATACAACTTCCTATAGAATGTAATATTAATCTAGAAGAAATCAGAAAAAGTCACATAATAGAAAAACCTTCAATAAAATAACTTCGAAGGAAGATTATCTATAGGATATAATAGGTCATTACAAAGAACAGATTCTATGAATATAGTAAATAGAAGACTACAAATAAAAGATTTAAATCAAGATGATATAGATATACCTAACTCTAGCTCTAATTTACAAACAAATAATGTAAAATTAGACTTAAGTATAATACAAGTTTTAGTTAGTTTTAATGATAAAATCATAACACTTAAAGTCCTAATAAATACAAGAGTATCCTTATCCCATATAAAATCAAAATTAATAGAAATTAATATATCAAAAGAGAAAAAAAAAGATATTATACCTTTGACAAACAAATTCATGAACTTATATATAAAGCAAATATAGATAGTTTAATGATTATAGATACTCATAAAGAATTACATGCCTTAGAATTTGAAACTATTTATAGCGATGAAAAAAGTACATTTGATATGTCAATAGGACAAGATATATTACAAAAATATTATCCCTTGCAAATTAATTATGAAACAATACAGTTAAAAATTAAAGAACAAACAATACACATTAAAAGAGATAAAGAGTGTAATTTATATACTATAAATGTTCTAACTAATGATGAAATTCAAAATAATTATAATAAAATATATTTTCACAAGATAGAAAAGGATGCAAAAAATCCTACTAAGGTTGACATAGATTATAAATTTTATTCTTTTGAAAACATTATAATACAACCAAATACTTTCACTAAAATAAGAACATGAATTAGTGCTAAAATATGTATAGGGTATTATGATCTCATAAAAAAAAATGGATGAATATTCAATAACGATATGACCATAATAGAAAGAATAATAAGATCAAATTATGAAGGAGAAATTAAAGCCGTAATAAGAGAATAATGAACAAGATACATTTGATTCGAATAAAAAAAAATTATAAGTTATTCGATTTAATAATATTTCCAATCACAAAACTTGAATATGAATCTTCATGAAGTAAACCAACATTTAAATAAAATTTGTATCAAAATAGAATTCTAGGATATAAAATTTGTATCAAAAGTAATTTATAGCAATTCTGAAATCTGTCAAATATTTTAAATTTTAGCTATTACCCATTAAGTTTCATATAATCACAAATAATAAAGGATTATATCATTATATTAAAAATAAAAAAATACGATAATAATATTCAACGAATAGGATGGCTATTATAATTAGATGAATATAGCTATGATATCTCATTTAATTTTGGTTTTACTAATATTCTTGTTGATTTTCTTTCCAGAGAAAATCTATAATTCTAATTTGCAGGACTATGACAAATCCATGGAAAGACAAAAGCTTGCTTCTCATATTGCATCTCAGAAAATATATAGTACATCATCGCCAAGAATTTATAAGCGAGATATCATATTTCAAGAAGACAAAATAACTATTGACTGCCTAGACAAATATAATCAGCAAGCAATATCAGCACTGGTAGGAACTACCAGTAATTATAAGTCAGCTATTTCGATGTCTCCCAAGACATATAATATTATCAATAGTCTCTGAAAAATAATCGGAGGCTTACAGCATAATACCTCTCTCTTATATAATATTTGAGAAATTATTTCTCATATTTATAATATGAAAATCTCTCTAAATAATATGACACAGAAGGTCCAGCACGAAAAAGAATTCTCTAAATATTTGCTTCAGAAATGTGAAAAACTTTCATCTACAATAATATGAAAAATTATATCCTATATTGGAAGTAATATATAGCTATAAAATTATCAACTCTCCTTATATGGAAAGGGCCAAACGAAAAGAATGTCTGAAAAAGGTGAAGACATTACTACTAGAAGATCTACGAACTCGAATTTTGGATATTATCTATGAAGATAAAGCTCTGCCATACTTACTGAAGGAACAATTAATTATTTTATCAGATGGGCGACAAAGGATGTTTGTCGCATTTGAAACTAATATAAAAAGACAAATTGAATTAGAAATTGTTCGAAAAATTATAATTGATACACATCATTACGATGAATGAAAGAATTTTTTGCAGATAATAAAGACACTAATATCTACTACTAAGTTCTATGAAAGGATATTGGAGTTTGAAATTATATCAACATTCATCGAACCACATGAACATTTAGTATATCCAGCTTATCAAATCTGGAAATTATTTCGATAACAAACCTGAGGAAGACCAGTCACAAAAGAAATTTTTGGCTAATCTTGGGATTATGAACAAAAAGCGAATCTATTCGAATTATTATCAGTTCACCAAGAAAGACATCAGTATGATCAAGAACATATAATTGAAAAAATCCAAGGTGAATGATTTTAATTTCTGCTGGGGACCAAAAATAATAAAATTATTCCAAGAAATTCAAATCGGGTTCTCCTCAACACCCGATAATATCTCTCTACAATCTGATTAAAGACCTCAAGCTTGGACGAATATTTCGCGATAATAAAAGGTGGCAAATAAAGAAAGGTGGTTATAATCAGAACCCGTACAGTAATAATACAAAGTGGTAGCACTGTAATAGTACTGAAGCAGCAATAATAGAGCAACAATGGAGCACTGAACTATTGTAGCAGTACTGTAGTAATAATAATAGAGCAATAATGGAGAAATGTACTACTGTACTAATATAGTAATAATGAAATACTATTATTATGTAGCAATAATAGAACACTGTACACTACATTATTGACTAGCTTTATCGTCTATATAAGGATAATCTTCGGGCTGTGGTCAGGCATCCATTCGAAAGCATCAATCCTCCTCCTAAAGCACCAAACCTCCCTAGTTGGTATCAAAAGATTTCATATAATACATATTATTTTACATTATATATCATAAAATTTTAAAAATATTATATTACAATATCATGATGTGAATATAATTTTTATATACTTTATATTATATAAAATACAATTTATTATAAAGCAATATTTAAAATAATAAAAGTATTTTGGCATATATGTAAGTTTTTTTATTATTGTTTTTGGAAAAATGTAAAACCATGTTTGACGATGAATGAGAGGGATGGGTTCTAACCAAGGTTTTGAAAATCGGACCGACTTCAGAACCGGTAGACTGAAGAGTTCAAGGTTTAATGGTCAAACCGGGATTGAACCGGGGTCGAATCTGGATGAAATAAAAATTAAAAAAATTAATAAAATATAATATAAATATAGTTAAGATATATATTATTCACACATCAACACAATAATTAGACTGAGTTAGGGACCCAGAGTTTAGGAATTTTTTTTTTAATCTTAAACTCAACTGGTCCAACCGTACCGGTTCACCGGTTGACCGGTTGAATCACGGTTTAGACCGGTTCTGGCCGGTTTTAAGCGGATCCGGAATAAAATTAAACCGGACCGGTTGGCTAACCGGTTCACGGTTCGACCGGTTGAACCGGTCGGTCCGGTCCAATTTTTAAAACCTTGATTCTAACGGAGCCATTTGCCTATTTATTTGTAAAATTTAATTTTAATTAAATAAAATTAAATTTCAGTAATATATTTTTATTAAAAATTATGAATTATATAAAATAAAATTAGTTGTTATATTAAAATACGTGAGAAATATGATATAAATTTATTATTATTTTAATATATATGTAATATATAAAATAAAATTAATTTTTTATTTTAAATTATTTTTGTAATATAAAATATAATTAATTTTTAATAATAAATTTTATATATAATGTCATACACCTGTTTAAATTAAATTAAGTTTGTTTAATTTAATTTATCGCAGTGCCCTAGCGGTCTGCGTGCCGGCCCGCCTCAGCTGTTTTTTACTGCTTCGTTTTGTCCCTCCGCTTCGCCAACTCTTTTGGTCGGGAGTCTCATTCGAGGTCCTCGCGTTGGAAACCCGTCGTTCGTCGAGGGTGCAAGATGGTTGAGCTTCTTTTTGAGGATATCTTCACCGTGACGAGGCTCGATCCTGACGGCAAAAAGTTCGACAAAGGTTTGCCTTTGCTGCTTTCACTTAATGCTTACTCAACGCTTTGCGAATTACTTTTGGTGCTGTTTTTGATTTAAAAGTAGGTTGGTGTTTTTCTGAAAAAAATTTGTTCTCTGTGGTTTATTTGCAGTGTCTCGAATTGAAGCGCGAAGTGAGCAGTTTGATATGTACATGCAGCTGGATGTGAATATTGAGCTTTATCCAATTCATGTTGGGGAAAAATTCACCATGGTTTTATCTCCGACTCTTAATTTGGATGGAACTCCTGACTCGGGCTACTTCAATCCGGTTTGTTATCTTTTTCTATACATAAAGTGCATATAAATATGGTACTGTAAAACCATATAGTGGAAATTGACTAAGAATTCTCGAGGAATTTTGCTTTGTTATAGAAATGAAAGAAAAACTAAATTCCATCTTTTATGAAATCAAGTTTAGATTTCTGAAAACCAAATTAATTTAAGATTTGCATTTATATAAATGCTGTAGGATTTAAGTGGTTCTTGCAAGTGTCTGAACTAGGTTTATGGCTAGGCGTGGCAATGTGAAAGGTATTGACTCAAAAAGTTTTGAGCCAACTTCTAACTGATTATGATTCAGCTCGAAATTCACTCAAATTTGAATGTTAATTTGAGACCAAGTATGGAATTTGGGCTTCTGATTGGTCATAATTTTTTCAAATGTGTCCTTGAATTTATTCGGCAAAACAGACCGAAGGGAAGGCACCGCCGTGCAACCCTTAGGACACAAGAAATTCGAACTTAGTTCAGATTCTCAGGAGCTTGTAAGTTAGAAAAAGCACAAAAATTTGCTTTTTTTAAAGAAATTGAAGAAATAGCCATAAGCTTAAATGAAGTCCTAAATTTAACAGTTTGATGCCAATTAGATGTTATTTGCTAGATATGCAAGGAACGGAATGTATGGTAGTCACTTTCGAAATGTAACTATGATTTGAGGTTAATGACTGACAATGATTTGACAAACTTACTTTATAACATGAAGTTGAAAGGAAGGCTTGATAAAACCTTAACTTTCAAACTCAAAATTTTGGACTAACACTTCTGTAGGATAGCAGAGGCTTTATGGCTTAATGGATTTTTATCTTTATCACACAGATAACTAAACATTAATTCACTCTATCTGGGAATCTTTTTATTTGGGCCCCTTGCAACTTTTGGTCTTGCAGAACTGAGCTATTGATTTTCTCTTTTACCTTGTTGTAAATCTTGATCATTTCATCCTTTCTAACTAAGTCTCTTTCTGTATATACCTAGAACACGGGAATAAGCTTTTTTAAGGTGTAATAAGTTATCAGTTTTAATCTTACAGTAACACTCAGTATGTGTTGTAAAGGCACATTTAAATTATTCATTGAACCGTTTGTTTTTTCAAATCAGAAAAATGTTTACTTGGGGATCATTAACAAACACGAACATAAATTTGAAAGCTGAAGCTAACAAAAATAAGAACAAATTTGCTACGTTTTTCTGATCTTGCCATGCTACTATGTTTGAAAAAAGTCAGTATTATTGCTCTTACGTTTTAAGTAAAAAAATAGTCTTCCTATGTAATAATGAATATTTTGCAGTTATTACTATTGATAACACCTTTCGTAACTATTTGGGCCCTTTTTTCTTAATCATTATCTAATCTATACATTCAATATGGAAATCTTCATCTCTTTCTTTGTGTTGGAATCTCATGCCATTTTACATGTTTGGGTTGTTCAGGGACAGAAGAAGTCACTTGCGGACAAATATGAGTATGTTATGCATGGGAAACTTTATAAGATCTCAGAAGAGAGTGCCGGTGGGCCTAATGTCAAAGTGTATGTATTTTCTTTTTTTTCTTTCAATGTTCTGCTCCTGCTTCCTGATGAGATTTATTTTCTTGTGTTACTGTTTACATGCAATCGTTTTTTTTTTTGAACGAATGTCATAATTGTACCAAAATGTTTGTTTTTTTGGTCTTTTGTTCCCAATATAGTGGTATTCCTGCTATCTTACTGAAAGGAGTGATTCGAATCACTTGTTACTAGAGTTTACTAGACTTTGTCCAACATCAGAAAATCATAAGATAGAGATACAACACCAATAGCAACATGGAGTGAATCCCAAACTAATAGTGTGCTGCTCATGGGTTTCTCTTCTCTATTTCTCCTCTGAGAAAAAAAAAGAAAAACGCACATTAACTTTTCTTTTTGTAGTGGATTCTTCTCCTGTTGCTTGACCTGCTGCATTAGGTTGTACCTGTATTTGGTTTTCGAAGAAGGGACAACTCCCCTTCCATCCCTGCTCCCCTTCAGAGAAAGTGTTTGTATAAATTTTTTTGCCTTAGTTAAATGTCACTGTTATTTAAACTTTAATACTACCTTATAATTATTGTTGATCATGTTACGAATTTTTACGTAATGATTGTTAGGCTTTAGGAAGCTAAAAGTATTCTACCCTTAAAAATCTCTAGGCACCAGCTTCTTCGCCATTGAATCAGATTTTTGTTCTCGTTATTCTTTCTTTTCTTCTTTATCATAGAGTGATAGTTTTATAATTCTTTTAATATTTAGCCAAATATATTGTTAGATCAAACAATTATTTTTTTCGAATTACATAACACATCACAATGACATTGAATCAAAGACCACCTTAATATCTTTTAGAATGACCCCCTTAATAAAATGGCTATATATGTATATATATTCTAATTTTTTTTTAAAAAGCACTCTACATTCTTTTCTACCTCTTTTTGTTAATAATATCTGATGTGATATTACCTGCTGCTTCCGGCTTTCTTTGCAGTGAGATTTATGTTTCATTTGGTGGCCTTCTAATGATGCTCAAGGGAGATCCCTCCAATGCGGCAAATTTCGAGCTGGACCAGAGGCTGTTCCTACTGATGAGGAAGGTCTAAATAAAAGGCTCGATAAAATATTTATATTGATATTATAATGTATGAAAAGTTGGAACTCAGCCAAGAAGAAACTTTGTAGCATCACTTAAAAGACTTTTTTCCTTGAATTTTTATATTGACCACCCTCTCACCCTTGTGATTTGTCGATGCCAAATTTGTTGCAGTGTTGTAAAAATCGAACTGGATCACCCAATGTGATGGGTCTTACACTATTCGGCTAGATTTGATTGCAAAATTGAATTAATTATCAGATCAATTTAAATTATAAATATATTTTTATGATATTTATATTTTAATGTTGACAATAAATTTGATGCTGCTTTTAGTAGATTTGACTGTGGTTTCGAGTTTTAAAAAATAATAGTGAACCACTGGTTCAAAAGACGGTGGTCTAGAATGCTCGACTCTTAATTTAGTATGGCTTTTACAACAATGGCATGTGCTGATTTGATGCTGAGTATTCACATTAGGCATGTTATATTGGGGACTCTGATATGTAGCATAGTTTTTACGTGAGTCTACATTGTTTTAGTTGTTTCGTGGATTTTCCTCTTACCACTTGGGGTGTGCCTGTGTTTTTTTATAATTTTATTTTGTTTATTTATTTTTTGATAATTATATTTTATTAAAGTAGATGTGTGGATATACACGAAAGGATAGAATGAGAAATGAGTATATTCGAAAGAAAGTTGGTGTTGCACTAATTTAAGATAAACTTAGAGAAAGTCGGCTTAGATGGTTTGGACATCTAAATCGTAGGCCGATTGAAGCTCCAGTTAGAAAAATTGAGTTATTGAATTTTGCCTATGTACAAAGAGGAAGAGGGAGACCAAAGAAGACATGACAAGAAATTATAAGGAGTGATCTTAGTTACTTAAACTTAGATAAGAATTTGGTAACTGATAGAGCGCAATGGAAATAAAGGATTTATATAGCCGACGTCACCTAGTTGTATTTATTTTTTGATGGTTGTTCTTTGTTATTTATTTAATGTTTTTTTTATTCTGTTCTTTTAAATATTTTAATTGGCAATAGCTGAGTCCATTGAGGCAGGTGGCACCAGGTACGGGTGTTTATATTGAGTTGTTAGATCGGTGGGTCAAATTCGAGTCAAATCATTTTGGTTCAACCGATTTATGCCCTGCCCGAATCCGGTCCATACATTAAACTACTATTTAATAAATGGCTAATTTGATTTTGACTTGTTAACCAGTTTATCATAATATTTATGTTCTAAAAATTGATAATTCTGTATTTCTATTCTATGCAAATTGTAAACTTTAAGTTTGAAATAAAATATAAAATTAATTAGTGTGACTCATAGCAATTAATATTTAAATAGATATTTAAAGCAAGAGTCAAGTATTAATTTTATAGAAATTATTATGTAGCTTCAACAATTAATTAACAAATAGATAAATTATGATTAAAGGTTTTAATTTATTGAATTATTTAATTGATTAATATAATTTTTAATTAATTCATTAAATTAAGACTTTAAATTATGACTAGTCTATTTATTGATCAGTTATTATGAATGTGTAGTAGAATTTTGATTTTATTATGAGGTATTTGGTTTAATATTATCTTAGATATTATGTCACGATATTTTAAATAATATTTTAAAAAGTTATAGAATAGTAACTCAAAAGATAAAATTTAAATAACATGACATAATATTGAAGGTGTGAATAACGTGTTCACCTGAAAATATAATTAAATTGATCAATTTATGATCTGATTCGTGATGAGGCTCACCCGTACATTGGCGGAGCCAGATGGGGATCAAGGGGTGCCTTAAATTTTTTTTTTGTTTATTTTTAGTCTTGAGTTTCATGTAATAAATATCAAGTCATAAATAAAAAATAATAAGTTAAAAAAATTTAGATAATTAGATTAACAAATTATTTAGGTAACTTAAAATTTCAAATTTTTATTTATTTTTTATAAATTATTCAACATATAAATCATATAGATGGACTTCATATTGGAGAGAACTCATTTAATTTAAAGAATTGATTTACGTATCTTATATTTAAATCAAGAAATTTTTATATAGTAAATAACAATTAACTCATCATAATTTAGAATTTTAATTCACTAAATTAATTAGTAGATTAACACTTAAATTATTGAATAATCTAGTATATTAAAATTTTAATTTATGAGTAACTATTTTATTAATTAACTATTTGAGGTATGTAGTAGAATTCTTAAATTAAAACCTTTTATTTTAAAAAAAATATAATTTAAATTCTAATCTTAATTTTTAAAAAAATTACTTTGAAAAATGAGATAAAGTATCGTGAAAATAATTATTAATAATAAAAAATATATTAATTAATTATCATAATTTATATATGTTGACGTAGATGTAGGGGGTCCCAAGGAACACAAAAAAAGAGAGAAGTCCTGAAAGACGGCAGCGCGCAGAAGGATAAGCTTGATGGTTAAAGGCTTAAGAGAGAGAGAGTTCGGCGCATCCAGAAGAGCACACAACAATTTAAGGTGATTCAGGGAGGAAATCTCCTACGTCCACCGAGCGATCAACGAAGAAGTTTCAGTAATGAAAAATGATAGCCGTGAAAGCTAATACAATGTTTGGGAAGGAGAGAAAGAGGAAAAAGCTCCTCAGTTGGGGCTCTAATACAATGAGAATGGGAGAATCCTGGAGGTTACTTGCACTCTGGTCGCTCCTGTTGATCTTTCCTCTTCGATCTCTTCGATCTCTTTGATCTGTGATCCCTCTGCTTGAAGACTGTTCAGAGGTATTTATAGGCGATAGATTGCATAACTTTGTCCTGATTTTCCGAAGGAAATGAGGTGAACAAGCTCTGAGCTCGTGCCGCTTGTCGGCCGCCGGAGGGACCAAAAGTAGCAAAAGGAGGATGCTAACTTTTAATATTGGTACTGCTTGTGGGGATCCGTGACAGCTAGAGCATGCAGACCCTTGATTTGCATGTCTTGGAAAGAAGGCCTTGTACGGGGAACGACGCGGTCGGGCCAAGCTGATTGTGACAGGCACCGCTTTGTAACATCATCATCGATGTTATCAGGGATGGTCCTGGCTCGTCGTGGACGAGGCTTGGTTGAACCCTCATGTCCGAGGTTTGACCGGGATTTGAAACTTGTGAAGATAGATGGATTAGTAAATAAATAAATGCTAAATGCCAGCTAGGCGTGGGTGTATGATAAGGATGCAGTACTGAAACCACGTGTTAACATCAGCCCACCGCATTGTTAAGGCGTGAATATTGATATGGGTCTTGGAATGCGAACCGTCGCGATGGTGGACGCGCTGCCCGAGACCTATTAGGGTAAGACGGGGGCGGTGTCCGTCGATCCGTATTCTCTTTCTCCGGCCCCTGAAAGTTTCTGCAAGAGAGATTAGATCGTTAGAGAGATGGCGGAGAGGAAGAAGTGGGTGACTCTGTCAAGCTTCTCAAAGAAGAGAGCCAGCGATCTTCCTGTTGACGCCTCTCCTCCTAAGAAGAGGAGGCTACTGGAACCATCTGAAGGGTCGTCGAAACCGGCGACGGCGAAGCCTGTTGAAGCGCTCTAAGAGGAAGAAGTGGGAGCTGCGGTGCTGGCACATACGCTGGAGTCTATGCAGGAGCTAGCAGGTGTAGAGGACACAGAAGTGGTGAATGTATCTGATTCTCTAGTCAAGCCGCCTCTGAATGCTGAAGAGTGGAAGGAGGTGATCTTGGTGAGTGAAATGGTTGCGGGGGAAAAACTAGCGCCTGGGAAGATCCTGCTCAAGGATGAAGAGGTTGAGCGGCTCCTTCCCAAGTTCGAGGTTCCTTCTGCAGAGGGAGTGAAGAGGACACCCCTTAAGATTTGCGGTCCCGCTCCTCTTGGTATATCAATCCCTCCTTCTGAGAAGAAAAGGAAGCCCCTCTTCCCTTCTTTTCTTCCAGCGAATCTCCGAAATGATGAGGAAAAGGGAAAAAAGGGAAGGAAGGAGGAGGGCAGTAAGATGGAGGAGGCGACTAAGGGGAAGAAGGAGGTGGCCTTTCAGGTTGCTCCCGGAGTCGCCCTTGGCATTGAAGGGTCAGGAGGCAAGATGGAGGAAGTGATTAAGGAGAAGAAGAGGGTTCCTCCAGCTGCCTCCAATGTCGCCCTCAGCACTGAAGAGACATGAGGCGTATTAGGAAAAAGGTTGTTCGAGATAAGGAGAGAGGAGGAGAAGATCCTGGGGAGCACCTCCAAGGTTCTGGAGGTAGTAAAATCTCTGAAGGGCAAGGATGAAGGGGAGGCTTGCCTAGAGGAGCTGGAGGGAGCTTTGTTGTAAGTCATGAAGCGCTCCCAAAATGATCATAGGGAGGAGCTAGGAAAGTTGTATAAACTGGAGGACAAGTTGGCTTCCCTGGATCTAAGTAACGTGGAATGGGCCAGTAAGAGTGAGACAACAGGGAGAGTTCCACCGCAGCCTATCGGATATGAACCAAGCCCATTCCGCTCATGTTAAAGACCTCCAAAAAAGGATAAAGGAGTTATATGATGAGAAAGAGGCTTTGAAAGAAGAAAGAAGCTGGCTAAGGGATAAAGTTGCAAAGGCCAGGGAGGTATTGTCGGGGGCGAAGGAGCGGCCTCCGAAACTAATCGCCGGGAGGAGTTGCTGAAGTCTGAAGTTCACTCCTTGCGGGCCTTGGTGGAGAATAGCTCTGGATGGCGGGGACAGCGTATGGAGGATCTGGAAGAAGCGGTGAGGAGGGCGGTGAATATCGTCAGCGCCTCGCCGGTGGGTCACCACGTGAAGAATCAGGCAGCTTTTGACATTCACCTGCAGACATTGGTTGATGTAAGTATCTTAGATCATGAGAATATTAGAAGTCCTGTTGTTCTTCCCTTCTATGGTTCTATGGGACCAGACAGGTTCTTCGATGCTGGGAGCCACTGCCTAGAGGAGGTTCCTCCAGCAATGCCCTATGTTGGCTGGGAATATCATCTGTCTCCCCTACACGGGAGTCCTGAAGAGGGCCAAATTACTCCTTCGAGGCCAGATGGCTAGACTGGAGTGCTCCTCCCGAAGTCCAGCAGTAGGATCAGCCAGGGGAGCCAGAAGTGACTTGCCTCCGTCCTCTCCTAACTCCTTAGTCTCATCATCAATATTATATTTGAAGGGACCATAATTGAGGAGAGGAGTCCTGGCAGCTCCCGGGCGATCTGCTTCCTATTGTTAGGAGTGTAATAGATTGGTCTCAAAGAGGGGGTTCCTTCATGTTTGAGGTCGACACTATTACACTAGGTGTCTAAGTTCTAAAGACTTGTATTTTCTTTATTTTTTCTGTACTCATGAGAGAAACATGTAAGAGAACATAGAATGAAATTTGTAACAAGTTTTATCATTAATAAAATACATTTTTTCTTTTAAAAACTTATTCTGAATGAATTCATTTGTGTTTGTCTTTTCTTTCGTGTTTGAGACAGGTACCACAAGATTAGAAAAGAGAAAGAACATAAGTGTGAAAGAAGAAAACCAATGATAAATTCTAAGTTAAAAGGATGAAAGCGGCTATCGTCGTGCACGATCATAAAACATCGGATGATAATAGCAAAGAGGACAAGGAATAGAACGTTGTTTCGAAATATTGCACATGATTATGAACTATCGTGCATGAAGTATGACGAAATGGGGGGGAAGCGATGCTTCGATAACCGTGCACCGCTTCGAATTCTAAACTTGTTAGAAGATACGAACAGTCTAATTGCGTCTGTGCACTGATGGATAAAATCAGACGGCTAGAAGACGAAAGACCACGTCTGTTTCCCATAAAGGCTTTCCCAAGTGGAAACTGGAGTACTTGTCCGTCTTCAAACCCTAAGAGAGAGAAAAAGAAACCTTCGCCCCGTCCATTGCAAAATCAAGCCATGGGAGGAGGAGAGATCGAGTGGGCCGAGTTGGCCAATCAGTTCCATAAGGATACCAGCTATCAGGAGAGTCTCCTGATGGAGCACGAGGTGCTCAACACGACTAGAGGGTTTAGAGAAAATCCCAACCTAACGATTATCCTCCCTACCGCCGATTTTCAACCAAACAGTCCTCCTGAAGGGGCGATATGTGTATACCGGGCGCAGGTGGAGTACAGTTTGATGTTGCCGTTGCAATTGGAGTTCAAGAAAATCCTGAACTCGTTTTAGATCATCCCAGCGCAACTCTCCCCTATCGTCATTGTCTACATGTATTCCTTCCTGAAACTGTTGTAGGCTCAGGGGATACCATGGACCTTGACGCTGTTCAGGAGTTTGTTCGGCTGGATGGCGGTGCCAGGGTACGGAGGATGTTTGGCCCTGCGGTCAAAGACGAGGAAGGCGAGGTTTTTCAGGGGCAAGTAGTTCCCACTCGGACTGGAGGGACTACTACTTCATCGGAGAGGATTTAGGAATCACCTTGACGCCCAGCACGTGCCTCCCTGAATTCATTGGCGACGCTAAGTGGATGGCTGGGCAAGACACCTTGAAAAACCTAGAGAGGCTAAAGGGGCAGAGCTGGCCCCTGAAGAACTTCCTCAGACACGTGAGGAATGATATATCCCTGCACGCCAAGGCATTGTGGTATGCCATTTTCAAGGAAGTCGTCCCACCTCCCGGCACGGTTCTGATGAAGAGGGCCAGGAGGGGGCAGCCTCCTGCCACCCAGCTTAGTAAAGAGGTTACTGTGGTGGGGGAGGAAGATGTGATAGAGATTTCGGAGCCTGTCTGCAGTGGAACTGCCGTCGATGTGGTACTCCTGAGGATGCCATAGACTACAGAAAAACTTTAGCTGAGTTGGGATACACGGGAAAGGGGAAGGAACCCACGTCAGCCGCTAAGCCCCAAACAATCTCTAAGGGTGACAAAGGGATTGTCATAGGGGAAAAGGAGGAAGGGAATAAGGCTGAAGGAGGCCAAGGAAGGGAGAATGTTGGGAGCCCCTGTCTGGACTTAATCTCAGGGAGGTCCCTAAGAAGAAAAGGGGTCCTTCCGAGGTTGCGAGCCCAGAGCCCCCAGCAAAAAAAGGGAAAGGTGCAGAGGAGGAAGGTCTTGCTGCAGAGGGGTGTCATGATTGGCAACAAGGCATCGAGCCCCCTTACAGCACTAATTTCACCGGGATCTTTGGGGACGAAGGTACAAGGATCACGGTGAGAATAAAGGAAGATCAGAGAAGGTTGACTGTCATCTCCCTGCCATCCGCGAACCAAGGCGGCGTCTACTGAGGAGAAGTAGGTCTGGCCCTGGGAAGCAGCCTGGTGTCAAAAGGATTGGAGGAGAAGTTGGAGAGGACCTCGAAGCTAGAGCTCTCTATTCAGGCTTCGCCAACAGGATAGCCATGGTAAGGATTCTCTCTCAGGCCTTCTCTCCCGTTTGTTCTCGTGAGCTAACTCTATTTTTGTTGCAGATTCTTGCTCGCTTGCCGTTGGCTTTGAATAGGGCCCTGAGGATAGAGGAGCAAGTACTGGAACAAGGTCGTCAGCTTCATCAAAGGGATGAAGAAATTGAGGCCTTGAGAGTGCAGCTTACTGTGAAGTCTTCTCAACTTGACGTCGTTCAGGAGGAGAAGGTTAAGCTACAAGAGGAGTTTGCAGTTTATAAATATGCAATGAGTGCACTGAAGGATGATAATAAGGCTCTATGGGAGAAGTTGGACAAAGTCGCCGGGGACCAGGAGGCCATTGTCGAGGAAAGGTCTGCGGCGGCTGTGAAAACCTACAAAACAAGCTTACCTTGTAGAAAGGAGAGGTTAGATGGGATCAAGCGGGCATGGGAAGGATTGACCTCCACTTTGATCTAAGGGGGCAGAATTACTGGCTCTGACCTTGGGAAAGTGGACCCCTTTCCTTGCCTGGCCATTGATCCTATTTACAGGGAGGAGGGTTTTGACTTAACTGGCGACCTCATCTATCAGATGTTCGATCTTTTGGATGGGATTAGTGAAGGCTAACCCACTTTCCTTGTAAGATGAGTAAATTGTAACCTCAACTTTTTGTAATTTTAAAAATAAATGAATAGAAAGCTTATTTTATCTTATATACCTATTTTATTCTGATGTGTATGAAATGAGCAGGTACCTTTGTATAGGGTTTGAGACATTCTGATTGTGACTTTATGAGAAAACCCCTCATAACTAGTTAATAATAAAGGTCTTTGAGTCGTATAAAATGTTTCCAACTTGAACTTTGAACTTCACAAATTTGCATAGGAAAGAAGCAATGATAATAGGAGAAATCTCACCTAAGAGGTATTATCTAACCCAATGTCAAAAGGATTTGGAGCGTTTGAAACATCGTGTCCGATGTTTGTACTTAAGGCATGGGCTGACCTCGGGGGTTTCATAATTTCGGGCTTGGAATCATATCCCTTTATGCGCTTGCACAGGAAAGAAGAAATAATAATAGTGGAGATCCTGCCTAGGAGAAGTTATCTGACCCAATGCCAAAAGAACTTGTTCGTCTGAAACATCGTGGCCGATATTTGTACTTGAGGCAAGGGCTGACCACCGTTAGAGTGTCAGATCTTAGTGGGAAGCGAAAGCACTCTGCTTAGGGGGGACCTGTATCATGAGCAGATAACAGGGATTGCCCTATGGTTACGACCAAACCTTCAGACCTTCCGCTAGCCGGATGGACTTATGGAAGGGTTCTAGATGTAGGTAGGAGACCCCGCCTGCCAGACGTAACTAGCTTAGTGACCTTCGTATATGGAAGGTTAGTTATAATCAACCATCGTGTACGAGGCTCGGGCGCCTTGGGTACGATGGTTGAGAGTTTTGAGGCTGAAATCATACCTGAGCGATAGACGTTAGGCTGATATGAATACTCCAATATGAATTAATAAGCGTAAGATTCATTGTCACAAGAACTTCGAAGTTCAAGATATAACCTTTGGGATAGCATAAAAAATTTCAAATATATTTCGGAAGAACCCAGATGTTTAAAGAATGTCCCAGAACTCGTTGATTAAATCCGTATAATAGAATCCTGAATGAATCTGTACAAATGAATATTATATAGGAGGTATAAAGATGAACTGCTGCTAGGGATCAGACGTAGAATTTCTTTAGATCATCCCCACTCAAAGTTCTGGGGAGTTTGATGCCTTTAGAAGTCATGAGATAATATGCGTTCGGTCCAGCAACCTCACACACGATGTAAGGGCCTTCACTTTTGGGCAGCAGTAAAGGTCGGTGCCATCTGCATGAACTCCTCGAGCTTGCCCTGATCCGCCAGTTTGTGGAGTAGAGCCCTAAGGCCTCGGCACTTATGAAGCTTGTGCATGTAGTTCCCGTGGAACTCACAATAATTGTCAGGATCTACTCCGACTGGAGGCACTGGCTTGGGTCCGCCAGGTCAGACCCAACCTTGTTTAACGGCCGCCGCATAGACTTTTGGAAGCGGCAGGAGAAGAAATGTTTCTGGTGCTGGACGTGTCGTGGCTTCCCCTCATCTCGACCATGACTTTTGGTCATATGTAGCTTCGTGGTGGGGGTTCATCACCCCGATGTTTTCTCTTTCTCTTCTCCTGCTTGGTTCCAGAAACATCGGGGGGAGAGGACTCAGCATCCTCGAGGACCATGAATTGGCTGGCTCTGGCCACCAGCTCTGGGTAGCTCCGAGGCTTGGCCAGCTGCAGGGATTTAGATAGATCCCCCACCTTGAGTCCCCTCCAAAAATTGTTCATGACCACTGCAGGGTCGACAACTTTAGCTTCTGCCGAGGCGGCAAAGAAGCGGTTGGTGTAATCCTGGAGGCTTTCCCTCTCACTTGCTTAATGTTGGCAAGCACTATGTCGGAAACGACCATTAGGGTTTGACCGATGAAACGGGCGATCAGCTCCCATTTCAGGTGTTCATAGGAGGAAATTTGACCCCTGGGGAGCTTGATGAACCAGCTAAATGCCGCCCCCTTCAGGGTGTTCGCTAGGAGGTGGCACTTGGTAGCCTCATCTGGCTGGCGATAACGAACCGCGGCCTAAAACCCTTGTACTTGCTCGTGGTGGTCGGTTTCGCCTTTGTAGGCCTCAAGCCTGGGAGACCTGAAGTCTTCTGGGATTGGAGCCAGCCGGATGGCGTCGGTAAAAGGAGCATTGCCGTCCATTGGTCCAAATAAGGGGTCAGGCCTAGGATGAGGGGCCTGAACGCCTGGAAAGAGAGTATCTCTTCTGGCAAGGAAAGAAAAGAATGCAGGTGGAAGGAAAGCAGGCTGTGGTAGCGGACATGGCGGAGGTGGGTTCTGGTGAACCTCTTGAGGGCAAAAGGGGTGTCTGGACGGTTAAGAAGAGCCAGACATCTGAATGGAATGCGCTGCGACAGGATGCGCGGGAGCAGAAGCCTCACCGACCGGAGGAGGGGTCACTGCCACAAGCGGAAGAGGTTCTCGGGCCGGCGCAACCGGCGAAAGAGGTGTAGGAGTCGCCGCGACCGGCGGGAGAGGAAGTACTGCGCACACTGGCTGAGTCTGCCTGAGAATCACGACCTGTTTGGCTGTGAGGCCAGTGACCAAGTCAGTGAAATTCGCAAGCATCCCTTAAAGTTCTGAGACACGGGTACCCCTGGAGGAGAAAGCAGATTCGGCGTGGTACCGAGAGGTTGAGGCCGAAGCTCTGTCGTTTGGCGCCCAAACTGAAGGTTCCCCTGCGTGTGTACTGCAAGCAGCAGAGTTGGTTCTGCGTGTCCTAGCCACCATCTTCTCAAGGTCTCAGTGAAAGCACTAGAAGATGTTGACGTAGGATGTAGGGGATCCCAAGGTATACCAAAAAAGAGAGAAGTCCTGAGAGACGGCGGCGCGCAGAAGGATAAGCCTGATGGTTGAGGCTTAAGAGAGAGAGAGAGAGTTCAGAGTATCCAGAAGAGCACATAACAATTTAAGGTGATTCAGAGAGGAAATCCCCTACGTCCACCGAGCGATCAGCGAAGAAGTTTCACTAATGGAAAAAGATAGCCGTGAGAGCTAATACAATGTTTGGAAAGGAGAGAGAAGAAGAGAGCTCTTCCTACTCATGGGAACCGACTACTTCACCAAGTGGATAGAAGCTACCCGTATGACACACCTTGATAAAGCACACATAAAAAAGTTCATGTGGACCCAAATTATTTGCAGATTCGGAATCCCATGAAGCTCATTGTCATAATGAAATTGCTTTCACCAACAAGCAGGTAACCGAATTATGTGCAACCTATGGGATTTGACAACAATTTACTTCTGTTTGACATCCTCAAATGAACTGGCAAGTGGAGGCATCAAACAAGAGGTTCATGACAACTCTTATAAAGTGAATTGACAAGTGGGTGGAGATGGGATCCTTAAAGCATGGAGCCAAAGTAGTTTCATCTTAAGGAGATGGGATCCTTCAGAGAGTACGCGTTTTCTGTGCTCCACCTGAAGTTGTTCGTCAATGGCTGGTTGCTAGAATCCCCAACATGAAAGGCCTGGTTCTCCCTCCCTGACTCCTCCAATCAAAGACGTAGTTCGGCCTCCATCTTTTTCAACGCCTCCAGATGTTGCCGAAGGTTCGTCGAAGACTCCCTTTACTCTTTCATATCTGTCTTCAGGTCGGAGACAAGGTGGTTGAGTCATTCAGTGTGCGGTCGCATCGACAAATGGAGGCCATCAACCTTTCCCACCATGTCCAACGCTAGGACAGAGTGACTGCAAAGTAAACAATTCGATCATCAGTAAAGGAAAGGTATGTACACAACACTTAATGTGTTTTTCAATTTACTTGCTTCACATGTGGGGCTCTAATACAATGAGAATAGGAGAATTCAGGAGGTTACATGCACTCTGGTCGCTCCTGTTAATCTTTCCTCTTCGATCTCTTCGATCTGTGATCCCTCTGCTTGAAGACGGTTCAGAGGTATTTGTAGGTGATAGATTGCATAGCTTTATCCTGATTTTTCGGAAGAAAGGAGGTGAACAAGCTCTGAGCTCGCGCCGCTTGTCAGCCGTCGGAGGGACCAAAAGCAGCAAAAGGAGGATGCTAACTTTTAATATTGGTACTGCTTCTGGGGATCCGTGACAGCTGGAGCATGCAGACTTTTGATTTGCGTGTATTGAAGAGAAGGCATTGTACGGAAAATGGTGCGGTCGGGCCAAGCTGATTGTGACAGGCACCGCTTTGTAACATCTTCATCGATGTTATCAGGAATGGTCCTGGCTCGTCGTGGACGAGGCTTGGTTGAACCCTCGTGTCCGAGGTTTGACCGGGATCTGAAACCTGTGAGAACAAGTAGATGGATTAGTAAATAAATAAAGGCTAAATGTCAGCTAGGCGCTACGTGTACAGTAGAGATGCAGCGCTTGAACCACGTGTTAACAATATATAATTAAAATTTATATAGATTATTTATGTTAGTTTTATGATAGTTAGAATTTTGAATTTGTTAATTATTTTTATAATTTAAATAATTTTAAAATTTTATAATATTGTTATAAATAATTTATTTGATCCTCTCTGTTTTGATGTATTTGGTAAGGTTTGAGTGGGTCAAGTCAAAATTTGCTACCTATTTCATTAAAAAATTAAAACAAAAGTTGGCACCCCATGACAACTATTAAATTAATGAAAGCAATGTAAAACTAAAAACAATGACTTGGCCCTCAGCCTGAATTTATGTCAATTTTTTTTAAAAAAATTTAACTATCATATTTATTTTAATTTTAAATATATTATTTCAATTAACTCATCAATTAAGAGATTTTGATTTTTATCTGACTTTAAATTAACTTTTCTTTTGATAAAGTCTTTAAATTGGTTATGTCAGATTAATTAAATTAAATAACATTTAATTTAATTAAGGTTTTATTTAGCACAAGAATCAAAATTAGAACATGGTACTTAGTTTAAATAATAATAATAAATAAATAAATAAATTTTTATTACATTCTACATAAATTTTAATATAAAAAATATTATTTTATTTGGCATACTTAATTAATTTTAATAAAACAATCAACTTTATTTCACATTCTAGACTAAAATATTTATTTCGAGTATTTTAAGTCAACCACTTTCAATTTCAAAGATCTTTTCTCGTAATTTTACTTTCTCAAGGACACGCTCAAATGAGGATTAACTATATCATCATTCTAATTATAATCCAAGGTTTTTTTCTTGTAAAAGAATTCAAACCTAGAGTTCCTATCGTCGAAAGTTTGAACCTCGGTCGAAAAGTACACCTGCCTTTGGCACCAAATATTAATTCTTAATTAGCAGTCGTTTTTCTTGAACGTACGATTATTAGTAATGAGTACTGTATATGTTGATGGGTGCATGGTGACTCATCATGACCCGCATATGTCGTCGACCCTCTAGAGGGCGAGAAGTTTTGGGTTCGGACGGTGCACTGTCCGGAACCCAATCAGAGGGCGCCACGTGTGTCATACAACTGGGTCCGAGAACACATGACGCCCTCTGATTGGACGTCCGAACGGTGCGCTGTCCGCACCCAATAATTTTTCCTAGAGAGGGCAGACGGCGATCCGGCCCAAGGGCTGCGTCCATCTTCAGCTTGAAGCAACGGTAACCACCTTTGAATTTCAACGGTCGTTTATGCAACCACACACGCCTTCTTATAAAACGATATATATATACGTATGCAAGCCTTCTGACCGCGTCTTCTTCTTCTTCTTCTTCTTCTTCTTCTATCTTCTTCTTCTCATCTTCCATAAATCCCTAATTTTTCCTATAAAATTATTCATGTCTCCTCATTAACCCTTGCATCTTCCTCCACTATTCTTCTTAATTCTTCTTCCTTATAAATTCTACTTTGTTAATTTTTCTATCGATCTTAAAGAAAGGGATGGAGGTGAGAGAGGGGAGTTGGGGAGCAGTGATCTTGGCTCTGGTGGTGGTCACTGCTTCCACCATCAACGGAGTCGGTGGCCGCAACCTGAGAAGCGACTTCGGCAGCCTGCAGCGGCGGTGCGACGAGATCTACGTGGTGAAGGAGGGAGAGACGCTGCAGACCATCAGTGTCAAGTGCGACGCACTCTACATCCTCGATGACAACCCTCAGATCAAAGACTCCGACGATCTCGGACCGGGGACGGTGTTGTATCTCCGGCGGCCAGGCCATCTTCAAGCTTGAGCTTTTGGGTTTTGGCTTAATTGGTCTTCTGCGTTTTGTTCTTAATTTCTTTGTGGCTGATACAGATTAATATTTATATGTTAGTTTGCTAATTCGAAATTCTTTAATTAATTTTGTTTCGATCAAAACTCTCGTGAATTTTTTTTAAAATTCTGAGCGTTTGAGATACTCAAAATCATCAAAATTGAAACTATAAAAACTATTAAAACCAAAGCCGTAACCAAAATTTAAAGCTTGTGGTTTTTATCTCATTAATTCATCATAATCCTACTTGTCAAAGAATGTATACATTTCTTTATCGAAATCTAGTAAGATATATATATATATATATATATTCATATTGGTTAACTTTCAGAAATATATGTCGCTTAATTTAAGAGCCCTAATTAATTTAGGTAGAACTAAATTAGTCTAACGAAAAAATAATCTTATTTAAGGGAATTTGTATATATTGTTGTATCCGGATCCAAGCCAATGCATCTGGAACGTACACATAGCTGCCAACGTGGCAAGGGCACTAATGTTTGGCTTCAAGTCCAACCATCGGCGACGATGTCAGGCTTTTTGTAGCATTTGCCACGATATTTGGTTACAACTCCCGGGCATGCTGTTTGGTCCACACCCAATGGTACCGTCGGCCACAATGCTTGGCCATCCACAGCTTTCTAGAATGTTGGCCACGATGTTTGGCCACCCCAGCCTTCTGCGATATCGGTCATGATGTTTGGTCATCCATAGCTTCTGTCAGCAATATCGGGCCACGATGTTTGTTTACCCACAGTTGTTGCTCTCATCCTAGTGGAGACTACCATGTCAACATGATTCCCACTAAGTACAAATTCCTGCAGTCACACAGATCGAGAACCCGCGTGCCCTCGCCACCATCGACGGTCCTTTTGGAGTCGACAATATAGAGCTGATAGTATGGAGCCACCACTTATAATATTCCAGCTCAAAGATCTATTGTACCCGACTATAGCCTATCTATAAATCCCTCTGAATAGAGCTCCCGAGGGATATAGAGAAAACAAAAAAGCTTGTATTCTCCCCTTCTCTTCTTGCATTGGTCCTCCAACCAAACACTTTAGAGTACTAGTGAAATCCCTTCTTTCTGACCCTCCGGTGGACGTAAGGGAAGCTATTCCTGAACCACCTTATATTCTTGTGTATTTTTCTGGATAATCTTTGGCCCCTCCTTTAAGTTGGCAGTGAGAAACACCATAGATCGTTAATTCACAATGCTCCATTTCTCCCCATCAACGTAATACCAAACCCAGTATTAAGGAATTTTTTGATATGACGGTTGAGGAGAAAAGATTAGCACAATTAAACGCTAAAGCTTTCAACAATTTTTAATGTGAATTACCTCTTAGTAGTTAAAGCTTGAGGTAACTTATAAGGGAACAAATCAAGTTAAAAAATTAAAGATAAATATATTAATTCATGACTACAAGTTGTTCGAAATGAATATCAGGGAGTCCATTAAAGATATGTTTACAAGATTCACCAATATCTCTTATGAATTTATGTTACTTAGAAAACAAATTGACTAACAAAGAACTTGTGACAAAAATTCCTAGGTGCTCACTAAGGGAGTATGATGTAAAAGCAATAGCTATTATAGAAGCAAGAGACTTTTCTACCTTCGAACTCGATATGTTGTTAGATTTCTTAACTACATATTAGTTGGAAATGATGAGAAAGATAAAGAAGAATGAAGAAGATGATCGCCTCATGCTTTAAGAGCTGCTTCTCCTATTACTTTCAATGATGATACCACTTCTAGTGGTGATGATAAAAGTAAAATTGATGATAAAATTGCCTTAGTATCTAGGTGTTTCAATGCTTAAAAGAAGCCTTTTAAAGGAAAAAGAAAAGAAAGAGAATACAACAAAGAATAAAGAAAAAAAATGTTTCCTATGAATGCAATAAGCTGGGCCACATAAAGCCCAATTATCCTCTCCTCAAGACAAGAAAGGTGACAAAAAAATACATTTGTAGCTATATGGAGTGATTCTGATACTAGTACAAGTGAAAAGGAAAAGAAGAATGAGGTAGCTAACCTTTGTCTTATGGCCAATGTAGATGATGAAGTTGATGAGAAAAAAATCCTCATAAAAGGTAAAAAACTATTTTCTTTTATATGATAAATTAGAAGATAATTTTTTTGATCATATACATGAGTGTGATAAATTAAAGCATAAATATTTTCTTTGAAAAATTGCATCATACTTTTGAATCTTTATGTAATGCATTAAAAAGTAAAATTGATAAGTTTATATTACATAATGAAAGTTTTTTTAAGTTGAATGAAGAACTTAGCATACATATAAGTAAATTGATTAAAAAGAATGAGATTCTTAAGACTCATTTGGTTCGAGTTTTTTTTGGCTTAATACAAATTTTAATTGTAAAAATTAACTTTATTTCACATCCAACACAAATAAGAATATTAATATTAATTATATTTCACATTTTACGCACTTTCTAATATTAAATAAAATTTTTTTCTCATTAAATCTATAAAATAAAATATTTCTTTTCTTTTATCCAAAATTCAACTCTTGAACCAAATGAGACTTTATGCATAATTTTAATATTAAAAATGAAATCAATTTTATTCATGGCATAAAAATTAAATCTCATACTAGAAGTAACTTTCATAATTCATTTCGTGCACATATGTATACAATGCTTTATGTTATTTGTATTTTTTATAACAAGCATGATCATATTTGACATACATGTATGATTAAAAAATTTATACTTTTTTTCTAGAATTATATCTTATATATGAATTCCTAAAGGTATATCGCATGTAAATTTTATTGCAACTAACTTCATAGAACCCAAATTTATTTGGGTACCTAAAATTAAAATTTGAGATTTTCATTGTAGGTATGCTTCCACACAGGGACCGGTGGAGGTAAATGGTTTTTGCATAACGGGTGTTTACGCCATATGATCCGAAAGAAATTTAAGTTTACCTTGCTAAAACTAAAAAATGAAGATTATATGACTTTTGATGATAATATCAAAAAGAGTATTATAGGCATTGGTAAAGTTGGTAAAAAGTTCCAGCTTTATTGATCTTTTGATTGATAAACTTGAATATAATTTACTCGGAGAATAGAAGAGCTGGAGGGTGCTTTGTTGCAAGTCAACGTAGTACTGGCATTGAGAGCATTTCTCCACGAATGCCTGAGCATCCTTGTGGATATTTGGCCAGAAGAATCCTTAGTGTAGAATTCACATAACCAGACTTCGGCCACGAGCATGAGTTCCACACTCCCCTTTGTGCACAGCCTCCATGACTTCTTGAGCTTTCTCAGGCTTCAAGCACTTAGTGAGGGGCTTGGCATAAGACCTTCTGTAGAGCTCTCCATTGATGGGGACGAATTTGGTGTTGTCAAGCTTCAGTTTCTTTGTCTTTTGCCTGTTATCGGGTTGTGTCCCATCTTTCAGGTAATTGAGGATCTTGTCCATCCAGTAAAGCTGATGCTCATTAGAGTGGATTTCTTTGCATTCGAAACTGGGCCTTTCGAATATTTGTGTTTTCTTCTCTGGGACTATGCATCAGGGAGAATTCTTCAAACTAAGAGATTAAGGACTGGGCTTGTTGTAGATATTTTTTCAGAACTTTGTCCTTTATTTTGAATGCTCGATTCAGCTGGCTGATGACCAATTGAGAGTCACTGAATACCTGTATGCACTTCACAGCCATGCTGAGTGCGAAGCTTTGTCCTGCAATGAGAGCTTCATACTCCGCTTGATTGTTTGTAGCCTTGAACTGAAGTGTCACGGCCTGGTGTAAGGTGACTCCCATTGGTTTGGTTAGGAGAATCCCAGCCCCCTGGGACTGCGATCCAGATGCACCATCGACATGAAGGGACTAGAGGTTGGTCCGATGTCTAGCAAGCGGTGGCTCTGAAGTAGAAAGCTCGACGACGAAATCTGTCAACGCCTGAGCCTTGAATGCTGTCCGTGGGACATACTTATTGTCATACTCGCCCAGTTCAATGGACCATTTGAGCAGCCTTCTCGAGACCTCAGGAGTGTGTAGTATCTTCAGGAGTAGTTGATCAGTGACAACCTGGATAGTGTAGGACTGAAAATATGGGCGTAGCTTTCTCGCCGTCACCAGGAGAGCCAGAGCAAGCTTTTCCAGCGTGGGGTATCGACTTTCAACGTCTAGAAGTATGTGGCTGATATAAAAGATTGGATGTTGTACCCCTTATCGTCGTCCATGAGAATCGCTAAGACTGCGGTGTCAGAGACACCCAAGTATAAAAACAGGACCGCTCCTTCCTTTGGTGCCACAAATATCGGGGCCAAGGTAAGATACTTCTTCAGCTCTGTAAAAAAAGCTTCACATTTGTTGGTCCACTAACCCCCCTTGTTGTTGCGCAGGCATCGAAAGAATGGCGAACATCGATCCTCGGCTTTTGAAATGAATCTGCCCAGGCTGTTGATCCGTCCTGTCAATTTTTGATTCTCTTTTGCCATTTTAGGAGAGGGCATGCTCAGGATCGTCGAGATTTTATCTGGATTGACCTCTATTCCTCTGGCTGAGACTAGATAGCCCAAAAACTTCCCTGAGGCTGCACCGAAGGTGCAGTTGGCAGGATTAAGTTTGAGGTTAAACCTTCAGAGGGTGTCAAGTGTCTCCCAAAGGTCGCCGAGGTGTCTCTCTAAGGTTTTGCTTTTGACTAGGATGTCGTCGACATATGCTTGAAGATTCCTCCCCCTTTGGTCCCTGAAGACGTCATCAATCATGCACTGGTAAGTAGCGTCGGCATTCTTGAGACCAAAGGGTATGACGTTGTAGCAGTATGTGCCAAAGTTAGTGATGAAGGCAGTCTTTTCTTCGTCTTCTTTGGCCATTCGGATCTGATGGTACCCAGAGAAAGCATCAAGAAAACTCATAACCTCATATCCGAAGGTACGATCCACCATCGTATTGATGCGTGGGAGAGGGTAAGTGTCTTTGGGGCAGGCTTGATTCAATGTGCGGAAGTCTACGCACATCCTCCACTTCCCGTTGGCCTTTTACACCATGATGATGTTGGTGAGCCATTGGGGGTATTAAACTTCCCTAATGTAACCTGCTCCGAGTAGTTTGTTGACTTCTTCTTTGATAGCGTTCTGCCTCTCCCCTGCCATCACCCTCTTCTTCTGTGTTGTACGAGAGGCAGTATTAGATATATTTAGATAGTACTCGCAGATAGCCCTGTCAATGCTTAAAACATCTTCAAGAGACTATGCGAAGACATCAATGTACTCAGAAAGCATGACAGTGATTTCCACCTGTTGCTTATCATTGATGGATGAGGATAAATTTACAACTTTAGAAGAGTCTCCCCCCAAGGTTACATTGATGACCCCTTCCTATGGTACAATGGGTTGAGATTCCCTGGGATCCAATTGATCGACGACAAGCTGTGCGGCGATCTGGAAACACCGGGTAGCCTACCTGGCATCTCATCTGATGGTGACAACACCGCTGGAGGTAGGGAATTTCGCACAGAAGTGAGACGTGGAAATCACCATCCCAAAGAAATTGAGTGTTGTCCTTCCAAGGATGACATTGTAGCCTGACTTAGCTCTGATGGCAACGAAGCTCACCATGTTCATGGCGTAGCCGTTGTCATCGCTGAAGGAGACGGGCAAGGCAACGAATCCCAAAGGTTGAACCCTCTCCCCGGAGAAACCGAGTAAGGTGGTTGTAGCACGGAGGAGGTTTACACTAGTAGAGAAAAGCTGTTTTACAGTGGTTAAAAACAACCTTCAAATATTAACACAACCGCCACGTATTCAAACGTCGTAATTGCTAATAGGAATTTTGACGTCGGTTTGGACCGCCGTCAAAGAAAACTTTAAACAGCGGTTGACATAGGTCAACTGCCGTGAGTGTTATACTATAGACGGCGGTTCTCTTTGGAGAACCGCCTTCTATAGTTATACTATAGACGGCGGTCGTCTATAGCTTTTTTTTAAAAAAAATAAATATTTGATATTCAAATTTTTTTTATCAAAAATTAATACATTCATACACAGCAGTAATATACATCCAGAAGTTATTTCAATCAATGAATTCATAAAGAAAATATCAACATCGATAACATAAAACATAACTTCAATTACATCAACTTTTAATATTACATAGCAAAACAAATGCAGATACAAAACAAGAAACAAAACCACATTATTTTGAATCTGAATTCATGGAACAAAACTGCTCCATAAGCACCATGGCTTCAAATGTACTTATGCTGAATGACTGTAGAAAGAAAAAATATATAAATATCATATTACATGCAAAAGTAGCCTTAAGAAATAAAAATGAATAGTTGTAACAAGGGTCATACTACAAAAAGAGAAATGAGGACACTTTATTTCAGATTTTCAATATATAATAAATCCAATATGTTCAGAAATAATTAACTAAAAGCGTAAATCTCGTTCACAAAAATATCATAGATTCTCGATTTTAAGAATGCGTGGAGGATGCATACCGATAAGCGAAATATAATTCTTGAGCCATCTGTGAATACAAAACGAATTCCTTGCTTGGATGCTACACTGCCATCTACCTGTAGGATCATCATTATTATTAATTAACAAATCCATACATACATATATATATATATATATATATATATAATAATAATAATAATAATAATAATAATAATAATAATAATCAACATTAATATTAGGGTAAAGTACATTCAGGTCTTTAAGGTTATTGTTTAATTTCACACAAGTTTATATTTTTAAATTTTTAATATTTGAGTCTCTTATGTAGTTTCATATCTTAATTAGGTCCCTAAAATTGTATTAAATGAATCATGCAAGTCCATTAAGACTATTTCCAACAAACAATTACTAAGAAAAAAGTAAAAAAACTGATAAGAATTAAGGTAAAATTCAGAAAAGTTTACCTAAAGGGACAAACAATTATAAAAAAATGAGAATTCGCAAATATGTATAAAAAAATAGAAGAGTGATGTATGTAGCCGAATCAGGCATACATAATAATGTAATGAGTTAATCATACCAAAATAATATGTGTGTTGGAGCCCAATATGTTCAGCAGATCTGGACATCTGATTCTGCCCAATATAGAATTTATTTTCTAAAGTTCTGATCCTACCATTTAAAAGAAAGCATAATTATATTCAAATTGTAAAGATAAACATACATGATAATATAATGTGTTAATCATATCAAAATGATATGCTTGCTGGCCGGATTGGATTTCACTTAATTGACCTAAACTCAAGATATTTAAATGTAGAATATGTAAGTTTAAAAATAATTGATTTTCTAAAATAGTAAATTAAACAAAATGAATGACATGAAATTTTATGAAGCATAAAATTAGTCTTAATAGTAATATTTATGGTAATTTTCAAATTATAAGTATGAGACTAACATATGGTTTATATGAACTTTTGTATATAAATAAAATCATATTTTCGTAGTTATTTTTTTAGGCTCCACGATGTACACTTGTAAATTAAATTAATAATTAAGATTTTATAATTATCACATAAATAATCAAGGTAAGAGATTATTTTAAATGTTATACCATCCCATAGTTTCCATTCATCCCATATATATGTTGCCAATGGCTCACGAATATCATTATCAAATTTGTCATTACTAAATTCGCTTTTATTTTCCAACAACTACAAAATTAAAATTAGTTAATAACATATAGAATTAAAAATCAAAATAAATATTCTAGATCACGTACAGTAGGAGGTATTTCTGATAAGCCCACAAGTACAATGTGGCGTATATACATGAGTATGTAATATTCACACTTAATTTCATCATCTTGTATCGGACACTAATTAGGCACAAAATTAAATATATTATAATATGATCATTAAAATTCACTCAATTGAAAAATATAATCTAGTTACAATACCTTTATAGTCTTTACTTTAACTGTAAACTTTTTCTTTTGAAAACGCGTCATATAAAAATTTATCATCGAACTGTCAAAATTCAGAAAGTATTTATGCACAATAAAGCAATAATCATTTATTAAAAATATAAATATAAATATTTACTTACCGATCGACGATATATTTAAGTTGCTGCCGATAAGGCTGACCGACAGGATCCATCCAATATATGCATAATCTGTACGGATCCAATAAAACTAACATCCAATGGTCTCTATTAAAAGATTAAATGTTAATTATAAATTTCAATATACTTGAAAAATTAAATTTTAATATTTTTAAAAAATTTGTTGAAACTTAACCACTATTATAAAAAATAAAAATCAATGAATGTTGTCTGACTTCCATTATTCTATTTCCCAATGTTGTGGCGCATTGATTCTTATCATTTATTAAACCTGCAATGCTTTGTGGATCCACAAAGCAATATTTATCTCTCAAATTGTTATTTGCTCATATTTGATTATATAAACACCTGTATGAATATAACAATATAAAATTAAAATTTTTTATTGAAAAATCTAAATGCATCTACAAAATGTGTATATATATACTAACCCAATGTAAGCACTAATCATCGATTCGTCGATTTTTTTTGAATGCGCCAAACTCCAAAGTTTCTTTTTTATCAAATAATAGTTACTTGTCATACCCATAAACGTCGGCATGAATAAGAATATACATCAACACCTCATCAGTCAATGCATGAATTGCATGTTCTAACATCTTATTTAAAAATGACAGAAGAATATGATCTTTTTCCTGTTTGTAATATACTTATATTAGAATTATAATTTACAAATGTATGTAAATATATACCAATAATAATAAATAATAGGGTAAATAGCATTTGGGTCCCTTAAGTTTGGTCGTATGTGTAAATAGGTCCCTCGAATATTTAAATGTAGCAAACTGGTCCTCTAATTTGATGAAATATGCATATAGGTCCTTGGCCGTGACAGACATTAGAAATTATTTTCTCTCTCCTCCCTCTCTCTCCTCTCGGATGTGTAAGGAATAATATCCCAATGCTTCATCAATTGTTGTCTTATCATCAATTGGAAAAATGAGACTAGCAGACCCATCAATTACATGATCAATAATGACTGTACATGTTCCATCACCCATCGATAATGTACGTACAACAGGAGCAACTGGATTCACCACTCTTCCATGGGCGACCACATTATTAGGAGTAACACAAGCAATCAAGTAATACATTTCCTATGATATAAATTTACAAGATGTAACTAAAATCACAATATAAATAAAATTTTATTTAGAAATAATATATAAATAATATCTCAACTAATACAGGAGGTGGGCTTGGGTTGCCTCCCATAAAAGAACCTGATACGTTCGCCATCGGACTTGCCTGGGTAGATCCATACTCTCTCATTACTATTTCTTTTAACAATGTCATATCTTCCTCAAGGCGAGAGATATGTTGCTGTTGCTTAATATTCTCCTCTCTCAACTGCTGAATATCAGCAGCAATGACAGAACTAGACGATCTTCCTCTTCTATTTTCGTTAAAAAAGAAGTTATTGTCTGAAATTTTCTCCCAACTCTAACTCTTCAAGGATGCTCTAGCTCCTTGTAAGCCAAAGCAAACAGATCACTCCTACCTTCAGGATGAATCGTGCATTGGGTAGCCTGTGTGGCCAACTAATCCTATTCAAAAAATAAAAAAAATTTAAATATACATATTCAATTATTATAATTTGTATGAGAGTAAAATTCAAATTACTTACAATCCTGGTCTCAAGCTCTTCAAAGGCTGCATTGATATAACGACCATCCTTTCTTTTGTGTGCAGCTTTCCATAGGTCTGACCTAGGAATAGGATCCTCAGTTCTATTTTTTTTTGCTACAAAATAATTTTTCAAAATAAGATAATATAAATAATCATATTTCATGGTAAATATAAATAAAAAATAAATATTAGTATATTGATCTACCATTTCCTGCTCTAAGCCTGTATAACCCTTTCTTGAGGTAGTATGCCGGCATTTCTAACTCTTTGCCCTCTCTACAACTATGCGATTTTTATTCTATATAAGATATTAATATACATTATAATTATTAATTTCAGATAATATATATGACTTCAAAAAAAATATTTACCTAAGATTCTTTAGAGATATGATAGTTGACAAATAAATTCTAATCCTATTGGGAGATGAAATTATAGTCATCAGGAATAACATATCGAGCTTCTTCATCTTTCTCCTCGATAAATTTCTTGTATATAAATGATTTCCATGTCCTCCACATCTTTCCCTATATGAATAAATAATTTATCATGCAGCTCATCCACTCCATCAAATGTATTCTGCAAGAAAAATAATAAAATGTTAACAACTTAAATACTTTTTTAAAAAAATAAAAAAATACTTTACCGTTATTTGTTCCCACATTAACTGTTTATTTGATTCTGGGACTTCACGCCAGTTAATGCATGAGATATGAGCTTTATATCGAACTACGACTTCCAAATAACTCATCAACTGAACCGTATTTCTCCCAGGTATTGATAAGCCATTGACCATCTCAATTGTTAATTTTTAAGTATCCTTTTTATTTGTTGTCAATTTCAACAATTGAGTCAAGCCTCTTTTTTTCTTCGAGCATGTAGAGGATGATTGGTCCGCCATTAAGCTGCAATTATATTAGTAACATACGTTGGTCAATGGAAAATTACAGAAGAAAAAATAATACGAATGTAATAAAAATTTACCATTTGCTATTTTTTGTATTTCTAGTAATTCATTTTTCGTTTCTTTCCAAATTTATTTACTAACTCAGTATCATTTTCACCTTCGATTACGTAAGTAGGAGCCTCATCAGAATTATCATACATAGTCATAGGCAGTTCATTTGTAAATCCGAACAACTCTTCGTAAGTAGTATCATTATCTTCATCTATCATAAACTTTGGCTTATGATTGAGGACGATTGACCACTGTGAATTAGCAAGATCTTCAACATAGAAAACTTGTTTAGCTTGGTTTGCGAGAATAAAACAATCATCTTTATGACCAATCTGATTAAAATTGACTAATGTAAAGCCCATCTCGTCAATTTTGCTCCCACCATTACTATCTACCCATAAGCGTTTGAATAATGGAATACGAAAAACCAATATAATCAAGTTCCCATATCTCTTGAATAACACCAAAGTAGCACAAATTACCCATATAAGAATTTTTATCTTTTGCACTTGATATTTGCATTGTTTAAGCAATTAAAGAAACCCCGCTATTCTGAACAACTTGTTTGTTGCCCGTTCTTTAGTGAAAAAGCGATATCCATTAATAATATATCCATCGTACTTCACCACACAGTGATTTGATAAAAATGCTAAATACTTCAATGACTTATCGATGTTAGCACTTTCTGTTCCACATAATAATGTAGATATACGATAGCCAAACCATTCAATGAACTCTTTGATGTGCTTATTCTGAATCCATATCTCATTTCGTGCATTTAAAGGATTTTCACTTCGTAACTGTTCTTTATGCTCTTCAATATATGAATCCACAACTACTGAATTACGCAAAACATATAAATGTGCCTGCCTTAACATGTTAATATCTACAACATGAGGCTTCCCTGATGTAATGCCTCTTCCATACTTGTCAACTACGGTATGATCAATGGGAACTTCAATTGGGTTAATATTATGTAAGTATTCATTACAAAATTCTACGACCTCTTCAGCGACATAGTTCTCAATCATGCAAGCTTCTGGCCTGTAACGATTACGAACATATCTTTTGAGTATTATCGCTCGAAAGGATACATCCACCGCAAAAAATAGGTCCACAGAGTTGTACCTCTTTTACTAAATGAACTGTTAAGTGTACCATGATATTAAAAAATGAAGATGGAAAGAACATCTCTAACTCACAAATTGTTTCAATAATACAAACTTGAAGAGCACCTAATTTGAGAGGATCTACAGTTTTAGCACATAAAGAGTTGAAGAAGAAACATAGCCTTGTTCTTGAACTCCGAAGTTTAGCATCCAAACTGCCTCTGATAGCTACAGGTAACAATTATTGCATTAACACGTGACAATCATACGATTTCAAATTAATTGATTTCAATTCTCCGAGATTTACGCGACTTTTCAAGTTTGAAAAATAACCATCTGGCACCTTTAACTCATACAAAACCTTACAGAATCGCTTCTTCTCCTCTTTCGTGAATGTATAACATGCAGGTGGAAGGCATACTCGACTACCATAGATCTTAGGAGCAAACTGCTGTCGAATTCCCAGACTAACCATATCTAATCGTGCATCTATACTATCTTTACTTTTTCCAACAATTACCAATAATACTATCACAAATATTTTTTTCTATATGCATGACATCTAAATTGTGACACACATGTAAATATTCCCAATACTCAAGGTCAAAAAATATTGATCTTCTTTTCCAACAATTTATTTTTGAAGGATCTTGACCTATGGTGCTCAAAACTTGTATCAACTCTTTCCCATTAAGTGGGCGTGGAACCTTCTCAAACTCAGCATTACCATCGAAAGCTTTCTTTTTTTTGCGAAACACATTATCTCAAGGCAACCACTTTCTGTGACACATGTAATATAATTTTTTTCCGTATTTTAAATACTGTACATTAGTCTTATCACCACAAATAACACATGCATAATAATCTTTAACACTGCATCCCGCCAAATTACTATAAGTTGGATAGTCATTCACAGTTCATATAAGTGTTGCCCTTAATGTAAATAGCTTATGCCGGTAAGCATCATATTTCTGCACTCCTTCTTTCCATAACTTTTTAAGATCATTTATAAGTGGAGAAAAATAAACATCTATTTTATTTCCAGGTTGCTTCGGTCCAGATATCAATAAAATCAACATGATAAATTTACGTTTTATGCATAAATTAGGAGATAAATTGTAAATAAATAAGAAAACAGGCCAACAACTGTGCTGACTACTTTGAACACTGTGTGGATTAAAGTCATCAGTGCACAACCCAAGTCTTAAATTCCTCGGATCTTCAGCAAAATTTGGAAATCTAATATCGAAAGATTTCCATTGTGATGAATCAGCAGAGTGTCGCATCATTCCATCAAATACACGTCCTTCACCATCAGCATGCCAAGTAAAATTTTTAGCATATTTTTTATTTTAAAATAGTCTTATAAAGCGCGGTATCGGGGGCAAATACTACAAATTTTTTTTCTGGAATACCATATTTTTTTTAATACCATCTGCACACAGTTTCCACCTTGATTTTCCACATTATGGATATTATTTTAATCCACTATACTCATTTCGATATAAAATACAATTATTAGGGCATACATTGATCTTCTTATAATGCATTCCTAACTTACGAAGCATTTTCTTTACTTCGTAAGTTGAATTCGGAAGTTGATTGGGAGCTGGTAACATATCTTTTATAAGAATAAGCAACTCTGTAAAGCACTTGTTGCTTAAACCATTTGCTGCATTTAAGTTAAACAAACACATTAGTGTGGAAAGTTTAGTAAAACTTTTACAGTTAGGATATAATGGACTCTTAGCCTTTTGAAGCAACTCTTCACCTGTTCTGGAGCTTCTGATAAATTATTTTCAATATCCCAAACTAGATCTTCCATTCTATCTTTCTCGACTGTATTTTCAATGTTAATATTAGCATCTGCACATGTAGATAATGTACTTCTCCCAATATTATTCATTTCATTTCTTACAGATTCACCGTGCAAAATCCATCTTTTATAAGTCTCATCAAATCCATAAAAAAATAAATAATCTTTCACAATATTGGCTTCAAATAATTTCATGTTTCCACATCTCAAGCACGGACATCTTATTCTGCCATTAATTAAAAATTCATTTTTCAGTGCGAAATCTATAAAGGAATTTACTCCATTATCATATTCAAATGATCGTTTATTCATTTTAATCCAAGATCGATCCATATATAACTACCTATATGATAAGACATAATATAATTAATGTGTGTTAATTAATTCAGCTTAGATACTAAAAAAATTCTACTTATACATCAGGATTAACATATAAATAAACTGAAAATAAAATAAAATAATTATTATTTAGCTTATGTGAAATTAAGCAGAAACGATAGTTGAAATTTCTGAATCCCAATATTTTGCAATCAACCTGAAAAAATAATAATAAAATAAAAAATAAAGAAGTAAATTTACATTAAGAAATAAATTTTTGAATCCAAATATTTCGACCAAAAACAAAAATGAAGAAGAAGAAGAAAGTGGTAGAAGAAAGTGAAGTTTGCTATATCTGATGTCGGCGGGGGTGTAGGGCCGCGGATGCGGCTAGATTCGGCGTCGGCGAGGGAGTAGGGCCGCGAAAGCAGTTAGATCCAACGTCGAGCGCCGTCGGCGAGGGAGTGGGGCCGCGAATGCAGCTAGATCCAACATCGGGCGCCGTCGGCAAGGGAGTAAGGCCGCAAATGCAGCTAGATCCGGTGTCCACGAGGGTGTAGAGCCGCAATGATGCTAGATCCGACGTCGGCCAGCGTTGGCGAGGGTGTAGGGCCGTGAATGCGACTAGATCCGGCGTTGGGTAGGGTGTAGGGCCGCGATGAGGCTAGATTCGGCGTTGGTGAGGGTGTAGGGCCGCAAATGTGGCTAGATCTAGCGTCGGCCGGCGTCGGCGAGGGAGTAGGGCTGCGGATGCAGCTAGATCTGGCGTCGACGTGGTACATTCGGCATCGGTGAAGGTATGGGGCCGCGAATGCAGCTAGATCTGGCGTCGGCGAAGGTATGGGGGGAATGGCAGCCAAAGAAAAGGAAGATGGAAGAGGAGATCGACGCGCGCAGCTTGATCCGGCTAGGTGAAGTCCACCGACGATGAGCTCCCATTTCAGGTGTTCATAGGAGGAAATGTGACCCTTGGGGAGCTTGATGAACCAGCTAAATGCCGCCCCCCTTCAGGGCGTTCGCTAGGAGATGGCACTTGATAGCCTCATCGCCCAATAGGCTGTGATTCTCAGGCAGACTCAGCCAATGTGCATAGTACTTCCCCTCCCGCCGGTCACGGTGGCCCCTGCTCCTCTCCCGCCAGTCGCGGCGGCTCCTGCACCTCTTTCGCCGATTGCGGCGGCCCGAGAACCTCTTCCGCCGGTAGCGGCGACCCCTGTACCACCTCGTCTGGCCGCTGAGGCTCCTGCTCCTGTGCTTCCTGTCGCAACGCCTTTCATTCAGACGTTTGGCTCTTCTCAACCGCCCAAACGCCCCTTTTGCCACCAGGAGGTTCACCAGAATCCTCTTCCACCTCACCCTCTACCACAACCTGCTTTCATTCCACCTGTCTTCCCTCCTTTCCTTGTCGGAAGAGACCCTCTTTCCAGGCGTTCAGGCCCCTCATCATGGGTCTGACCCCTTCTTTGGACCAATGGACGGCAATGCTCCTTTTACCAACGCTATCCGGCTGGCCCCAATCCAAGAAGACATCAGGCCGCCCAGGCTTGAGGCCTACAAAGGCGCGACCGACCCCCGCGAGCACGTACAAGGGTTTGAGGTCACGGTCCGTTATCGCCAGCAGGCCAGTGACCAGGTCAGTGACATTCGCGAGCATCCCCTGAAGTTCTGAGACACGGGTACCCCTGGAGGAGGAAGCAGATTCGGCGTGGCGCTGAGAGGTTGAGACCAAAGCTCTGTCGTTTGGCGCCCAAACGGAAGGTTCTCCCGCGTGTGTACTGTGAGCAGCGGAGTTGGTTCTGCGCGTCCTAGCCACCATCTTCTCAAGGTCTCAATGAAAGTACCAGAAGATGTTGACGTTGGATGTAGAGGATCCCAAGAAATACCAAAAAAGAGAGAGTCCTGAGAGACGGCGGCGCGCAGAGGAATAAACCTGATGGTTGAGGCTTAAAAGAGAGAGAGTTTGGGGCATCCAGAATAGCACAAAATAATTTAAGGTGATTCAGGAAGAAAATCCTCTACGTCCACCGAGCAATCAGCGAAGAAGTTTCACTATTGAAAAAAGGTAGCCGTGACGGCTAATACAAAATTTGGGAAGGAGAGAGAAAGAGAGCTCCTCAGTTGGGGCTCTAAATACAATGAGGATGGGAGAATCCGAGAGATTACTTACACTTTGGTCACTCCTATTAATCTTTCCTCTTCGAACCTTCGATCTTGGATCCTCTGCTTGAAGACTGTTCAGAGATATTTGTAGGCGATGGATTGCATAGCTTTGTCCTGATTTTTCGGGGGAAAAGAGGTGAACAAGCTCTGAGCTCACGCCGCTTGTCGGCCACCGGAGGGACCAAAAAAAGCAAAAGGAGGATGCTAACTTTTAATATTGGTATTGCTTCTAGGGATCCGTAACAGCTGGAGCATACAGATCCTTGATTTGCATGTCTTGGAAAGAAGGCCTTGTACGAGGAACGGCGCGGTCGGGCCAAGATGATTGTGACAGGTACCGCTTTGTAACATCATCATCGATATTATCAGGGATGGTCCTGGCTCGTCGTGGACGAGGCTTGGTTGAACCCTCGTATCCTAAGTTTGACCGGGGTCTGAAACCTGTGAGAATAGATAGATGAATTAGTAAATAAATAAAAGCTAAATGCCAGCTAGACGCCACATGTTCGGTAGGGATGCATCGCTGGAACCACGTATTAACATGGTGAAAGCATGGAAGACTGAATTTCTATTTGCTATCATTACTTCGCCCTGAACCCCTTAGTCGTATTGAGCACTTCGTGTTCCATTATTAGGCTCTCCTGATAACTGGAGTCACTCTAGAACTGTTCAGACAGTTCAGTCCAATTAATTTCCCTTGATTCCATGGTAGTTTTAGCCATACGAAGGGAGGTAAAGAAGAAGCAAGAAGATTTTAGGGTCTAGAGCAAAACGAGGTCAAGAACGATGAAGTCAGCCGTCTGATTTCATCAATAACACGTGGACAAAATCTAACCTTTCATAATAAACTAAATTTAAGAACAACACTCAACACAATTTTTGCCTGAACTCAGGTGCCTCTACGCCCTCCCTACCACCCATTTCAAATCTGAAGCCATGCGTATCATTGGTTTGATGAAGAAACACATACACGCTCTCTCTCTCTCTCTCTCTCTCACACCGAAAAAGCTGGGAGAGCGACGAAGAACGCGGAGATGCTCATTCCCAAAGCCTCGGCTTCGCACTCCCTCATCGCTCTCCGCCCCCTTTCTTCCTCTCCCCCATCTACAACCCTGTTATCCTCTCTTCTCCAGCAGAAGCTCGGGGCCTATTCCAGCTCCTCCTCCTTAAACCCTTCCGTCCGCTGGAGGCACGGGAACCAGAAGCGTCGCATGGCTTCGGCACCGGCCGCCGCCGCCGCCGCCGCCGGAGCCTCCGCCAGGAAGCTGGAGAATCCCGACGAACTTATCGACTCAGTGGAGACCTTCATCTTTGATTGCGATGGTTGGGTAATTTTGTGCCCTTCACTGCACTCGTCTTTGATTGCTCGTGGCTGATTTTCTCCTGTTCCGGGCTTTGCAGGAGTGGTGTGGAAGGGAGATAAGTTGATCGCCGGAGTCCCCGAAACCCTTGACATGCTGCGTTCGAAGGTTCATTATCTTGCCCTGTTTGATAGCGAATTTAGTTTCAGAATAAGTAGAATTGAATTCGGAATTTAAAGTAACTTTAAACGAGTAAAGTGCTTTTGTTTGAATTCATGCTATTGATGATTTCGATTTTGAAGCTGTTTTTCTGGATCTGACTTCATTCGATTAAAAAAATGTGTTTCGTGAATTTACTTTAGTGAATTGGTGAGAAGAAGCCACTTCGAATTTGTTTGGAAACAGCTTCAAAATAAGTATAAACTGCTTATTTCATTCTAGTTACCAAATGCTTAAATTTCTTGTAAACTATTCTCGAGACTTTACACAGCTTAAAAGTTGAACCCCTTAGTTGCTTAAAATTGAAGCTCTCTAAAAGGGAACTTAAACTTGAAACTGTTTCCAAAGACCTCTCTAAAAGGGTTTGATTTTCAATTTACTGAGGAACCTTAATACTTTTCTTGCTTTTTGTTCAGGGGAAGAGGTTAGTTTTTATTACTAATAATTCAACCAAGTCCCGTAAACAGTATGGGAAGAAATTTGACACTCTAGGTCTGAAAGTCAGTGAGGTTAGTTGAATTATTTTTGTGTATAACTTTTTGCTTAACTGCAAAGAGATGTTTATAAACTTTTTTAACTGTTTTGTCATCATGAATCTCATGCAGTGCTTCTGTTCTTGTAGGAGGAAATATTTGCTTCATCATTCGCTGCAGCTGCTTATTTGAAATCAATTGATTTTCCTAGAGATAAAAAGGTAAGAATTTTAATCTAATTTGCTTTCTACCGAAATTGCCATGGCGTTCGTCTTTCTAATGTGAATATAATCTCTGAAATTTCAGGTATATGTGATTGGCGAGGATGGCATTCTCAAGGAACTGGAGCTTGCTGGGTTCCAGTATTTTGGTGGACCGGTAGTGACTCTCTCATCTGCAATCTATGTTTAGTGTAATTGGAGATGAAGTTGTTTATTCTATTAGTTATACTTCGACATGGCTTCATTACCTATTAGAAATAGTGAAAGTGTTGGTTATAAGGGATGTAACACTAGGAGGCTAAATTTTTTATTTGTTTTGTCTTTAGATGTTTCATGCAACTTGAATTCTTCGTGAACAATACCCAACTGATCACTTCTCAAAGAATAGAAAACTGAAGGGTCAAGTTTTTCTATGGCAGGTGTGTTGAAGATATGACCTATCAGATGATTTTCGTCACCTTATAAGATTTCTAAAAGGGGTGAAATGGTGTCAAAAGTTCAAACTCGAACAAATTAGCACAAAAGTGGAGCCGAAGGTCGTTGCAGAATAATATGATTTAACTAATGTCACAAAAATGTTTATTAAAGATTTTTCATTTTAGTTTTTGTCTAGAATTCATCAAGGACTTTTTAGACTTCCGAAAACAACAGTTTAAAAGAATGTGTAGAAGGCACAATAGTGACAATCAAAATACGCATATAATGTGAAGCTAGCATTAGGCCTAAAACCCCTACTATATGAAGGGTGATTCCTCATTATTGATTTCTATTGTATCTCCTTTGAAGTTAGTGAAGAACTTCTGCTTTCCCATGATTTTACCTGAAATGATTTTCACATAAACCTTTTTGTGTTCAGTTTTTTTTTGGTTACTTCTTGTTACTATTTAATTGTTCTGTTATTTTTGTTTTCAAGAGCGCTTCTACCTCAACATCAGAAACTCCCAGGCTCTGCTGAATGCAAACGCCATGATGCAATTATTTTATTTAGGAAGTGTGGAAGATTGTTTGTTCGTTGCGTTAGATTTTTGTGTACCCTCTTAGACTGGTTTACTAAACCTACAAGTGCTCTTAAGGGTTTGCCTACTAATTTTGCAGGCAGATGGTGAAAAGAAGGTAGAGCTAAAACCTGGTTTTCTAATGGAACATGACAAGGACGTATGCTTCTATTTGCTTCTCATTTAATGGATCTATTTCTGTTTCCTTTAGACCAGTTAAAGCCCATTATTGCATTTATCTTCGAGTCACTTTTGGTTTCAATTCAGGTTGGGGCCGTTGTCGTTGGCTTTGATCGTTATTTTAACTACTACAAGATTCAGTAAGCTTCCTTATGTCACTTCTTTCCAGAATAGTACCATGCATTTGACTTTCAGTAATTATGGCTTCATAGTTGCATTTACTTAAGTTTCATTATTGCACGTTCTTCTGTAATTGGTGGATTGTTCTAATGGTAAGTTAATAGGAAAAGCTTACAATTCCTACCTTCCCTAAAAAACAGCCCTAGAGGGACGCACAAGCAGGCAGATAACGTTGGCACATGTAAGGATGTTTGGAAGCCTCTAACCACGTGATGCGTGCAAAATCGGGACATACAAGCAGGTAGAAAGAAAAACTACGCATTAACCGACCGCTTCTTTACGTAGTTATCTTTTCTAGCTTCATAAGGTATTTTTAGCTATTTTTAGGGTAGTTTTTAGAGCTACCTAGAGCATTCTTATGTTCCTTAAGATTAGGATTCATCTTCAAAATGCACTCGGAGGATTCATCTTCAAAATGCATAGAAGGTGCACATATGTAACTTAAAAATCCCATACATAGTTCAAAATTTGACCTTATAGTAGTTAGGAAAAGAACCTACACAAATTAAATAGGACCTTGAAAAACGATCTTATGAAGCTGATAATGGCCCTATAACAAATTAAACTCTTATCCCACTAGCTATTATTGGCCCTACATAACTGAAAAGATAGTTATATAAAGAAAGGGGTTAACACATCGTTTCTCAATCTGCCAACTTGTGGGTCCCAATTTTGCACCCGTTGCGTGGTTATAGGTTGTCGAACATCTTACCGTCCAATCCTTCTTGATAGTGTTTATCGTACTTCCGATATATTTTGTTGGATGATTTAAGCCTAGAATAAGCTCACATATTTACCTCTATAGGCCACAAAGAATGAATAAAATAGAAAATATGAAGTTTGGTGTTTCATCCAAATGTTGACATTTTAAAGATCACATAAAACTTATTACATATTTGAGGTTAACAAGTTCTCGAGAGTTATCAGCTCAATGCGGAAGTTACAAATTCCTAAAAAATCTTTGTACTCTTTCTGATTTGAGGATAATAGATTTACTTACACTTATTAAAAATCTGTAAAGTAAAATTTCACTTAGATGGCATTATTCTTCTTTTTTATATTTTGTAATTAGTTCATATTACATTATATTCTGTTCTGTACTTGTATTTCTGTAAGCATAAAGAATGTACATTTAAATTTTGTTTGGCAGGTATGGTACATTGTGTATTCGGGAAAATCCTAGATGTCTCTTCATTGCAACAAACTGTGATGCCGTCACTCATCTCACAGATGCTCAAGAATGGGCAGGTTTGCTTTCTTTAATGGAACGCTATTCTATCCTGTGATTATTTTAGCCCAACCAGCCCCGATCCCATTTGATTCCACATATTTTAAATCTAAAGTTAACTAAAATCATTACTAATTCATGTGGCTTTTAACTTTTTTCAAGTTTATAGGTTTTTATTATATTTAGCAATTTGATTGTGTTTTTTAAACATGTAATTTATGTGGAATTTGTTTCAATGTTATATAGATATTCATGCTATCTAGATGTCAATGTTGTTTAGTTAACTATGCTATCTTTAAATTATTATTTGTTTAATTTAAAGTTGTTTTATTAGAAAATCATAAAAAATCAATCCAATCTTACCTCTCTTCGTAATGATTTGAAGAATATCTAAATGTCATGTTATTACAGTGGTAGTATAAATGTTTTTTATAATATTATCTAAATATGTCAAACTAAACACTAATTTTCTTCAAATAATGTCATATCCACAATAACATTGAACCAAATACCTCCTTAATGTATTCATTATGTAAAAGAAATAAAAAGAGTTCAATCACATTTGTTTGTAATCAAGTAAATGATTCAACCGACCCGGCTCTTAAATGGACTTTGGCGAGAAATTCAGGCCCAAAGGTTGAGGGGGGTCAGATAAGGCTTGGGCAAGGCTAAAAAATATTTTGGCTCACTCAGTGCTCAGGTATCATATGCACATACATGCATATACATGGTGAAAAATTTAAGCTTAACCCTAAGCTCATTAGGGATGATCCTGAGCTAAGGAAGCATTTAAACTTCAACATTGTCCTAAAGAAAGCACAAAAATTTATTAAGGAGGTATTTGATTTAATGCAATTTAAATGTTATTTAGATGTATATGTTATCTGTAGATTATTATTTATTTGGTTCAATATCATTATATAGGGATATAGTAATACTATTACTTTATTTTTAAAATCCCAAGGTTCACTAACCACTCTACACCTCACCTATTTTCATTACGATATAATGGTGACATTTAGATGTCATTTCAAAATGATAATTTTGTATATTTTACAATGCCAAACAATTCATTTCTCTAAATGACAATGTAGCATTGCAATAACATCAAACCAAACATCCTCTAAATTAATACCATATGAAATGAGAACTACATTTGGAATTAGATTGAATGCAGAGTCATAATTACGCACTAGGTTCTTGGCTTGTGGAGTTGTTATTTGAGACTTTATGAACTCATGTTCTACTACGATTCCTGTCTTTTGCTAGTTTGTTTGAAGTCATTTCCTATCACCGCTCATTTCTCTGACACGCTATTGTCCTCGAACTTGCAACATAATATGATTTTCTATGATTGTCTCATTAAATTTAGGAGGCGGTTCCATGGTTGGTGCAATTCGCGGTTCAACTCAAAAGGAACCTCTAGTAGTGGGGAAGCCCTCAACGTTTATGATGGACTATTTATCTCACAAGTATGAATTAAAGTTCTTCAATTTTTTGTTAATAAAGCATATTAAGCTATTTTTTTTCAAGTTTTTTTTGATATTTTAGGTTTGTAATGTTTTGCGTTAGTAGTTTTTTTCGAGCAAAGGATAGGATTCCAGCAGCTTAACTTTGATGGCATTTGTCTTGCTTGTCATTTTTCTTCTTCCTTTTTTCTCAGTCAGTGAGAAAAAGTTATAGCAACTGGTAGGATAAATAGGAAAGTTGCCGCAAATTGAAATATACTAAATTGGTCATATCAGATTAAACTTCAATGTTTTCTACTCTTAATTGTGGACTCTTAACTAGGCCTTATTTACTTAATAGCATAATGTTCCTATCTAAATAAGTTGGATTTATATATATCACATGAATTTTACTTATTAAACATCTAATTTGCATGGTGATCACACTCCAACATTTCTAAGTATTATGCTTAGCATGCTGTCTCTGGGTCTGATTTTGCCATTGTGAACTAGAATTGAAGCTAACTCACCAGTTAACTCCTTAAGTAACAAGCCTAAACAGGAGCAGAGGAAGTGTTTTGGGCATGATACTTTACAGTGTATATATAGCTTAGGTAGTGACTATTGGATGCTTAATATGTAAACCCATACTTTTCGTTTCAGTAATGTAGACTACGCAATAGGGAGATCAAAGAAGACGTGGCAAGAAACTATAAACAGTGATCTTAGTTACTTAGACTTAAATAAGAATTTGGTAACTGATAGGACGCTATGGAAACAAAGGATTCATGTAGCCGACCCCACCTAGTGGGATTAAGGTTTGGTTGTTGTTGTTGTTGTTAATGTAGACTATGCAATAAACTGAGATTCATGCTCCTATTCAAACTCTTACAATGAACAGTGTGTCAACAATTACAGATTTGGTATTCTAAAATCACAAATATGCATGGTGGGAGATAGATTAGATACAGACATACTGTTTGGGCAAAATGGTGGCTGCAAAACCCTGCTGGTTCTTTCTGGTGTGTATTTCTCTCCAAAGCTCTATTGCAATCAGTTAACTGTGTATATGATTGGATCTGATTTGCCATCTTTCTTATAGGTGTGACCTCCCTGCAAATGCTTCAAAGCCAAAGTAATTCTATACAACCTGATTTCTACACAAATAAAATTTCTGACTTCCTCCGTCTTAAAGCTGCTGCAGTGTGAATGTATAAGCTTTAGGAATTACATTTTGCATTAATTATGTTAAATTCAATGGCAATGGGTTCCTAATCAATTATCTCTCTATCTACATATACATATACTTACGTATTGTCATGATTGGTAACGAAAAAGAAAGTCTGGAAAGATTGGTAACGAATATAATCAAAACACTTGCATCTCCTGTTCATATTTACCTTTCACAGGTTAGATGCTCACTCTCTCTTAAACAATCATTATCAATTTCATTCACTCTATTGTAGGCATGAATCCATCAAATTCAACTTTTAATTCAGTATGAATTTATTTCGGTCATCGCTAAGTTGAAATTATCTTTTTTGAATTTTTTGAGTTTAGGAAGATATTTTTTAAAATGCAGCATTATATAATCAAACTTGTAACTACTAAAGTGTGGTAATTTTTTTCATCATCAATGCCCTGGTTTCTTTATCCATGTTGCTACATGTCATTTCGGTTGTCCTCAATTATAATGAACTAATGCATTCATAAATCTCCCTGAAGATCAAGAGGGCAAGACCACCTAATCGTTTCAATCATCATAAAATTACTCCCATTATTCTTTCAAACAGACAGTAGGTCGATTGATCAATCTTAATTTCCAGAACGAAGAGGAAGGAGATTATGATCTTGTAGCATTCACCTTGATGGAGTTGTCAACGATGAGAAGTTTTTCCTCATGGAACGGCCCTCCTTCACCGTGAACCATGCGGCATTGCCACCCTAGCCGCTCTGCTTCGTTTTTTGCCTTCACAATGATGTCAACGTGATCTCTGATAATTACAGCCCCTTCGGGGCGGAGAATGCGGTCCATCTCAAGTAATATGTCAATCATCTCACACCTGCAGCAGAGAAACATGATCATCACAGATTCACATTTTGTATTCTCTTAATATGAGTATCTTCACATAGAAATGAACTGGAATACTGTAGGCCGTTTAGCTGAAAAATAACATTACCGTGAAAGGGGAAAGAACTTGAAAATGGTGACTGACAGACAATGACAACTACATGTCTGATGTATCCCTCTAAATAAAGGGCCTATGCCCATGCCATTCTTTTTCTCTCTTATCCTTCTCATTCCCTCTACAAGGTCCAATGCTTGAAATGCTGAAGCCTCCATACATAAGTGCCTAAGGACAATAATCTTCACCATTTTCTGTAAGCTCAGATGGATGTGCAAAGAGAAAAGAAGCGTCGAGTGAATCTATCTCAAATGGACCACCTGGATTTGCATAACTAGAGAGTGCAAGTGACCTTTTCTCCATCAAACTAGAAACCTCTCGTCTTTACTTAAAATCCATAGAGGAGACATAATGAAATAATCTAACATTTGCTTCAAAGAAGCTTGGTCGTACCTATCAAGTTTGGTGATATCATATTGCATAATTATGCCAAATAATTAGAAATATGTCCTAGCTTTGTTTTTATGCTTCTGCATAAATGACTAGACAAGTAGACATTTTGAAGTAGGTATTAGACATTATACGTATACTATAGTACCGGTGCAATTTTGCATTTAATACAATTCACCTCACCTGCCAAACAACAACAAAATATTTATCACAAACTAGCTGGGCCGGATACATGAATTTCTCTTCTCATGTTAAGTCTTATTAATGCAACATTATCTGTAAGTACAAACGTATCTAGTTTATGTGTATTATTATAGAAGTCATTTTAGTTTCCACTCTCTTTGATATCATGCTTGGATCATCTCACAACTCGTTATTTAGAACAAAAAAATGTAATTGGATACAACATATCTAAATACTTAAAATCAAATGACATTGCTTCACATATTCATTTTTTAAGTTATTTGATATTTCCCAACTAGCCTCTTATGTTGGGAATCTAAAAACCGTTGGCAATTCTACCCTTAGGAAAGACTCCATGGAACACAGTAGAAATATGGATTGGGAACTACAACAACATGAGAAAACCTGGTGTAAAATACAAAAATAATCAATATGAAGAAAGAACACAGACTAGAAAAACTCAAAATCTGGTGAAAACCATGATCACATTAGGAGAAAATGCACTACTTTTCAAACCCTCAATCCAATGTGGGTGCACTAACATTATATTATACAAGATCATACTCTTTCTCAATCCTATAATAGTTTGTTAAATTAGGCATCACTAGATTTGGTACAAGAGATATTTATAAAAAAATCAACACAGTAAACTCATCCTCGAAAATAGGGTGCAATTACAACAGCATTAGATGGTCCAATTACATTTGCCAATAGAATTTCAATACCTAATAAGTGGCAACAGATATGACAAGATGAATAAAATGACCCATTGGATGGAGAGTGGATCCAGTGTGGGATGTTTCTTATGTGAGGGTGAGAATTTTTGGAATACACATGAAACTCGCAATGGATGATCAACAACAAGAAGTTAAAATATTAATATAAAAGTGCTTGCCCCTTATTCATTAGCCTAAGCTTTTGGGTAGGGATCACTTATGTATTAACCTTAACTTGGTTCCCCAGGCACTACTCCCCTAACATCTTAAATAATAACTTTAAGTTCTAATTTTGATTAAAGTAAGAAATTAACTTACAAGTGCCCATAATGTGGTAGCTGCAGGTGCTTATACTAGAATAGTTTGAAAAGCATTTCAAGAAATTAAGTAAAAGAAGCTTTATGATATTAAATTAATTTTTATCACATCTTATATAACTTTCAATATAAAAAATCTACTTTATTTCATATCTTACATTATTTTCTAAATATCAATCAAATTTATTTCACATCATACACAATTTTTAATATAACTAATTTTATGTCCCATCATACACACATCTCAATGCAAGCTTACAATTTTCATGACATAAATAAATTAGTCTATTTGCCAAATAGTCCCTTATATATCAAAAATTGTCTCCTCACACTTCGCATATATATAAGAACAAGAGTTTGGAGGGGGAACCCAAAACTTATCGAGTCTTCACAAGATGTGTGCATAAACAGTTGGAACAGAATCAAGTTGAAAATAAGTGCCCTAATTTGGATGTTTCTTTGGAAACACAACAATTGGAACAGAATCACCATAATGTTGATACTGGTCAAAGTTTTGTTATGAATGTTGAGTTGGAGCCTCATAAAACCAATCAGGTTTTTGAGAATTCTGTTATCTCTGTTAAGAATAAGGAGCGTGATCAAGGAAAAACAGGAAATGTAGTTGGAATATTGGATTGCTATAACAAAGTTTCAGCTTTGGATTTGGAAGCATATGTACAAGGAGTGGATTGAATAGAAGAGAGGGATATGGATGAAATGAATTATAAAACTCCAGGTTTGCTTATAAAGTGACTGATAGATTGGATAGATCTATTAATAAGGATCCTTATTATGGAGAAGAAAGTGATGAGAATTCTAAAGAGTTCTCTGATTTGGCAGATTAATTGTTTTTTGTCATGATGAATGCTAAAATAGTTTTTTGGAAATAATGCTACTATTGGTTTGATTATAGTAATTAAAAGCAGTTGTCATATTAACTTCCTTGTTTTGACAGAACCTAAAGTTCAAGCTTCTAAAATCCAGCAGTCATGTAGAAGGATTGGTTTCTCCAAGTCTTATGCTTCATCTTTTAATTCTATTTGGGCTTTCTGGCAAGATGATTGGGATTGTGATGTGGTGGCTGATAGTAAGCAGGCTCTGTTTATGAAAATCAGACTTCAGAATGTCAATTTTTTTGTCACTTCAGTTCATACTGCTTGTTACAGAGATCAGAGGACATAGTTATGGGAAGACATATAAAATGTTTGATGATTGTGGTTTTACGAATGCTATGCAGTTAAAAAAAAAAAGGAGAATCCAACTTTGAACTGTTAACCAGTTTGATCAGTGTATTGAATCAAACTTTATGTTACTTGCCAGTATGACCCACCAGTTATGCATTTTAAATGAGCTATTGATAGCGTTCAAGATTACTTACACCTAAGCTCAGGATTGTCAGAGATTAGATTAAAGGGGCGTTTGGTTCAGAGTTATCTCAGTATATAATGACATTTTTGTAATTAATTATAATGTTATTTAAAGATGTCATTAAACCAAACAATTACTTTCTAAAGATAACATAACATAACATTGAGATAACACTGAACCAAACGCTCCCTAAGTCCTAAGGCATCAACTTACTTGTCCATGTATATGCTGAAAATTCCATTAGCGTGTATCAGATCATAAGTGCGGGGATAAGTTGAGAATGCCTCACACCTGCATGAAACACACTACAGGATCAGATGTTAGGATCCACAGTATCCAAAAGCAGTACATTAATGCAGAAGCAGAGCAATGTGAAAGCCAATCATCATTAATATTACTTGCCTTAACTAAATGCAGAGAACACAGATCCTCGAATATTTGCAGCTTTAAGGAGCATATGGTATATGAAAGTTGAATTAGACAAACCAAAATTAAATAAAAATGGACAAGAAAATGCCGTATATATTGAGCCTCTATCGTAACTATTATAACTTTTCTTTCTATAATAAAGGTAACCATTCAGTAATTAAATATACTTAAAATAAACAATAAATAACATTTTAAGACTTTTCTTTGTGATATGATTTTAAATGTATTCAGTTTGTTGATGATATTTTTATATGTAATTGAGAATTGAGCAAACAACATTGTCGTGTGATTAGTGTACCTTTGATTTGCTCCTTCATAAAAGATGGCATATTGCAACAGATTAGTAGCAAAATAACAAAAGTTGTATCTTTGACTTTTTTTTTTTGATGTATGTATCTTTGACTTGCTCCTCCATAAAAGATGACGTATTATGACAGATCACTAGCGAAGTAGCAGTTAAACTCCATGCATTACAAATATCTGGTGCATATGACTGACAACAAATACTCTCTTAGGCCTATTATCCATAGAAATGATAGTATAGAGGGGATGTAATCATTGAATGAAGGCAAGACAGTTAAATTGGAGCAGTGTGACAAGATTTTTTGCATATAAAAAGTTGTCTGTTAGGTTGAAGGAGAAATTTTACAAAGCTACTATCAAATCAACGATGCTATATGAGAGTAAATATTGAGTAAGTAACAAAATATTTGTAAAATTAGTGTAGCTGAGATGTGGATCACATTAGAAATAATTGTATGGGCACTTGTAAGTCAATGTGTAGCTGAGATAGGATAGATGAGTAGCTGCACTAGAGTGGATCGCATTAGAAATGATTGTATTACAAAGAGAGCGTGGGTGTGACATCTATTAAGTAAAAGATAAGGAAAGGATATTTAGGTAATTTATCCATGTCTATCGTCAACTGTTAGAGGACACTATATGTAAATATGATAAGATTCATGTCACAATATTAAAGCGACAAGTAGTAAACCAAAAATGACTTGGGATACAGTGTTCAGAACTAACCATAAATCACTTAGGCTCACAAAGATTGTTGTTTTATACAAAGCTAGAGTACATGTAGCATGAAGACCGTTGTTTACACGAAGATCGTTGTTTTACATAAAGCTAGAGTGCATGTAAACAATTTGGGATTAAGACACTTTTGTTATATCCTATAACTAGCATCTTTTGTTGTTAATTATCAACCATGATTTATATAATCCAACTTCAAGTTCACTAGCAACTAAAGGATTTATACATTAAATGAAGTTTATGCCAAATATTTTTACCTAGTTAAATCAAAAATTTAAAATTCAAACATAAATTAAAATAATTTACAATAAGAACAAATTGTTTTGACATTTGAATAGTTTTATTTAAAGGTTAATTACTGAAAGATCCCTATAGTTAAAATCCCTAATTACATATTGGTCCATAGTTTTGAAAAGCTTTCTAAATGATTCCTATTTTGAAAACTTTATAACAATAAAGATCCCTATAAATACTATAAAAAGGTTCCTATAAACTATGATTATTACATAAAAGGTCTAAATAGACGATTTCCATTAATATCTAAGAAATATTTCGTTTTAAATTTTCAAAAATTTTAATTTTACCCTTCTCTCTATCTCTCTCTCCCCCCCCATCGCAAGGGAGCAGGCAAGAGAACGTGGGCCATGCGCCAGCTTCTTGCTCGCTCTGTGTGTGTGTGGAAGCAAGCTACTCGAGTGTCGGTCCCAGGCAAGGGAACGCAGGCCATGCACCAGCTTCCTGCTCTCTGTGTGTGTGTGTGCATATGGAAGTAGGCCGCCCGAGCGCTGGCCCCATCCTCCCCCCCCTCTCTCGCGGAGGGGCAGGTGCGCTGAACCAGCCTCCTTCCCGCCTATCTTTCTCTCTCTCATCTCTTCTCTATCTCTTCTTTCTCTATCTATCCCTTTCCTTAGGAGGAGGGTGGCAATGGTGGCAAGGCGGTGATGGCGGCGAGGTGGTGGTGACAAGGCAGTGGCGAGGCGGCGACGACAAGTGAGAGTGCTCACAAAAAGTATAACGATATATTTTTGAAAATGTGAAGAAGTGTTAAGGATAAAATTGAAAATTTATTAATAGTAATTGCGGAGAGATATTATTTGTAATATTAAGTAAACTGTAGGGACCTAGCAAAATTTTTTTAAAAACTGTGGACCAAAGTGTAATTAAAAGTTAAATATAGGGACCTTTTAGTAGTTAAACAACCATTTATTTAAAGATAACCCTAAAACAAATAGGCTAGTTTGTGCTAATAAAAAAATGATGTATCAAAATGGATCTATTTAATGCAAACAAATCCTAATGAGTTGAGCAAAAGAGAAACATTTTCTTTTCCAAGCTAAAAATTAGAAGTCTTACGGGAGAATGCATGTAAACAATGATTGTCATATGCATACTATATACTAGTCAAAATTCGATATGTTTTGATGCATCTTTTTACTTACTCTCTTTTTCCCACCATTTTTTTAAAAAATTTTGATATACTATTGCTTTAGATGAAATGCTCATGCAAGAATGGTAAACTGTAGAGGCTAAATATCAGAGCACTTGGGTGAAGGCAGGGAGAGAGACAGTACCAGTCCATATAAGTTCCAATGAGACCACGCTCATATATTACATCAAGAGTTCTGATTGATGCATGAACTGGAACCACATTCAAAACCCAAACAGGATATTTTCCTAATGCCGCAGCAAAACCACCTAAACCAGCATTCATGTCCATAATGTTTCGGTATTTAACTGCCAAGCCCAAATTGAAGTAGTTTCTATAGTGCAATACTCTTTTATTCCAGATCTGACCATCAGCATGGAAGGTTTCAGTAGAGACCCCCTTTATCCTATTATTGCTTATCCTTGGAGGTACAACATTTAGTCTTTTGGGCCACTTGGCAAGAGCACCACCGGCTGTATCGTGAATTTCTTCCACCATTGGAAGGCGAGTTAAGCAGACTTGCATCCTATCATACCTGGTGTGCAAGTACAAACAAAAACTAAGAAAACTATCAAAATACACCAAGTAAAATATGCATTTACTCATAAGTAAACATGTCATCATTATCATAAATGAAGTTTTTTTTTTATCCATTTTCATTAATTTCCATGATAATTCGTTTGAGAGGCTACAGAAATGCATATTGACGTAAATGATTATTGGCAAATATAATGTCTAGCTCATTGCATTGCCAAAGTTCATCTTTTAAAAGAAAATGACAAGCTTGTGCTGCATTTGACTTAGCTTTTTGTTAGGAAAAATACTTTTATGTACAGCTAAAAACTAAAAATTGTGTTTGATAAAACAACTTTAAAAGAAATTCAAATTTTTAAAAACCTAAAAAACAGTTTTGACATAAAGTTGAAAAGAAGAAGCTTTTTCAAAAAGTTGCTTTTCAAAAATGTGTGGAAAAACTCAAAAGCATCTTAGCCATCCACCTGGAACCAATAGAGATTGTCTAGATCATCATAGTTCCAAGTCAGTCTAGCCATGGAGGACGGACCAAATCCCGTATGGTCCGTCCCTTCATTCCACTGTCCCGTTCCACTGTCCCGGCTCTTCCCAACGCAGAAGGCTTTTATGGCCCAAGGACCATACTCCGTCTCAACATCTTCTGTACCACTGGGGGCAAACCACCGGCCCAAGACAAAGTACAACCACTACCTCTGCTTCTACCACTTCGCAACGCTAACCTGTCGTACTTGTCTTTTCTATGAAGGCAACAGTGGCACCACGTTAGCACTTGTTTATTCCTTACAAGCAAAGGCATTGCAGGCGATACCAAACTAGGATGCCTTGTGCTCCATCAGGCTGACTGACTGGCCACTTTGCTGACATCATGAAATGCCACGCCTTCCGTTCCACTGAACACCAACATCAAACCTCTACGTGGCAACATTTAGGTTGCCCCGGTTTCAGCTCATACCATGCGACTTAAATGGAGGGGTGTTCTTCCTCCCTCTCTTGTTCCTCCTACTACGACAATAAATGCCAGGACTTAGCTTGTAAGAATGACCTTTTCTTTGGGCTTCTGGGATCCACTTGAGAGATTTCTACTGTTGTATTCTTTTTCTTTTCCCATAACCTTGTACGTACCCTATGAGGGGCTCCTTCTACTTGGTGGATTTGGACTAGCAAAGCCAGTGGATGTAGGAGAATCTCTCCGAACTACCTAAATTTCTGTGTATTTCACTTCTCTGCACTCCTTTCTCTCTGCTTCTCTCTCCTCTCACCCACAATCTCTAAATCTCCTTCAGTTGCCTACGGACATTTTACACGCTACCTGCTAGCAGAGCTCTCCTCACTTTTATGTCAACATCTTTAGTGCTTTTGTTGAGACTTACCAACATGGTTTGGTCGAACTCGCAGATGGGCATACAGACCATGAACCTCCTCCACCATGAAGGTTCCCTTCAACCACTGGGACTCATTCTTCTCCCCATGTATTTTTCCGATGGGAGCTATCATGTCACATGAATGGTGACATTCTTTGTCATTAAGGTTAGGTCCAGGTATAATGGTATCCTAGAACAGACCATGCTGAACGCCTTCGAAATGATCTCAACTCCCCATCTCTGCGTAAAATTCCCTACACCTAGTGGGGTGGTCATTGTCCGGGAAGATCCAAAGAATACGCTCTGGTCTTTTAAATCTCTCACCAACTCATGGTAGAAGAGAAGGAACCTTGAGAGGAAGAAATGTTGAAACCCCAATAGTGCACTATCAGTGTAACCTTTGATAGGGAAAGGCCTAGATTTGTAGCTGTCTCCTCCACCCTTGATGGGGAGAAGTAGAACAAAATATGAAACTCCTTTCCTAGTGTGTCGATGTGTTCACTAGAAACCTGCTAACATGAAAGGCATTGACTTAGAAATCATCATGCACCACCTAAACGTCTCCAAAGATGCGAAACCGATCAAACAAAAGAAGTGCACAGTTGGCGCCGAACGGGCTCAAACCATCGAAAAGGAATTTGGGAAACTCCTACAGATTGATTTCATCTAGGAAGTTAGGTATTTGGAGTGGCTAACTAAGTCAAGGAGCCCAACAGAAAGTGGTGAATGTGTGTGAACTTCCATACGCTCAACAAGATATACCCCAAAAACTCACACCCCTTGCCATGGGTTGATGCCATCATCGATTGAACTGTCAGACACCTCGTAATAGACGCCTATTTTGACTACCATTAGATTAAGATGGCACTAGAGGACACAAAAAAAACTCCATCACCGACTCAGACATGCACTGCTACTATGTGATGACCTTCAATCTCAAGAACGCGAGGTTATCTATCAACGGATGGTTGACAAGATCATCTAGCACCAAAGGGGCAAAAACATAGAGGCTTGCATTGATGATGTATACCCCGTCCGCTACAGTGGCTTGTGTGAACTGCTAGAGGTATTGAAGCGAATCTAAACAAGATTTCAGCCATCTTGAATATGCCCTTGCCAAAGAGCTACATGGAGGTCCAGTGACGCACCATAAGAGTGGTCAACCTCTAATGATTCATCTCTAATCGGGTGAACAGTGCTTGCCCTACAAGGCGATGAGGGACCACAAGAAGATATAATGGAATGTGGAGTGCAAATAAGCTTTCATCTCCCTCATGAAATATCTTACATCTCCACTAATACTTAATGTTTCCCAACTAGGTGACGCTCTTTCCAGTTACCTCGGCGCATGTAACACCACTGTCTCTGTGTTTCTTATCCTAGATGAAGCGGGGTTCAACAGTCGTTTTCTATGTCAACTATGTTTTGACAAATTCAGAGACCAGGTACCTAGTCTTGGAAAGGATTGTTTGGGAATTAATCACCGTAGTCCAAAAGCTAAGACCCTATTTCCGTCTCACATGATGAACGTGGTAGCGGACCAACCACTTCGAAAAGTCCCAAGCTCTTATGATGGGCTATTGAGTTGAGAGAATTCGACATCAATTGTGTGTCGCACATTGACATCACGGCCCAGGCCTTGGATGACTTCATCGTCAAGCTCTCTACATCAGAATCACCACTCATAGAACAAAAAGTCACCCAGTGGACCCTCCACGTGGAGGGTGCTTTCGACGCAACTACTCAAGGTGCATGGATCCTACTTACTTTCCCCGCCAAAGTAACTTTAAGGTTACCAACAACTAAACTGAATACAAAGCCTTATTTGCCAACCTGAAAGTTGCAAAGAGTATAGGTGTGTAGTACTTACAGGTCTATGGCACCTCCCTTCTCATAGTCAATCAAGTCAGAAGAACCTTTGAGGCTAGTGAGGATACTTCGAAGAAATACCATCTTAGGGCCAAAATCACCATTTCCCATTTCAAAGAATTCTATATCACTCATGTCTCTCGTGAGGAAAATAGAACCACTGACTTTCTTGGCAAATAAGGTAGCCTAAATTTCTAGCAACACTCAATGCTAGATCATCCTTGCAATGACGTGCCAGAGGTCACCAAGGAGTAAATCTTGTGCTGGATTGGCAAAATCATTGCCTATCTCAAGGATGGGGCTACACTAAATGCCTCCGCCCTGAGAAGGCTACAAAGGTACTTTAGGAAATTCACTCCGGGGAATGCGACTCGCATGCCCACGACTACAGTTTTGTTGTCCGCTTCCTTCCCCAAGGATGTTTATAGCCAAATATCTACCGAAACGTGAAGGAATACATGTAGAAGTGCCCAGAGTGCCAGCAATATGCCAACCTGCTCAACTAACCAACAGGATACCTCAAGCCCATCAACTCCAACTACTCATTCACAGTGTGAGGATTGGACTTCATTGGCCCCATGTTGCAAGTAGATTGCTAGGTGCTCCCAGCTATGGACCACTTAACCAAATGGATAGAGATTGTGCCAGTGACCCAGGTCACCCCCCATCGAATGGAGAAGTTCCCATGGAATAACATCATTTGTCGTTATGGAGTTCCCATTACAATTATTATTCACAATGGCATGCCCTTTGTGGTCAACTAGATTAGGGGACTTCTGTGACAAATATAACATCTAACTATGGTTCGCCTCTATGTGACACCCACAAATCAACCGCCGCTAAGGACTTGATGAGCATCCTCAAAAAGTGGCTAGGTGAAGCTAAAAAGGAAACTGGACATTCTTTCGTAAGTTATGTGGGCCAATAACATAGTTCTCTCCGAAATCACCCAGGCATCTTCGTTCTTACTAGCATTCAACATGGATACATTCATTTCAGTGGAATTGGAATACTACTCGGGTGGAGGCAACAAAGCAATTTTGAGGAATGGACAAAGGACAATGGCGAGTCCCAGAGCTTAGACTTGGATCTCCAGAAAGCTCGTTAATAGAAGGCAGCCCTCAAGAAGTTGGAACACAAACATCGTATGGAGCGCTACTACAATGAAAGGGTTAACCTACAAGATCTCCTCAGTGACTACAAATTTACCCACACGTTTCATATAATATTTCATAATATCCTAAATAGTTGTAATAGTAATAGAAATTATAGGGCTAAAAATAATGATTATTATTACATAATTTTAATAAAATATAATTAAAATAATTATAACATAATTATTAGATATAACTAATAATTATTTTACACATATTTATAATTAATATTTAAATAAAAAACATAAGTGTAAATTACATTCAAGCCCTTGAGGTTGAAAAAGCCTCAATTTGAACCCCAAGGGTTGCAAAAATTTTATAGTTTTGGTCTCAATTAAAACATAATTGCTAATTTTTATTAATATCCTATAAGATTATTCTTATTTGTTAATTTTATGATTTTCAGAATATAATTTTGAAATATTAATATTAATATTTTAATTTTAAATTTTTAATGTAGAGAAAGCAAGAGATGGGAAAAATTTAATTTTTAATTTTTGTTAAATTTCCTACAAATAGTGAGAATAAAGGGTTGAAATGATCCTTTAAAATATATAAATGGTTCAAACTAGTCAAAATAATGATTAAATTTCACATTTTTATCTAGAAAAATTAATAAAAATGATGGGTTTTTGAAAGAGAGACCAAAACTATAGCACTTTTATAATTTTAGGAGCTCAAATGGAGATTTTCTAAAAGTTGGGACCAATATGCAATGCACTTCTAGCCATAGAGTACTGAATGCAATTTTCCCTAAAAATACATATACTATACTAAATTTTGATAACAATATAATTAAAATAATTATAATTATAATTATTATATTAAAAATTATATATAATCAAATTAATTATTAAATAATATATATAATAAAATACATCGACAAAAATAGATATAATTATTTATCAATATCATATGTAGTTAAAATAGCTATTATATATTCCCAATGTGGTCAAAAGAATTGATTGGGTTAGGGTATGACAACACAATTTTTTCGAAATAGATGTACTTTTGATAGCATAATTTAGCAGAAGTTTACCAATAAAAAAATAGCTTCTACATCACACTTTTTTATATAACATAACAATACCAAACAAAGCCTTAGGAGTGTGCAAATATATCCGAAGAACCAAGAATCGAACTGAAACAGAATCAAATTGACCAATTTGGTTTGAATCTATATTGTGTGGTTTGAAAATTTTTGGAATCGAATGATTCGGTTTGGTTCTCAATGTGAGCATTTGGGAATTGGAACCGCCAAGAATAACCGATTTAATAACTAAAATTATTAAGTTTATCATCCTATAGTGGATAAATTGAATCTTACACCCTCTTTCAAATGCATGTTGCCCTATTGTTCAAATTTTGTGAAAAAGATCGTATATAGGTAATATTTAAAGTTTTTGGTGCAACATTATATTTAGGTGAAAGCTTATTTCATGATTTATTGATCTTATTATATTTTTATTATTATATAATCAAAATTTTTAAAAATAAAAATATATATATTAAATATTTCATTCAAAGTTTTTTGGACTATATCATAAAGATAATTGTAGTTCATGGGATTTAAATTTCTACATATATAATTTGAAGTTTACAACAACCCATTAATTTATTGCCAATTAAACAATAGCTAGAACTAGACCGAAACTGATTTTGAACCAAATTTTTTTGGTTAGGGCACTGGTTCGGTACGCGGCGTTGTCGGGTCCCATGACCCAAATGAAAAACGCGGAGGGTTGCGTTAGGCAGTTGACAGCCAGCGCAAAACTTGTCGAATCAATCATGACATGAATCCTTTAGAAAATTGCGCTAAAGCTAGGACATTCCCTGGAAGCGACGCGCTGTATTGCCCGAATACAGTGAAAAATGGGCAAGGGCCGCTGCATCAGCGCCCGGGTGTAGTGAAAAGTGAGCAAGAGTCCTCACATTATGAACAGATGCGGGTAAAGAAGCTAGTCCATCATACTAAAATTCAAGTCAGTAGGATTATATTAGGAACTTGGAATATAGACAGCCTGACGGGCAAGCTAATGGAGTTGGTGGATATTATGATCTATAGAAAGATTAATATTTTATGCCTGCAGGAAACAAAATGGATTGAAAAGAAAGCTAAGGAAATTGATAGCCTAAGTTTTAAACTTTGGTACTCTGGTAAGAATAAAAACAAGAATGGAGTGGGTATAATTCTGGATAAGAGCTTGAAGGATCACGTAGTGGAAGTTAAGAGAAATTATGATAGAATTATGACTTTAAAAATTATAATCAATGGTTTGAATGCGAGCATAAAGGAAAAACTTTGAAATGATTTAGAAGGGTTAATACAAGAGATACCTCAGAAGGAAAGATTATTTATTGGAGGAGATTTAAATGGATAAGTTGGAAGTGTTGCTGAGAAATTTAATAGCATCCATGGTGGATATGGTTCTAGAGAGATAAATGAGGAGGGTAAAACTATTTTAAAGTTTCTTTAGCATATGATCATGTAATTGCTAATACTTTATTCAAAAAGAGAGAGGAGCATGTTATCACGTACAAGAATGAAACTTCAAGAACTCAGATTGATTATTTTTTTATAAGGAAACGAGATCGCTTGAATTGTAAAAATTATAAAGTCATTCCAAGTGAATGTTTGACTACCCAACATCGATTAATGATTTTAGATTCCAAGATAAAGTATTAGAGAAGAAATAATAAGTCAAAATTCTATCCTCGGACTCGATGGTGGATCTAAAAAATGAGAACAAATGTATATTTAAGAAGAAAATTCTAGAACTTGCGCAATGGAATATTAACGGGAAACTGATCTTATGTGGTTGACAGTTGCTAACTGTATCCGTAAAGTGACGAAAGATGTGTTGGAAGAATCCAAAGTAATGATTTCAAATAATAAAGATACCTGGTGGTGTAAAGATGATGTACAAAAAAATTTAAGGAGAAGAAGATTTGTTATAGAGATTGGTTTAAAAACAAAAATAATGATAAGTGAAAAAAATATAAAGTGACTCGACAAGAATCTAAGAAAGCAGTAGGCAATGCAAAAAATATGGCCCTTGAGGATTTATATAAGAAGCAAGACACTAAAGAAGGAGAAAGATATATAAGATTGCCAAGAGAAGAGATAAAAAAACTAAAAATTTAATTGAAGTAAGATGTATTAAAAATGAAGATCAAAGAGTATTTTTCATGGAAGAAGATATCAAAAATAGATGGATGAGTTACTTTCAATAGCTTTTCAATGAGTTTGGACATCTAAATCGTAGGCCGATTGAAGCTCCAGTTAGAAAAATTGAGTTATTGAATTTTGCCCATGTACAAAGAGGAAGAGGGAGACCAAAGAGGATATGACAAGAAACTATAAGGAGTGATCTTAGTTACTTAGACTTAAATAAGAATTTGGTAACTGATAGAGCACAATGAAAACAAAAGATTCATGTAGCCGACCCCACCTAGTGGGATTAAGGCTTGGTTGTTGTTGTTGTTGTAGGGCTCCGGTTTGGGCCCAAAGGAACTTAGTTCGGTTCTAGTTTCAAAAATCATGGAACCGACCTTAATTAATTCAAGTCCAAGTTTTGCATAGAATCAATTTTAATTGCATCGCATTGCACCCTTTAGTATTAGTAATGATTAAGAAAAACAGTAAAGAGAGGTGCTCACCAAGCAGTATCTGGATCACTTTTTTCACAAAAGCCTAAAGATTTTGCTAGCTTCAATTTTACTGCGCAGTGAATGTGATTTTTTGGCTTTCTCCACACAGCAATTGGAGCTTTCTCCGCAATCTTTTTCCAGCAAAGTCTTTTAGCAAGATCCTCTATGGCAATTTGCTCTGCTTCCAAGTCTTCTGCTGTTCTTTCCCAGCCCTTGTACATTTTTTTCCAGTTGATAGGCGGTCCAGACAAAACCCAATAACCACCAGGTCGGAGAATCCGATCAATTTCCAACAAATATAAACCCTCTGACAAAACAGTTCGCAGATCAGATTGTAGTATAGTACAAAGAATAGAAAATTTCCAACAGGACATAATTTACCTTCTGGTCATCTTAGTCCTTTAAGGACATAGTACACAATTCATAAAGAAATTTAAGTCACAGCAGTAAGCATAAATAAGATCAACAAAGGCTAAAGGGTGTATGTTTGATAAGTATGAAGCAATTTTAAGAAGAACAAAAGGTTACGTAAAACTAGCTTTAGCTATATATGCATGCAATAAAAAGAAATCATAGATGACTAAAATTCATTTTGGAGAACTTATAAATCAAGAAATTTTGAAGACATGCCAGTTTGAAGTGCATATTGATATTTATTGAAAGTAAATTATTTGTAGAGAAAAAATGAACACAGGAGAGTAGTACTATGTTCAGTAACATCTAATTTTTTGCATACAACTGAATCCGTGTATATATCAGAAAAGTTTATTCTACATATTCTAATGTATACACATTATAAGCCAAATGGAAGTTGAATGATGCCTCACTTCAATGACTATTTTTAATGATCCCTCTTTGCAAATTGCATCTAAAAAAGCCCTTAATATCATATTCAATGGCTAAGAATTCCATGAAATTTTGGTGATTTTCACCAAACATTATGTACACAAACATCATACGATGGTCAAAATTAAACATAGATTGAAGATGGTCACATTCAAATTCAATTAGAAGAAGGGCATTGGTGATAATTATACGGATGGTCATTAAAAAATTCCCCCCCCAACTGGCGGAGATTAAACATTTAAAGGTTAATGGATGATAGACCATTCAAATGAACTAAGCAAACAAAAAGGTACGTAACTGAGAAGGAAAGGTAAAAAAATATACTGCAGAAAAAAAAGACATAATATGCTTAGAGTCTTGCTATGTTTGTCTCTCAATTTCATCTTACATCAAGGTAATACCATTACTTAACCTTCCACGGATCGTTTGTCCAACAGGAAAATATTATTCTATGAGGGAAACGTCAGATATGGTTCAAAAATTAATATGGGCATATTCTTAGTTGTTTAGGGAATTGTTAATTTCTGCATAGGAGCTCCCTTTTATCCACAGAATTGTTTTTCTAGAGTTTTAAAAAGTTATTACTAAGTTTCAACAAAAACCAAGTCATTACTACTTTGTACCTAAAGTTAGTGCTACAAAGCAACACAATTGTCATTAATGCATTGTTAATTTCTGGTCAGCGAGGAGGTACAGTTGTAAATTAAGTACTGAAATTAGCAACTAGTTGCATGGCATCGTCTCTATATGGAAAATACATATTCCTTTCCAAACTTTAGGAATTATTCTAAAAGAATAACTGCACTGCACGTACCACGGCTGGCCCACTTGATCAAACATCTTGCACAGTGGACCATATCAAAGGATCTTGATGGATATGGTAGCCGGAAGATGCCTAAAACACCAAGCATAGCAGGCAAACCACGCTCCAAAGCAAATTGTACTTGAGCTTCATGCACATCTCTTGGTGCAACAGACATCGTCAACACATTGTAATCCAGCAGATGGTTACCAAAACTGGCAACCTGTTTGTAGTCAACTATCGATTAGAAAACAAGCACCAAAGTTACTCGTACCATCAAAATTACATAAAAATTACATAATAATGAATACAACTAACACAAAGCAACAAGCATATAGCCACGAAGCTTTTGATTTACATGGGCATATGTAATGCAATATATCACATACACATGAACACGGAAGTGATGTCCCCATAATCAATGACATCACAATAGCTCGTATTTGATTCTTTCTAAATTTGATCAATTATGGTTACAAATTTAGATTTGGATTGATTTGGGAAGATTTAGCTAATTGATACTAAATGAGGATTTGGAACTAAATTATAACGATGAAGATTTGCGATATTAATTATTTTTTATTTAGCATGAATGTATTTTAAATTTTATTTTTTGCATTTAAATTAAATTTTCTAACGCGCCGTTGCCGGGTCCCAAGTCCCGGATGAGAAATGCGGAGGGTTGCGTTAGGTAGTCGACAGCCAGCGTAAAACTTGTCGAATCAATCATGACATGAATCCTTTTTGCACCAATTGAGGATAAATTTAGAGAAAGTCGGCTTCGATGGTTTGGACATCTAAATCGCAGGCCAATTGAAGCTCCAGTTAGAAAAATTGAGTTACTGGATTTTGCCCATGTACAAAGAGGAAGAGGGAGACCAAAGAAGACATGGCAAGAAACTATAAGGAGTGATCTTAGTTACTTAAACTTAGATAAGAATTTGGTAACTGATAGAGCGCAATGGAAACAAAGGATTCATGTAGCCGACCCCACCTAGTGGGATTAAGGCTTGGTTGTTGTTGTTGTAAATTAAATTTTCTAATTTCATGCATTGGGATCTCTATATAAACATGCCACCTATCATTGGAATAGCTAATGTCATTGATAAAATAAAATTTGGAGTTATGAGTGCTCAACTTAGACTTGAGTTAATGGGTCAATATCCTGAATAAGGAGGGGTAAGAGTTAACCTTAGGTAAGAATCCTCAGATAGCCTAGTTATTTTTATTTTGAGTTAAAAAGAAGATCACAGTCACTCTTTCTCCATCTCCAACTATGTGAGTCCGCCCACACACCTCTCACATGCGGCCACTGCTGCCGCCCTCACATCTCGAGAGTATCCTCATCGCCATCTTGCGTGATCTTCCTAAGAACGTGTCAAGCCAGACGCTAGTGGTTCGCCCGTATCACTAGCATCGAGTAGAATTTCCCAAGCCAGACCTTCGGACTTCATCAATTGTGCGAGGCATAGGCAACACTTGCAGCATGCCCTTCTGATCTATCTACAGATCCCTCGAGCCTGCACTCGAAGTGTGCCATTGCCTATGGAACTACCACCTGGATCGAACCTGCGTTATTTCCAAAGAAAATTGCATTCGGGTTCCTTAAAATCCTTGGCTCAAAACTCAAATTGCTCTACTAAAGAACATGCTCAGGCAAACCCTCCTGGTTATCCTGCATCACCCGCATCGAGCCGGATCTCTCGAGCCAAACCATCGAACTTCATTGATTGTGCGAGGCGCAACTAACCGGCACGGCCGATGTATCGAACATTCCATCTAATTTTGCTTTGTTAGCATAGGTCAGGAACACGATAACAATTTGTATTCTATAAAATCTGGATAAAATAATATGATGACATGATAGATTATATGTGCACAAGAAAAAATACATTTCTACGCATTTAAACTTGGTTAGTTTAGTAGAGTGAAAATTTTTGCTCTCCTGTAGAAAACGTTACAGTTTATCAGGTTACGCAATTGATTTTGCTGTGGATCAAGGGTGTTCTAATAAATGAGTATTCCATGAAATTTATATGTATTTCTATTTTATATTCCATGAACATTCCATCCACGTGAAACATATATGCATGCTCAAAATTTTATTATGAATGAAAACATGCTTTAAATTTTAGTAGCTAATGGGTATTGGGTATCCATCCTTAAGAGGAAGAAGTCCAAATATGCTTTGCCGAAAAGCCTACTCAAAGAAGTCACTTTGAAGAGAGTCTTTGGGGTGGACATTTGTCAATACAAAGGGTTGAAGAGGAAGGAAACTAACTGAACAAGTCATTGCTCAACAAGACCTTGTAGCTATTGAGTATAATATCCAAGAAGGATATGAAAATGCTGCAAATCTCTGACAAGACCAATCTCTAGTAAAGCATTGACTTTAGGCTTAGGAAAAATACTAGGTATGCTACACAAGGATCTAGGGTGGCAGTGACATGCTAGAACCCATTCCTTGGTGTTCCCAAGAAGTTGTCCAGCACTTCTATAATTAGAGAGAGCTGAAGAGAGAATGGGGGGTTTGTCGCACAGGGCAAACTTGCTCAAAGGAGAGGTTTGTCGCATTGGAGAGTGTCCATCGGAGTTCTTCAAAAATCAATCACTGGTGATGACAGAGTGGTGAAACCAAATCCAACCTCGGCGAACTAGATGAGTTGTTCACTTGAAGCCTTTGAAAGCTATCAAAGAGTCGAGCCAAAGAAGACACAGAGAGTTCACTTTGATATCTTCCAGGTTTAGAAGATGAACAATCTCATTTTTAAACAGGGTCTGTTTGTTTGTAAGGTTAAGTTTAAGAAGGTTAAAATTAAACTTGGATACAAATATTTTTTTATTAAAAATTATGAATGATGTGAAATAAAGTTAGTTATTATGTTGGTAAAGCGCTAGTTTCGCTTTAGCTTCCTCTTTAGTTTTCTCAATAAGAACAATATCATCTGCGAAGAGCATACACCAAGGCACTTCATCTTAGATATGTCCAGTCATGACTTCCATAATCAAAGCAAAACGATACAGACTTATTTAAATTAATCAAATAAGATCATAAAATATTTGGAAATGTCTAAATAATTGTCTTAAACTTTGATCACTTGTTTGACTCACAACGTCAACTCAGATTTTAACCAAAATTGGATCAAAATTTATAGGAATGTACATCTTGATAAGCAAAACAAGCCCTCATGAAATTTCATAATGAGACTTGTATTGATTGAATAATTGGTAAATAACTTGCTTAATAACTTAGGCTCTGTTTGGTTGGAGGATAAAAAGATGGTTTGAAAAATTTTTGTAAAATTTTTTTAGAAAAATGTGCATGATGTGAAATAAAATGAGTTAGTTATATTAAAAATTATGTTGGATGTGAAATAAAGTGGTTGTTTAATATTGAAATTTGTGTATGATGAGATATAAAATAATTTTTATTTTTTTTTTTAAAATAAATTTAAGATTTTGACTATGTCATTTTTTTAGCTAGTTGCTAAATAGAGCCTTAGGGTCAATTTATCAAATCAGACTCTCAAAATGGGTCAAAACCTAATTGGGCATGTTCTGGGATTAATTTTGATATCAATTTTGCTTGATTTGGACTTTAAATGGGTTAAGTTAAAGCCTAAATTTAGGATTAACCAGTTTGACTTATTAAGTCAACCTAGCTGACCCATTTGAGTCGTGCGTATGGTACTATTGCAAGCAACTAGTTTGTGCCGCGCTAGCCAGCTGGAGTAGAAGGAGATGAAGCCAGCTAATCCTCTGTTCTTCTCCATGTGACTGGTTAAGTGGCCAGAACTATTGTGTAGCTATTCCTAGTCGTATACTTGGTTGATCAAATGGTCACCAGCAGCGATTACAACCAGCATCCAACTGGCGCTCTGACAAACCTCTAACAAACTCTAGCAAGAACTAATTACCTTAGTTGGAGTCTAAGAAACCTAATAAAACCTATAATCTAGTAGCTTAGATGATTAGCAATTGATTAGATGCAAAATCCAGGCCACCAGTGGAGGAGCATATCATTGGTTATTGCTTATATAGATAGGCCAATTGTTGGTGAGTTCTAAGAGAATTGAGTGATGCCATCAGACTACCCAACTTCGTCCAAAGCATTTCTGTAATATTCTGTGATCCAAATATAGAGGTATTATCCGCTTTAACTTTAAGAGTTATATAACTTAAGTACTTCCTAAGAGGTCACCCATCAAGTATTATTATAACTGAAGCACGCTTGTGAGTAGATAATCCAGACCCATGATCGAAAGGTCTGATCACTCAGATAACTCGCAAACAAAGACCAATACTGATTACTTGCAGCATTCCTACAGAACTCAAATCTTATAGAGAAAGCATTCTAGAGCTTAACATCAACTTCACTTGATCCAAAAATAATATTCATCGCCTACTATCACATTGTAACACATTCATATATTCAACATCTTCTAAAGAAGAACCCGCTTGGCAGACATTACTTCATTTGGTTAAACAACGTGAAAACATCTTAATGAAGCAAACAGACGACCATTACATGCTGCGGATTAACTTACCCCACAACCAATGTCTAGCACAGTGCGCACCTCCCCGGTCCTCAACGGCACCACCTTCGAGATCTTACCCACGTACCACTCTACCCCATGGGGGAAGGACGTGCCACCGCCGGGAAACACAAGCTTATCCCCCTCGATTCTAACCCAATTCTGGTCGGCCTTGGCCACCGTGAGCGTCTTGAACGGGACATTAGCGAACCAAACGCTGCGGCGGCTGTCCGGCCAAGGCACGGGAGCACGGTAGCCGTGGGGATGGGGAACGCGGCAGCGGGAGGGACGGTCGGCGGGAGAAGGACAGTGGCGCTCGAGGCGCGAAAAGTGCCGGACCAGGCGCTCGCGGTTGGGATCTTGGCAGGGGCAGTAATGGGTGAAGTTGGTGGAGCAGAAGGGGATGGCGGAGAGGCTGTCGGCGGGGAGTGGGATGGCGTCAGCTGCGGAGTGTCGGGGGAGGAATTCGAGGGAGGCAGACGAGGAGGGCGTGTAGACGGGGGGAGGATTCGGACAGGGGAGGCGGGTGGAGGAGAATGGCGATGGTGGAGAGAAGGAGAAGCGGTGGGCACCGAGAAGGTAGGAAAGGATGCAGAGGAGGGAGGCGACAGAGGCAATGGCTAGGGTTTTTGCGCTTGGGCTCGGGAGGAGGGAGGAGTAGATCCCGCCAAGCATCACTCTCTCTCTCTCTCTCTCTCTGTGTGTCTCCTTTGTTATGGACCGGAGGTAAACGTTCTTTCTTTGGTCCTTAAAAAGTTCAATTTCTTACAATAAAAAAAATTTTCAATTTCATTTCATTTTCCTTTCAAATAATTCTCCCTATACATCATAATTTGATTGTATTTAAAATTCTATAACTTAAACGCTCTAATAATTTTTTTATTCTTTGCATTTAGATATATAATCTCTAATTGAGAAGGTTTATATTTTTTATCATATCCAAATGTAAAGAATAAAAAAATGATTAGAGTGTTCAAGTTATAATCTTTAATAAAAAATAACAAAAAGAATCTAACTATACATATATTATAAAAACTCATCAGTAATTTTCTTTTTTTAATATTATAAAATAACAATAATTATAAAATATTTTCACCTCTCCCTGTCTGAATTAAAATTGTTTTCAATTAAAATATTATTTTATCTAAAAAATAAAATAAAATTTTACATTTTATTTTATTACAAATTCAACATAATATTTAATATAATTAATTTATTTTATTTTTTATTATATATATTTTTAAAAAAATTTATAATTTTTTTTAAATCGTATTTCTTTTTGATAGAATTATTATTATTATTATTATTTCATTCCCGAGATTGCAGCCCTATAAATCTGCCTTGTGCTCCGCCGGTGTCGGTAAGCCCAGCACGGCACGACGTAGTGGACTACTGGACTCTGCTTCGACACCGGAAATCACTCATCTGCGACGTCCGCCTACCTTATCCACTTTCGCCGGACTTCAAGACAGTGGAGAATGAAGCGGAAGAAGTGGACGGAGGCAGAGGAGGAAACCCTAATCGGCGCCTACTCGGAGATGCTCTCCTCCGGGGGCCTCTCTCAGCTACGAACCCGGGAGAAGAAATTCCAGCCCATCGCCGACCGAGTCAACTCGTTACACCACCTCCGTGACGCCACCGCCTTCCCTTTCCGATGGTCATGGCGCGACGTTTCTATAAAGATTCAGAACATGCGCCATCAGTATCTCGGTGTCAAGCTCAAGCTCTCCTCGTCTTCCTCCGCGGGCGGTGATCCTGATTGGGACCATGCCCTCCACCTCTGGCCTAATTTCTTCCGCTACAAGGCCGTGTTCGGTGACATCGATCCCCATCCTTCCCCATCCTCCTCCTCATCCGCATCGGCCGGCGCCTCCGACGCTTCTGAGAAAGGTAAAGGCGATGACTTGGGCGCGAGAGTAGCCGAGTTGGGGGAAGTGCTGATTGGCAGAGAGGAGCGCCGGATGGAAAGGGAGGAGTGCGACAGGGTGTGCCGTTGGCGGCGGCGGTGGAGGGAGATGGAGGACGGGGACGAGGAGCGTTGGGAGAGGTGGAGGCACTGGGAGGAGAGGAGGGAGGAGGAAGAGATGGAGTGGAGGGAGAAGGTGCTTGGGATGCAGATGGAGCACGAGAAACAGGTGATGCAGATGCATGCCGAGGCCTGCCAAGCTCAGATGCAAATGCTTGGCATCCTTGTCCGCCTTGTCTGCCAGTTCCTGAGCCCCGCCGGCACCAATGGTGGCGGGGGAAGCGACAGTGGAATTAATGGGCTGCACCACCATTTAATGCAAAACCAGCAACAGCCGGAGCACTCACCGGAAAGCTTGGTGGGTGATGATGAGAAGCATGAAGCCCATTCTCGGGAACACTATTTGTAGATTCTCTTGCAGGTATTAGTGTTTTGTGCTACATGTAGATTGTTTAGGTTCTCATATATTTGCAAAATGGAAGGAACCATCAGAACAAATAATTTGTAGATTTTCATTCTTCATGTACAGCTCTCCTTCTAGGATTTTTCTTCATCTTTCTAAAGATTCTGCCCTTGTCAAATTCAAGGATTATGACTAATCGATATTGCTCGTCATCGTTTAACTATCTAATTGCTGTTTGGACAATTAGACGCACAACCCGTGATCGATCCAATTGCAAGAGCAGAGCTCTACCAATGGTTTCGGTGATATCACAATGTATCTTACAGTATGTTTTATAGCATGAATATGATAATAAATATACTTACAAAACATAAATATTCAATCTTTCATATAAGAAATACTTTTAAAATTATTTATTTTTATGGTAGAAATACTTTTAAAGACTTGGATAAGAAAAAACTATCGTTAGAGATTATATATCTTCTTTGTGTTCGACAGTTCTATTTACAGCAGAAGAAATTACTCTGGATTTTAAATTCTTTACCATTTAGCAAATTGGCGAATTCTTCTAACATCAAAATGGCCGAATATCTTTCATTCTTTTTTGTTTTTATTATTATTTATACCAGAAGGAATTATTCTGAATTTTAAATTCTTTTCTATATAACAACTTAGCGAATTCTTCTAACATCAAAACGGCCGAATATCTTTCATTCTTTTTTGTTTTTACTTATTGTTTGATTATGGGAATTGATGATAAAGCCTACGAAAATCAATCTCTTATGTTTTTTTTTATGGAATCAATCTTTTGATAATAATGCATATTATCAACATGATGATTTCTTTTATCTTTGTAAAATTATATATATATATATATAATATAGTATAAATAGTGCATCTGATTTTTTTAATGTACTACGTCACATTAGGTAAGATATATCACTTCTCATTGAATTTTATCCATCTTAAAAAAAAATATGAGAATGTATTTCATTTTAGGATAATTACCCACATGCCACATAAAATTTCATGTATTACACCACACACACTTTCTTCACAATCTATAGTGTAAATTTTGTAAAAAAAGTATGTGATGTAATTTTAAAAAGTTTGTGTGGCATGCAAGTAAATGTCCCTTCATTTTAATATAATTCTTTATTTCGTATAAATAGTGCAGTTTTTTTTTTTTTTGAAAATTAGTATAATTCTAGCATAATCATAGAATTATATTAAAATGAAATACAAAATAAGTACAAAGCTAAATTACATTAATTTAACTTTGTACCTATTTTGTATTTTATTTTAATAAAATTCTATGATTAAGCTAATTTAAAAAAAAAAAATTCAATCCCTTACATTGCGTTCAATAATCATTTGAAATTAAACTTGGGACGTGTTTGCTTTTTAATTGAGATATAATGTTATCTGTTTTAGGAAATTGATTATAAATTTATTTTTCTACAATGATATTTGGCCAAAACATAAAATTCGATAATCTCATTGTTACATTAATTATTGAAATAAAATGAAGAGAAAAATGGTGATTTTTTTTAAGCAACAAATAATAATTTTCTAAGTGAAGGAAACTTGAAAATTATAAAAATAAAGAGTAAATATCATCCAAAATTTCTGAGTTTAAAATTTAATATCAAGTAAATTTATGATTTTAAAAATTGATGTTGGTGTGTTGTGCGATAGAAAAATCTCATCCAGAATTAAGGGTAAATTTTATAAAACTGTACTAAGACCAGCGAAAGAGGAAGAGGGAGACCAAAGAAGACATGGCAAGAAACTATAAGGAGTGATCTTAGTTACTTAAACTTACATAAGAATTTGGTAACTAATAGAGCACAATGAAAACAAAGGATTCATGTAGCCGACCCCACCTAGTGGGATTAAAGCTTGGTTGTTATTGCTGTAAAAAATTTTTCATAAGACTTTTCAAGTGAAATCAACTACATAAAATATGATTTTTTTATTTTTTTTACACTTTATCAAATAATAATTACTCATTTAATTTTAACTATATAAAATTATTCTTTATAATTTTTTATCATATTTTTTTAATCATCATCTTCTTTTTATATAGACAAGATCAAATATTTATTTTTTTCAATGGAATAGCATAGCTATAAATCTACATGGAGAAGGTGATGTTGAGCAGTAAAATGTTCAAAAATGCAAGGATTTTAATTGATGTATCAACGTTCTTTTGATGACAGAAATAAGGAAAGACTAAAAGCAAGCCAGATTTCGATTCATTAATAATCTCATCTGAAATCCCAACTATAACAACAATCAGATCTTAATCCTACTAGGTGAGGTCGATTACATAAATTTTTTATTTTTATTGCGCTCTATCAATTAACAAATTCTTATCTAAATCTAAGTAAACAGTTATCTAATTCAAAATCACCAGGTCATTCATTTCATGCCAACTTATTCCCACACAAACCCTAATCACAGTTATGAGCTGATTCAGAGGGTGTTTTATTTTAGCTCAATCCCATTGCAGAGCCAGGTCTAAGACATCCTTCTTAAGATCAAACTTAAGTCTTATGGAAAATTACATATAGAACAACAATCATATTTAAATATTATAAATTTTACACCTTAAAAAAAATACTGCAAAGTCTGATGATTAATCCACTAGCATATTCCATTAAAACGAAGTGTTTTGTTCAAATTCAAATTCCCTCATCCAGTTCTCATGCTATAGCGGCCAGTAACCAGCAGCCAGCAACTTACGACGGAAAGTTCACGAGGTTGAATTTGCTCCCTTCACAAACTTTGTAAATTTTAAATTTAGAGCGTAACATCTGATAACATTTTTAGTATATGGTGGCGTTGTATATGTAATTTTTCTAAAATTTTATTAGTAATAGAAGTAAAATAACACAATCCAATGGTACATGTATGAGAGCCAATGAATTTCCACTTTAGAATAAAAATATAGAACCAGATTGGTCGAACCTGAGGGAGCTCATTCCACAAAGACCTGAATCCTATCACCCATTGTGCCATCAAAATCCAGAAGCAACTTCCCTTTCTCTGGGCTGCCAGCCACCTCCTGTGATGCATTTTCTAACAATTCCAGAATATTTACTCCTCCCAAGCCTGTTGAACAATAACTGACCAATAAATCTCAAAGTTTACATGGAATTATTTAAATAAACAATTTGGTTTCTGCAAATCAAACATCATAATCTTTCTGCATGATGAGTAAAAATTTTTTGATACCAAAGTTCTCACAGTGCATTTTGGAAACCCTAACAATTCCACTCATCTTTCACATGGTAAGAAAAACACTGAAGTACGTGTCGCTTCAGCTCTCCCGTGCCTGCTGAGACTGTTGCGTTTGCTTGCGTCTGTCGAGCTCATCGCGATAGCCCACATTTGTCGAGCCTATCATTGCTTGCAAGAGTTTGCGCTCGACGATGTTAGGTCCCCGCACTTGTGCTCGTGCCCGCATCTGCGACCTCTCACCCATGCCTACACCCTTGTTCATGCATGCACAGTCCATGCTCGCATCTCACCTACTTGCCATCATCATTGTCTGGAATGCTTCCGCTCGTACAGCTTGCATCCGCTCGTGGCAATATCCTTGACCACGGTTGGTCTCACCTAGTTATCCTTCGCCTTGCTGAAGAGAGTGAGACCTCAGTTGGCCTCGTTCATTCTTGCCCAGTTATCCTCTACTTTCAGCTGACTCCATCGAGTGTCAAAGTATTCCAAGTATCTTGAAACCTTGATAGGCTTTGCGTTTAGAAATTGTTGCACTTGATTGAGCTTTTAGAGTTTTCATTTTATTCTCATTCCCAATCAAAAATGTATCAAGTTTCAAAGTTTACAAATCCCTACAAACAGTGAAGATATGCAAAATACACTACGGATAGTGATAGCATCGGTGTTCTCTACGTCCACCTAGTTGGTATGCCTGAGTTATCCTTTGATAGGTCAATCTACATACACACTGTGGAAAAAGAATGTGCAGAAGAGTTTGAATGGGCAAAGACTTGGTGCCATATCACAACTGATCCGCCTTGTGAAACAAATCCCACATATAAAGAGTGGTATATTACAGATTACCATATCTACAGTCAACTTTTAAACTCTATGGATGTCCTAGTTCAAAACTGTCTGTTTGTTTGTAAGGTTAAATTTAACAAGATTAAAATTAAATTTGGATAGAGATATTTTTTTATTAAAATTTGTGAATAATGTGAAATAAAGTTAGTTATTATATTGAGATATGTGAGGGATGTGATATAAGTTAGTTATTATTTTAGTAATGTGTAGGATGTGAAATAAAGTTAATTTTTAATATTAAATTTTATGTGTGATGTGATATGTTAGGTTAAAATTAAACCAGATTAATTTTTAACTCGCAGACAAACGGGTAGTGACTATTAGTAATACAGTCAGGGAACTTAGGGAGAGCATACAAAAAATATACTCTTCCTTCGATTTCTCAAGAATGTATGACGTGATGAGAGAGATGTTCCATTCTAATCAAGTGACGACCTGGGACTAAAAAGGGTGAGTGAACATCAGGGTGATGTCCATATGAGTGAACTTGGACAAGAAGCAACTCCTGCCAGCTTTTTAGATGGAGTATAGGAATAAATTGTCCCACATCAGAAAAAGAGAGGACTTTCTAAGCCATATAAATAGCGTGATCCCAAATAGTACAAGTCACCTTTTGGGACAAAACTATGAGGCTAATGATGGAAAATTTCACAGTTAAGCATGCTTGGGCTAAAGTAGAACTGGGATGAAGTACTCAAGTCATCAATAGGATGTATACTCAACACAAATTTTCAATAATTTCTTTGTGAGCATGAAATTTTTCATAAGTTGTCTTGTGCTTGGAAAACCTACATTTCGTTTTTATTGATTTAGAAAAGCTTATGATAAAGTCTCAAGAGAAGTACTTTGAAGAGTCTTAAAAAAGAAAGAGATTTGCACTGCTCATATTCAAGTTATTAAAAACATGTATAAAGGAGATGTTACCTGTGTTCGAACATAAGGAGGTTTGACTAAGAATTTTTCTATTACAGTTGGATTATACCAAGGCTCAGCTTTAAGTCCGTATCTTTTTGCTTTGAATGTGGAAGTCATGACTAGACATATCCAAGATGAAGTGCCTTGGTGTACGCTCTTCGCAGATGATATTGTTTTTGTTGAGAAAACTAAAGAGAGAGCTAAAACGAAACTCGAGCTTTGGAGGAATGCTTTAGAATCTAAAGGTTTTCATCTCAGTAGATCAAATACTGAATATATGAGTGCACATTTAGTCAAGAAAGAAATACATATATATTAGATGTGACAATTAGTGATCAAATTATCAAAAAGAGTGAGAGCTTTAGATACCTTGGTTCGATCATACAAAATGATGGTGAAATAAATAATGATGTTATTAGCAGGATTCAAGCATGATGGGTAAAATGGAGAAATGCTTCTGGCATGTTGTGCGATAGAAAAAATTTCATCCAGAATTAAGGGTAAATTTTATAAAACTGTAGTAAGACCAGAGATGATATAAAATACTGAATGCTGGTCTGCAAAGAGAAATTTTGCAGAAATGAGGATGCTAAGGTCGATGTGTGAAAATACACGAAAAGATAGAATAAAAAATGAATATATCAGAAAGAAAGCTGGTGTTCCACCAATTGAGGATAAACTTCATTTTAGATGATTTGGACATACAAATCGTAGGTCGATTGAAGTTCTAGTTAGAAAAATTGAGTTATTGAATTTTGCCCATGTACAAAGAGGAAGAGGGAAACCAAAGAAAACATGGCAAGAAACTATAAGGAGGCATTTTAGTTAGACTTAGATAAGAAATTGATAATTGATAGAGTGCAATAGAAATAAAGGATTCCTGTAGCCGACCCCACCTAGTGGTATTAAGGCTTGGTTGTTGTTGTTGTTTTGTCTTGTGCTTGGACACCAGAACAAAATGGTGTTGCTGAATGCAAAAATCAATACCTCATGAAAACTGCAAGAGCTTTGCAATTCCAAATGAATGTTCCCCAAAATCATTTCTTATTACTTGTTATCTGATAAATTAAGCCTTTAACTACCGTTATGTGTTTCTACTGCTTTTAATTTCGAACATTTAATTATCGATAAATTTAAGCATGTTGCAAAATGGATTCGTTTAAATTCAAATGTTAGGCGTGAATGGAAACGTGTTTGCGTAAGTGCTGGAATAAATTGTGTAAAATTTCCATTACCTGTAGAAACTAGATGGAATTCACTCTATCGTTTGTTCGAATC
>KZ451950.1:9471599-9608715 GCA_002786265.1 Apostasia shenzhenica
ATTTTTTGATTTGAAACTAATAAAAATCTCTGATTATGTAACTTAGCTAACATGAAGTTACAGAAATAGAGTCCCACCTTTTATGCGCTAGTCTATTCTATAAAAATTAACAAATATCCTACATGTTGATACACAGAGTAACTGAGAAGGCATTTATGTATAAAAGAACAAAGAATTTCAATGCCTACATTTTGACCAAAAATGCAATCTGGTTCCTTTCTTCTGCAAAATCTACAACTTGGATTTTTTTTTTAATTTTTAGTTGCAGTACAGTCTTTCTAATAGTTATGATCTTCATTCAAAAAGGGAAAGCTGACTTTCATCCTCCTATCTGAAAAGTTAATAATTTGAGAAAATTTTCAAGCAAGATTGCATCTCCATCCCAAATCACCATATTCTCAAATATTTCATTTTTTATTTGTTGCTTATCTAGTTATGGTTAAATTCAAATATTTTCTTGTATAGAACTCATGTTAAGGGTGCTTTCATCTATTGAAAAGATCAGGACACTAATGGAAAATTATAACAATTTGTCATAAGGACTATCTATCGAGAAGACTATGGTACAATTATATCTAGAAGAAATTGTTTCTTTGATTTGTAGTTGCCTCTCTTCATCATCTTGGGCGAGTAAAAGAAAGGTATAGAGTTTTTCTGTATCAGTAGTTACTTTTAGATGTAAAATTCACTTACATTTAGTTGGCATTGTGAGTTACAATAATTTTTTACTTAAGAAATTCACATATTTTTTTGATTTTTTGTAATGTAGGTTGCAAAGGCAACTATAAGGCTCTGTGATATTATGGGTGATTCTCTTTCAGTGTCTCACCAAGTTTTACTTCAGTGCCTTCTCAAAGAAGTGCCTGGACGTTTATAGGAGGTAAATGCTAATAGTTGAAATAGTTTCAAATAAAAATGAAAAAGAAGGGACCATATTGTAGATTCTATCAAACAGGACTGGATTACAATTATGGTCAAAATGCATGGACCGAAGTGCATTTTTTTCTCTGAAAAAAGGACTTTAATGCTTTGTAATATATATTATATGACTTTACCATGCGTAGCATATATGTAGGGGATGAGCCTGTACAATGGAACGTCACAAGTCCAAGTCCCTTAAAGAGCTTATTCATTAGCACAAGGGGAAGACTCTATCCACGCAGAGCTAGAAGACTTTGGCACATGGACGACTTTTTATAGCATATATGAATAAAGAATACTTTTAAAATAGTAAATATACCAAAAAGAATAGTTGAAGCCAGATTGTCGCACCTGGAATTATGTTTGCCATCCCTTCTAGAAAACCGGCCTGTCATACGGAAAGCAAATAAAGAATGGTCAAATTAACCAAGCCTTTGCTAAGCCACTTTTGGATAACAAGAATGTATTATGATAGTTTCCAATATTATCTACTTATCTATGAGCAGTGAAGAGCAATGATACAAGTTTGATGATGGGTGATGCATGCAAACTTCTACGATGCTTAAACTTAATAATTTTCAAAATAAAGGCACCAGAAAAAGCACAATGATTTTGGGTATTCACCTCAAATTAGCCCTTTTATAATGATCTATGAACTTCCAAATAAATAAACATTTATGCAGACATAAGTTAAACATGAAGGAGAACATAGAGTAATGTTAAAGAAGTTAACAAAGAAATATATGCAAGCATGGAAAACTTCATAAATGACATTTTTTACACACAGCAATAGATCCACTGCTAAACAGAAGGTGCCCCCACGCCAGAATCCTCAGTTCATTAGGGCAACGAGTAGTCCAATATACACATCCTTCTTTTATTTCCAATATAGTTATTGAGAATAAAAGCAAAGAAAAAGATAAAAATGAATTTGTTTTGCTATGCATGACCTCAAAAAGATTCTTGTGGACTATAATAATTCAAATGCAGCACTAGTAATGGGTATTGAATAAATATTAGTGAACCAGACCACATGATTTAGGACAACTTATGACGACGATGAAATATATACATTCACAACAAAAGATGCTCATGGTCAGCTCAATGTCAGAATAATGCTCTTGGAAATAAAACTATCTTGTGCAATATCAATTTTTACCATTGCCACCAAAGTTCTAAGATAAAAGTAAAAAAGAGAGAACATTATAAGCTTGAGGAAATAATTACTTACAGGAACCCTAACATCAAGCTTCTCCAAGCCATTGCTCCCCGTGACCTTTAATCTCAATGTTCTTGACCATATGCCCGACAAACGATCATTATAATCTCCTGATTTATATCTATCATAGTCATATGGGCTAAGCACCTCAATAACAGGTTCGCTTAGCCTCTCTGCTCTTTCACCTACTGCTTCTCGAATCTTTGTTCCTGAAGTAATCACATGAGAGTAAGGTACACTCCAAAACTGAAAGAAAATCACATAGAAAATTATTGAACTTTCAATTGATAAAATACTCATGAAAGCGAATGGCTAGTTCCCACCTTTCTCATAGGATGATTGAGCACCAATACTTTTATACCGTTCCTCTTCGTCATAGTACTCATTAAACCCAACTATTTCTTTTATCTCTTCAAATGATGGCAAGCTTCCAGGAGGAGGAACACGGCCACCTTTTATCGCCCTAAGTGCATCCTGAAATATAGTATATGTTGAGAAATTTTAAACTAAAATTATTGTGAGCATTTTATAAGAACTTTATCTATAACTATACTAATAAAACTAGCAATGAGATGGAAAATGGGCTTTCTACTTTTGCCATTAAGTTGGTAGACTCCATGGGAGATTTATTTTCCCATGGGCTATATATATATATATATATATATATATATATATATATTTATTAACTGCGAGGGGCTACTGGAAATTAAAGAGAGAAGAGGAAGGATTGGAGAAAGAACCCTGTAATAGCTTTATTACTACAGGAAACTGATTGTGATCACCCAGAAGGGCTAGGATTTAAGGCAACACGACAAAATTATCAAAATGTCCATGAGAAAACGACAATACAATTTGCTAAACTACCATGAATTTGTATTAGAAGAATGATTGGATGGATTAATAGTTTCAGCCATAACAAGTTAAACACAACATTATTAACAAACATGAATCGTGCATCCAAAGTGTTGATGGAGGAAAAGGATCATGGAGCACTTGAGTTCATTGAGACAGATGAACTAGCAGATTTTTTAATAAACCATTACCTGAAGATAGGTTTACTACATTGAGAAGAGAAATAGAAGTAATTGACCCAGATACATGATTTACATTTTAACACAAAAACTAATCATTGGAATAAAGAACCAACAACTAAAAAAAAAAAAGAAAAATGGGGAAACTGACTGTCAAAAGTTGGACAACAATTGGGACTGTTCGTAAATTACTAGACACACAATACAGAGCAACATGATAAAAAAAATCGAATGTGTCGTAGAGGTAACAGACTGTCTAGTTGAGTACCAAACTAAAAGACAGATTGTCCAAAAGTAACCGAACACACTAGGCAGAAACCTTAGAAAAAATTGTTGAATCAAGTATTAGATGAATATTGGATTATCTGGATATCTCTTACCGAACTGTCTGGATGACCAATTATGCGACAAATATATGTAGGCTCGTCAAAAGGCCAATCCTAGTATGCTGCAGACGAATGAAAGGGAGAAGAGAATGAGCAAGCGAGTGAAGGCATATTGAATTCAACACCTCCTTCAAATAGAGTTTCTACATCTCTTCACATTCCTCTAGATCCTCTTCATCCCTTCACCAAAACCCTAAATTTTTCTTGTTTGACCTCATCATGAGCCAACCCTCATCCTCAAGGAAGACTAACACCATTCCTAAACAGGGTCATGGATCTCAAAATGAAATGCTATCTAGTCCATCATACGATCACAAACGCTTCAAAACCTTTCAATGTGGCATTGACTATGAACAAATCTCTCAAGCTAAATGCACACATCAAAGTTTATTCAAAATAACTATCCCTTCGATGAAGTTAGTGACATTTTTGCTAACTCCAATTTTCACCACTTTGCTTCTTTCTCAAATAATTTTAGCTCCGAAATGTTGTACCTTGCTTATGCTAACTTGGTCATTGAGAATGACTATGAATCGATCTCATCCCAGATCCTAGGCCAAAATGTCCAATTCACCTTTGTCGATCTTGTCGAACACTTAATGACACTAGTCAATGGGAATGATCTAAATGCTATGCTCATGGTTGAACATTTCGACTGGAGTGAGGTCAATAGTGAGATAAATTCTATCCCGAGACGGTACCACTCACACCTTATCAAAACTTTTTAGCGCAAATCCTACTTTGTTCAACACATCCTCCGGTGCACCTTGTATCCTAAAGGGGGAGAATGTAATAGAACATCACCTCTTCTCACTCTTCCCACCTATATTTGTAAGGGGGAGAAGTCTAATGTTGACAAGTTGCTTTTTCACGACAAAGAGACTATATCATGTGTGCGAGATACAACATACAAACAAAAGTACAACCTGCTACATAGGCCACTCATAGCTTACCTACTTCAAAATAAATATCAATATACCTTCCCAAGTCCAGAAGATATACACACAACTATGTCTCTGGATCAAGATTTCAAGTGTCTGTTTGCTCCACCTGCACCAGTAGCAAGAAACCAAAGGGGATCATACATCCCTTCTGATGACACTGATAGAGTCAATTACATGTCTGTTGAAGACAACATACCCGCTCATGCTCCTCCATCAGTTCCGCACATACCGATCCATCTAGACTTTGCACCATATCCTAGTTGGCTCCTTAGCTTCGAGTCACGGATCTACGAGACTCAAAAACTCACTTCTCGGCATTATCAACACAAGTGAGCACACTCGAAAGCAGTCAGGATATAGGCTTTGCCATACTTGAGGGTTGTCTAAAGAACCTCAAGGATCTATGGTATGAAGACTCATGGCACTCACACCCTCACAGTAGCATTGGGAGTCCATCTCATGATTGTAGGTCAACTTGAGGCACAGACTCAGGGGGAGCATTACTACTTCCATTCTCTATATTTCTTTCTGCACAATGAACTACTTTTGACTTATTATCTCACATCACATTCTATGTATCTAAGTTATTAACTCTTATATTTTGTGTATCAGTGTCTTGTTATCTTATGTTTTAATCCATACCCATATTCTTTGTTGATGACGCCAAAAGGTGGAGGAAAGTCAACAAGTCACAAGCTATTTCATATTGCAAATGTCATGTTAGTATTATCTCATTATATGCTATTTATGCGATTACATACCTTTGCTGTATCACTTTTGTACATTCTAATTGGTGCCATATGATGGAAGACCACTTTTTATTACAAAGGCATATGTTGGTTTGTCATCACCAAAGGAAGGAAGTTGTTAGCCCCAAGAGCCTATATGGCATTATTCTGTTTGATGGTAACAAACCAAGCACTGAAGGACTAACATTACTTTTGAGGTTGTGTTAATGTAATTAGGAAGTTTCTCAAAGGATGTAGATAAAATACTTGAAGATAACTAAAGATTTAAGATCACAAAACTAAAGTTTTAGGGTTGATAATAGGGTTTAAATTAAGACAGAGTAGAGTAAAAGTGGCTGAAAACTTGGCTCGAGAGTAATTAATAATATGAGTGATAAATATAATCACTAAGACAAAGTATATTTTGATACTTAAATGAGTACCAGGTTATGTATAACAATGTACATATTATATTGAGTTGAATCTATTCCAAGAGCCATTAAACAACTACACAAATCTGTGAAATTTACAAATAGTGTAATTCCAGATTATCCGAACATCTGTTTTGTAGATTGTCTGCAGTGATCCATAGCTTTCATGGGTATAAGTCTAGTGAATTACATAGTACTTGTTAGGATCGACTCCCTTGGGAGGATCCGGCTTTTTGGAGGGAGGGTTGATAAGGCCTTGAATGTAAACGACCACATAGACTTCTATCAAAGGGCGAGTCAACTAGAACTTGTTCCTACTCGAAGAGAACAAGTAGTTCTTCACCTTATTCCCATTGCTTCTCTTTTGAAACACAAGTCCAGAGGGAGCCAGATGTGCATTATCTCCTTTCTTCCTCTTAAGTTCCTTCTGAGGAAGTTTGTAATGAGCCTCCTTGACTTGCACGAATCAGCTCACATAGTTGATCAGCTCCAAGTTGCTCCGAGGGTGAAACAAGTTCAGAGCGTCGATTAAAAGACTATTCTGCAGTCCCCTGCAATAGTTGACTCCAGCGATTTGACTAAGCTCTCTAATGGGAAGCGTAGCTTATAGACCACGCGGATGGTCCTAATGAGGCGCAAAATTTTCTTAGTAAATACAAAGCTTTTTTAAGTGCCTTGTCTAATGCAATAATGGATAATTTCAGTAAACATAAATATTGAAAATTCAGATTTATTCTAGAAATACCCCACCTCCATGGCTCGGATTGATACCCCAATCAAGGATAGTGGATAGCTAATAATTTTGAATCCAATCTCTTCAAGTTCAATGGGGTTCAAAATGGGAGTTCGGCCACCACCCTCAAGCATGTTGGCCTGTAAAACAAAATTAGATTGTGTAAGATGATACAGAACCAAGAACTGCAGTCAATATCCCCTGAAAAAGCCAGACTAAAGCTCATACCATATATGCATGTGACAAAAAACCAACAATAGAACAATAAAAACTCACCCATCTTCTACAAGCAGAAGATTGAGGGATAAAAGTTAACATGCGTAGTAATCCACAAATAGTTCAGATAATGCTAAGATCAATAATATGATTATAATGTTTTCAAAATGATGCATGATGAAATACTGATAAAAGAGTTTGATAAACTTGGAATGAAATACAAAATTTATGCGGAATTGATCTATCTGCCAATGAGTCAAATTAAATTTATTTCCTGGAATACATATAACTCTACAAAATGACAAAAGAAGGAATAGTTTCTCGAATGTCAACTTTGTAGGAGGGTTATGACTAAATATTGGTTATTAGTCCATCAAACGGTAGGAAGAAGTTGTACAACATAAGGCGGCCGAATTATGCATAAACATCTAGATCTTAAATCATAGGTAATAGCATCCATTGTGGAATTTCGCATGAAGGGGTACATGGAAGAAAGTACATGGAGTAGATGAAAAATAGAAAGCATCTCCTACAGAAGAATGAGGAAAGAGAGAACATGAAGGGTTCTTCTCCTAGTAGTGGTGAGCTTGTCTCAAATATCTCTTCTCCTTTAATTTAGAATAAGTCCACAATTTATAATAAGGGTGTAGCTATTTCCTCCCATCTTGTAACTCCAATCCTTAATCGAGGAGTTATGACTCATCTAGGAGTTGCATTTGTGGTTTAATGGGGATTAATTTTAGGCGTTCACCCATCTACACTCGATGGTGATGAATTATTATATTAACATAAGCCCCTCGATTGTATGGCGCAACATTTCATATGACGAATTACCCTAGGATAGTCTCAAGCATAGAAATGTGGATCTCGACCTTCAATTAATATCGCATCGACCTCGATATAGCCTAGGGAACGACTAGCTTTTTTAGGTAGTCTCGAAGAAAAAATGTATCCAAAGCCGCATCCCAAAATATTTTATTGAAGTGATGTAAAAAGAACAACATTGTTTTTCATATATTATAAAAGTATTAAAAACTCATTGAAAATATATAAACGCTGAAGAATAGACAAAAAAAATTATCCATGGCTTCTTTTGCATAAGGGCCAAAATATGCAATGCTTTGATGAAATGTTGCCTGAGCAAAATATATTAGAGGTAATTGAAAATAATAAATATCATAAAATAATAAATTTCCTCCTTAAACCATTTTTACCATAACTATTATAAAAAATCATAAATATCCATAACTATTATTTATACCATGGTCAATAATAAATATCATAAAATATTAATTCAATTCGATAACTATTATTTATACCATAGTCAATAATAAATATTACTTATGTCAATTCAATACGTCATCCATCAATTCACTATATCAATAAACAAATAACAATACTAGTATAGACCAATTAAATTGCCAAAATAATAGTAAATCAATGACTGAATAATAATAAATCAATATACAGCAAAAAATATGTGTAGATCATTATAAGTAAGCAGTAAAACCAATTTCTAGCATTCAATAAATAAATCATATACAATTAGTTCTCTAGACCTTAAATCTGAGTCTATATTTTTGTTGTACTGAAATCGATTAACAAATCCACTTTTTCTCTCTCTCACTCTCTATTTCTCTGGCTGACGATGTAGCAGCAAAGGCTCCTTTCTCTTCCATTATATATAAATTATATTATAATTTATTATATATTATATTAATAATATTTCCTCCTTAAACCTGCCAGCCATGCCAATCGATCCTATCCAAAGGTGTTGAAATCATAATATAATCTTTTTTTTTCTATTTTCAGACATAAGAGCTAAATTACTCATTTCAAATTCTTTTCAACTCATTTTGAATCCAAACTTGTAAATAACCCAAAAATTAACATAATTAAACTATTCACAAGTTAAATAAATATGCATACTATTAATCTTTAATCATCAATAATTAAAAATGAGGATGTTACACGTACTCTATAATCATGAAAGATGTTCATCTACATTAACATGTCAAATCCTCACTTCTTGTTTTCGATTTAACACAATATGAGAAAAAGAAGATGTACACAAAAGTAATTTCATTACCAATTTTGGAAGCAAAGGAGATATCTGGCAGAAGGCTTTCATTTCTTCTCTAGAAGCAAGCGCATCAATGAAGAGGACATCTGCCCCAGCATCAGCAAAGGCCCTTGATCTCCATAGTGATTCCTCAAAAGATACTGCTTGACGTGAATCAGTCCGTGCTATGATGACAATATCAGATCCACTTTCCTTCCGAGCATCAATGGCAGCCTTTATGCGCATAACTGCCTCCTCCCTGGAAGCTACTTTCCTACCACGTGTATGGCCACAAGCTTTTGGTGACACCTTGAGAAGTTAGTCAAATATCATCAGCAGACAGAAGTGCATTACTATATGAAATATTTAGCACTTCCCAGCTGCAAAAGAAGAATGATTAGGAAAAGCTAAAGCTATATAGTACACAATTATATAAAAACCATTTTAGCCTTGACATTCTAACATATTGTGCTTGATTTTCAATAGAAGAAGGCCATTCCTATGACAAAAGCTCCCTGTTTTGTTAGGGTAACAGGGAAGGTGATAGTTCATTGCACTCAAACATCCTTTTATTTCTAAGAAGAGACTGTTTCTAGAACTCAATTTTATAAACATTCCATCACTAAGGGTGAGCAAAATCACCAAAACTTTCAAATCGCTAAAAAATTAACCTAGTTTGGAATCAACTCGAAAATCATTGATTCGATTCATAAGCCAAATAGCTTCACTTGAAGTTAATTTTGAGTCAATTTCGAGTTTGTATTAGCTCTCTCAAAAATGATTTGAATCGATTCAAAGTCGCTTTATATAAAAATAAATTAAAATAGGGCAAATTACGCCCAGGTCCCTGAGTTTAACGCTTAATATCGCGTAAGTTCACGTTTTTAAAATTATAACATCGGGGTCTATGAGTTTTAATAAATTATGAAATGAGTCTTTTTTTAATTTTTTTATACTTAATTTTTTTAAAATTACCATTTTACCCCTGTCATCTCTCCTCCCGATCCGTCGCACGCGCGTGAGCTGCGCAACCCGCCGGCGGAGGCCCACGCACGTGAGCTGGCTGCGCGGCCGCCTTCCGTCCGCCGGCGGCAGGTCGCAACCGCTGGCGGCCGTGCGTGCGCCAGATCGGGAGGAGAGAGATGTCAGGGGTAAAACGATAATTTTAAAAAATTTTAATAATAAAAAAAATAAAAAAGGACTCATTTGGTATTTTATTAAACCTCAGGGACCTCGATGTTAATTTTAAAAACGTGAACCTGCGCGATGTTAAGCGTTAAACTCAGAGACCTGGGTGTAATTTGCCCAGTAAAATATATATTAATTCTATGAAAAAGCAAAGATAACGTGCGACCCTAGTGGTCAATATGCTTGCTTTTGAGTTCTTGAACCCACAGATCAATCTCTGCCAAAGCCCAAGTAGTCTTCTTTTAGTTTTTTTTTTTTTTAAATGAGTTCTTATTTAGTTCTAGATTGTGTAGGACAAGAGTTTGGATCCTAGCATTGCTTGTTAAAGTCCTCACCATATTGAAACCTATTGTCTATTTTTGAAGTTTATGATAAATTAAAAATTTAAGATTAAAAAATTTTAATTAACAAAGATGAAGATATTAATTAGTTAAATTTTCTATTTTAAATTTTATAAGTAGATTAATTATTTTAATTTAAGATGATTTTATGACATTAATGATATAGTAATCTTAACTTCAAATAATTAATAATTATAATTTTTAATTTTTAAAATTTGGGTTCATTTCAAGTTAACTCAAATCTTAATTCAGAGTTTTGAATCAATATCGAAAATTTTGAGTCAAGCTAAGTTGGCTCAAAATCAATTTCAATTTTGATTCGATTTTGAGTGGAGAACTCGACTAGTCTTCAGCCCCACCCATTACAAAGGAGCAACCTCAATCTCACACCAAGGCTCGCCGCCTTAATTTTGATTTTCAGATTGAACTTGACAGTGAAGAGCAACAATTTTAGATACATTGAAACAAATCCACAAGCCCAATCAAATTTGCACAAATTCAATCAAATTTGCACAAATTATGCATCACAACAAAATGTAGTGTTTTAATCAAATGCTTATCAAGATAAACTGCGAGACTAGGTAGTAGGTACACAGTACGCAAAGAAAGGCTGATCTGAAATATTACCTGATCCTCAAGAAGGATTCCCCCAAATCCAGCTTTAATAAATCCTTTCACAGTTCTTCTGACATTCATATGATTTCCATATCCATTATCACCATCTCCAATTACAGGAATGGATACAGCTTGAGTAATCTGATATCCTTGATCTATCATTTCTCCATATGAAATAAGACCAACATCTGGCAACCCCAACCGAGCAGCTGATACTGCAAATCCTGAAATGTAGAGAGAACTATTTATCTAGATGTATCAGACATATATAAACCAAGTAACCTTAACGAAAAGCAAACAGAAATTCCTACTGGAACTATTTTCTGCTCATTCATCAACAAAGAATTCATATACAACATAAAGATTAAAAAAAGTAAAATTTTAGTGATCATAAACATGAAAATGTCCATGAAAAATATCCAACAGATGGAGGTACATTTGTACTACTTTGAACAAAAACTGTTGCGACTGGAGAAATAACATGATCAAGATCTGGGACAAAACAAGTAGGGCTAAAAAATGGTATTGATCATTCTTTTTTTCCTTTTATTTATGTATTTATTTTTCTTTGCATAGAAGCAATAAGAAATCACATACCTTCGACAATCTAAAACTTAATTTAGGTAACAATACAATCATTAATATTTCCTCCACATAAACAATCAGTATTCCAAAAGAATTTAATCATCAAAGCTGGGATCAAGCATCAAGAACAATGTCCATATGCTTACTTCATTAAGTGGTTGGTAGATGTAACCTTTGAGTAAATATGTAGGAAAGTTAGTCTGAAAAAGGTAATGACTCAAAATTGTAACTTCTAATCAAATTATTGTAACATTTTTTGGTAGATATTGTTCTTAAAATACTCTTTCAAATGTGATAAATCCTATCTTTCACGAGAAGACACGGAATGTTAACAAAGTACTAGTTCACATCCTCTATGAACCGCTTAAAATAAAGTACAAGTAGGTCCCTCGTGTTTGGCCATATATACAAGTAGGCCCCTATTGTTTCACCAGATTGCTAAAGTGTGCAAGTCCAATTGTCGTGACGGACAATGACAAGAATAACAAAAGTCCAAATTACCCTTACTTCAATCAAGCCCTTAACCCCTCTAGTGAGTCCAAATCTCACGAACTTTTTTTCAGTGGTCTTTAGGGTTTAGTCGAACTTGATTTTTAGGATGTGATCGATGAAGTTCCACACGTTGTTGGTCATCCTTGCTCGCAAGCAAATGACTGACAAAGTTTCTCTCGTCGCTAGCGTATCGCAAAGGTAATTTTCTTGTACATTGAGTGGTAAAGCTCCTCTCATTGTTTTTTCTGCTTCTCTCGTTGTTGTTGTTGTTGTTATCATTGCTTTTCAAATGGCATACTATATGTTCCTCTATGGTCCCAGCAATTGTTTTGTTAGCACAACATCAATCTTCTAACAACACTCTGCTTTCAATTTCGCCAAGGCATCTCAACAGGAAAACCACAGATGTTTGATATATTGTATTATGTGGTATATGTGAAATTTATCTGGATTTTTAAGCACTAGAAATGGGTAAACCAAAGATGTATATGTTTAGGATTTACCACAAGAATACAACAATTGATTACCCTAATATAGATGCTAGCCGATATAGACAGTTTGATATAAAAAAGACCCTTAATTATTGCAAAAGAGCTAAATTTAAGTGCGGTTGCATTGGGGAACTACAGCATTTTTTGAAAATCATCAATTGGCAAAGTCAAAATTTTGAGTGATATCATAAATGTCTTTATAGGCTGAGAATGAGATTATTGAACTGTACGTATATGGGAAAGAAACCATTGGTGACTCCTTGCATATGAATGAGTTGAATGAGGCTCCCAAAGCCCTTCTTGCCCCTTCTAATACAAATTCCAATACGGATCAATCCAGTGAGCACTTAGCAGATGAGGAAAGTTTTAATAATGTAGAATTGAATAGCAATGGTGACTCTAGTAAAAAGAAACAAGACGATCCAATTGAAACATATTCAAATTCTGACCATAAAATAGATGAGGAAGACATTGACATTAGCAGTGAAGGTGAGGATCTTGTTAGGGATGATTTCAAAACAGGTAGAAATGAGAAAGTTGAATCCATCCAAATGATGAACTCAAGGAGATGATAAAAATAAGACTTCAATACATAGCTCAACATGGGAGTGTAATTTAGAGCCTAATAGAGAATTGGTATTATGGAGATGAATTATGAATTGAGAGAAGTATGAGAACCTGGACTCGCAGAACTTTGAGGAGGGCATGCAATTTAGAAGTATAGATGAGGTACGTAAGGCTACTTCAAAATATTCTGCTAATACTATGCAATGTGTACATAAAAAATGCACAAGGAAGATTCATGCCAGTGTTCTTCTTGATAATGCCACATTCAAAATTAAATACATTAAAGGCAACCACACATGTAAAAGAAAAAATATAAGCAATATGACAACACACAGGCTTATGAAAAATAAGCTTAAGACTTCACTGCATGTAGATCCCACAATGACTTACAAACTTATGAAGCATGAATTGAAAAAGAAATTTAGAGTATTTGTTAGCAGGTATAAGATGTATAGAGTGAAAACAAATATCATTGATAGGATCTACAGTAGCTATGTTGCAAGCTACAATTTGTTGCCTCCTAATGCTGATTTACTTGTTAGCGTTCAAACAGGGATATTTATTGATCATACATATACTCCAATATTGAGAGATGGAGACAGGTTTTTTCAATGCATGTTCATCTGTTTTGAAGCCCTAAATATGGGGTTCCTTAATGAATGAAGATCTTTCTTAGATTGAGATGGTTGCTACTTGAAGGGTGCCTTTGAGAGATTTTTGTTGGTTGTTTCTATAGATGGAAATAGTGGGTATTTCCACTTGTCTAGGCTATAATTGAGGTAAAAAACACAGATAGTTGGAAATGGTTCTTGTTACTTTTTTGACAAGCAATAAATTAGACAAATGGATAGGCACTGACCATAATACATGATAGGCAAAAGGTTAATAACTCTCTTTCACATTACTTAACACTTTACTATGTGTTATCAATGAAATGATTTATTATGCTACTGTAGGGTTTGGACAATGCAATTGCACACTATTTCTCTCGTGTAAGGTAAAGGGTATGTTGTCATATTTATTAGAATTTTGACTGCTATTTCTAGGACCTAAACTTAGGGATTTATTTTGGGCAGCAGTCAATGCATACACAATATCAGGATTCACACAGGTGATGGATAAGATAAAGGTTGTCAGCATGGAACCTTAAAGTTGGTTGATGGCCCCTAATCTTAAGATTGACACTTAAGCAAGGCACACACTTGACCGTGTAGTCAAGTCTAATCAATTGACAAACAACACAACTAAAAGGTTCAAAAGTTGGATACGAGAAGAGAGGAGGTTACCAGTACTTTCTTTAATGGAGGCCATTTGTTTGAAGGTGATGATAAGGCTTAATGAGCGAAGAGCAAAGTCACGCAATTGGGAAAGCATACTAACCCCCTTGGCGGAGAAGAGGATAGAATTCATAAGAAAGGCCACAAAGAATTTGTCAGTTTATCAAGTAAATGACATTGATTATAAAGTAATAGAAATGGGAAGATGCTATATCGTAGATCTATCTGCATGTACATGTGATTGTAGAGCATGGATGGTCACAGGGTTACCTTGTTCCCATGCCTCATAATGCATTACTTACAAACATGACTCGGTTGAGAATTATTATTTTAGATACTTTCATAAAGAAGTGCACGGAAAGGATTACTTCTGCATTCTAAAAGCTATACTTGATTCAAACACATTAGTGAATAACACAAATAAAGTTCTTCCATCACCGTTAGAGACTCTGCGGTGCAAGCTATGCAAAGGACTGGGATACAATAAACATAGCTATCGGGGTCCCCCCAGTTAAGTTGAAGAAGGTAACCAAAATGATTTTTTCTTGAAAAATATTAATGCAAAACATAATTAATGATCACATGTTTATATGAAATAGGTGATAATTGAAGATAGACACACAAAGTAAAGGAGTAAGAGGAAATTAAATATAACAAATACGGTAATTCATTTCATGTTTATATCTTAAAAAATATCATTATTTGTTAATTTTCTATTATGTTTGACAAAAAGGATCCATTTGACCAAAGGTCACATAAGCTACCAGTAAGGCATAAATACTATTTTGGAAAAACTTCAAAGGAGCATGAAAATGCCTAGCATGGCAGACAGCACATGTGATGGGAGTATTTGAAAAAATAGCACTTACTCAACCAAGTCAAGAATCTAAAGTTATTCAAAAGATGTAATATGTTCCAAAGTGGGGATTGAAGTTCATGTGACATGATGCTTAGCAGAATGTTAAAGCACTCTATTATATTATGTTTTGGTGACTATCATTTTGTAGCTGTTTTTATGTAAACGATGAAGCATCTGATGGTGTATCTGTGCATCATATGTTAACCCAATTTGTTGTATCATGTTTTCATGACTATCATTTTGAAATGGAAGTAGACTTGATCCATTCTGTGTTATATTGAACGTAATATCCATGTGCTTTCTGGTAATAATGTTGGCTTTTAATCCAAAAATTTTTCATCTTAATAAATGAAATTGTATAGTTGCATTTGATGTGAAACTGAACAATTAAGTCCAAATTTTGGAACAACACAATTTCATGTGCTTTCTGTTTCTAGCTACTCTTTAATCAATATTTTTCTATTTGCTTCTGAGAATTCATATGCTAGTAGTTGTTATCAGTGCTCGCAGATATATGTAAATCTAATGCTATGTATATCATAGCTGAATATGATTTTGTATCTGTTTTAATTTGTGCTTCTGAGAATTCATATGCTTATGTGTAATATTCTGTGATTCAAATATAGATGTATTATACACTTTAGTTTTAGAAAATTATATGACTTGAGTACTTAGTAGGAGGTCATCCATCCCAGTACTACTTCAGCTTAAGCACGCTTAACTATAAATTTTTTTTATCATTAACCTCACAGTTTTACCCTAAAAGGCGTCTCTAACATTTGAAATCATGTTATCTACTTATATAGCTTAAAATCTCTCCCCTTTTCAATGTGGGACGATTCATTTCTATGCCTCTCACCACTTTTTATCAGCTTAAAAGCTTGGTAGGAGCAGCATTTTGCCTCAATGATTCCTTTCTCTTAGAATATCATTTGACGATCACTCCCCACCCTCTTCGGCCACCGGCGTCACATTATGAGTTGCAAGCTCATATTCCTTTGGATTTCAAATGTATTTCTATCACTTGTAGTGAAGATGTGGATTTCAAATGTTTTAGTTCCATTTGCTCTTAGTAATCCCCTGCAATAAATGTTGATAGATGAATTTGTAATCTTAGTAAAGCTCAAATGTTATCTACGTAGCTATAGTAATTAGTTGTATTTGAAGTATGAAACTTCTCTATTGCTTGAGTCAATAAAGCTCAATAATTAAATGAAATGATTTTACAATGACCTTCGTAATTAGCATCACATAAGGATTATATCTTGAAAACATATTAGAAATAGGCAAGCAAAACCTAATTTTATATCAATTACACAACAAAACAAAAGTACATAACAATGTTAACTTTCACTTAAACAAACATAAAAATAATACAACACAAACAATGACACTACATAAAATGATCAACTGATGCGAAATGTTTTTCAAATAGCTGTTCTGTTGTTCCATCAGCTCTAGCCTTTAATTCATAACAGTCATGTCTGGCATAAGAGCATCTTGCTCTCTAACCTCATCTTGGACCCACTTGCATATTTTAGCAAACTAATAGACCAAGTTAAGTAATTTGTAAACAATAGGAATTTACTTGCACATATGGCCAAATATGAGAGATCTACTTGCAATTTACCCTAAAATAAACACACCTATAGTGAGATTTAACTTGACAAAGGATGAAAGATGAAATCACTGACTTTCTAGGGGAGTTCCATTGTAGACATCTAGAGATCTCAGTGTACCTATACTTGTGTGAACATTTATCTATTTCATCAACAAACATATTCCTGTCACATGCCAACACATACTAGCAGCTATGCTAAGAAGTATTACAATATTCCTAGCAAATTTGAAAAGGAACAGTAGCATAATTGAATCAGGAAACAGAAGAATTGCCATAACAGCTTCAATAGAGCTACAAATGTCCAGCAAAACATGCTAATCACTTCAGTGATTCATCTCTTATACATAGCAATCCAATTCTTGTGAAAGCATAAATAACAAAAGTTTCATCTCAGTCTGCAGTAGTCATCTTGTAAGCTAGGTTTTGTTTGCCAGCATGGTTAAGTTCTCAAAAAGGCATCATTTCTAGATAGATGACTAATTTCACAACACCTCACAGATTCACCTCTTCTAAGTAGGGATCAAGATTTACTTTGAAAATCAAATAGGAACACATTTACAGTGAAATGCCTCATTTACTGGATAATTATAAGCTATGCAACCTGGTTCATTTTCAGACGATTGACATTAAAAGAAAAGATAAAAAATCAACATTAAACAGAGAAGCTTCGGATACAGTGACTCGAATATGAGAATCGATGCAGTAGTACAGAAGCAGCGTAATGAATTTCTAGGTATGGAGAACCACCGCCCATGAAGCAGAACTGGAAACCAGCCCTCTCCACGAGCTTTGCGCTAATGGCATCGAAGACGGTAGGGCCCTGATGTATCCCAGGGGACTCTAGAATCCGGCGGAGGGCCTGGGCCGGGGGATCGCCAGCGGCTGCGCACGCGGCAAAACTGCGGTTCTTTCTTTGGGGTCTTGAGGCATGAAAATACCTTGGGGGGAAGGAGTGGGGAGCTACCCAATGCTTATTCAAGTTCGAAAGTGGAGAAAAAGAGAACCGTTGGCATGGGTTCAGATTCGGGTGAATGAGGAACGAGCTGTCGGAAGGTTGAAGCTGAAGAGCAAACCCCATGGACAGATTTTCTCGGCCCTATTGACCGTGTGCTTGTAAGCAGGGAGAGAGACCGAGAGAGCGAAGCAAATCACGTTGATTTTTTTTCCAATATTCTCACAAATTTCTAAATTTTATATTTATTATTAAAAAATATAAATAATGTGAAATAAAATTAATTATTATATTGAATACGTGAAAAATATAATATAAAGTTAGTTATTATATTATAATATAATAATAATGTGATATAAGTTAGTTATTATTTTAGTAATGTATGCAGGATGTGAAATAAAATTAATTTTTAATATTAAATTTTATGTGATGTGATATGATAAATTAAAATTAAATCAGATTAATTTTTAAACTTCAAAATAAATGGGGTCATAGGATAAATGTTTATGAGAAATTTTTTGCACTACTATCAGGTTCGATACATTATATTACCCATAAAGGAAGTGATTTTTAAAAATAAACATCAAGTTTAAAAATGATATTTTTAAATAATACTAATTGCATTTTTAATAACACTTTTTAAATTTTACATAAACACGAGAGACGCAAGTGAGAGATTTTACATGAAATTTCTCATTTTTCTGGAATTAAAAGATCTCGTACTTGAATCTATATTGCTATAATTTATACTTTTTTTATTGAAATAACTATGCTTAAAAATATATATATATTTTTTTAAAAAAAATTAAGATCTTATATTTACGTGTAATTTAATTATTATATTTTGATAATAAATTTATATTATATATAATCAAAATATTTGCGAATTAATAAAATAATAAAAATCATGATAATAATCGAGATCCTTATAAACAACACTGTAGATTATATTATATGGTTACAAATTGATAACACTGATGATTTGCATTAATATTGGATGATAATAATATTTATTTTATATAATATAAAAATTAAATTAAAGGAACTCCATCATAAATTCTTGGGAAATGACAAAGCTTTAATATTAAATAATAATTAAATCCTAATTAAAAAATATTAATTATTGTAAGAATTTGCATCCGCTGTTGTCTCCAGTACCTTCGTTAGTTTTTGGAGCGGCACCGATAGGGATTTCGCCATAGCCGGTCTTCCTTCTGTCCTCCTCGCCCTCTGACTTGGGGCAGCGGACTAGACGCCGACGAAGCTCGGTGGCCCGCAGCGCGGGTTCTCACCATGACCAATTCCGCGTAGGGGAAGTTTCAGCCGCGCGACTCGTCGCGTTGGGATGGACAAAACGCCGGGCAGTCCCCGGCTACTCCTACGCAAAGTCCCCGGCTGGCGACTTGTGGAATCAGAACTCAGAAGAGGCGACTTCTAACTATCTAAGGTCGCTGGATATAAATCAGAAGTTGCATAAAAATAGAGCAACTTCTGAATCGAAAGTCGCCAACTAAAATCGCAGTACAATCCGACGACTTTCGGAAGCAGTTAAGATTCTCAGAAGTCGCAAGATTTTTGCGCGACTTCTGAATCAAGAGTACAACTGAAGTCGTTAAAAAATCCGACGACTTTACGAGCTGAAGTCGCAGGAAAATACAGCGACTTTTTGCTCCGAAGTCGACAGAAATTACGTCGACTTTCAACGCAGAAGTCGCCATAGTTTTTGGCGACTTTAGATTCAGAAGTCGTCGGAAACTTTGGCGACTTTAGCCAATGAAGTCGTCGTGACTTTAGGTATACGCAGAAGTCGCCGTACTTCGTAGCGACTTTTTCAGAAGTCGTCGGACAATCCGGCGACTTGATTTCAGCCGCCTAAAATGTTGTATAATTTCATTTAAGATTGTCCGTAAGCTTTTAAAATTTTAAAAAATTCTAACCAAATGTTATACTATATCAATGAAATGTTTTTAGATAACAATATATCAAAATTTGATACATTTTTAAAGATTTTAATATATTATATATGATTTATAAGTTCGTAATAGAAATTTTTATCTCGCTAATTTAAATTTTAAATAGACTATATATAACTATTTTATAAAAATTAACATAGATTTAAAATTTAAAATTTAAAATTTAATTTTTTGTATTAAAGTAGATTAATGTTTTGAATTATAAATTATAATTTTAGAATTTAAATTTTAAAATATAGTAAAATTTTATTTAAAAAAATATAAAATTTGTATTTTTTGATAAATAAAATATAACATAAATAGTTTCTTTTTAACAAATCCATGATACTCTCGCAGATTGGTTTATCCACATTCCACAAGAAACCTTTTTTTTCTAAGTAATAATTTTTCCTTATTACAAATTTAATGATATTTTAGATAATTGATAAATAATTAAAGAATATTAATCAGAGCCGACCTCCCACGTATGATATGATTCGAGAATGAAACAGGTGAAAGCTAGTAACCGGAGAGGGCGGGAAGTGATCGCCAGGTGATGTCCTAAAAAAAGAAATGATTTAGGCAAAGTACAACTCCTGCTAAACTTCTAGGTCGATAAGTAGTACTGAGAGGAGTATAGGAATGAATTATCCCATATAAAAAATGAGATATATTCTGAACTATACAAGTAGGTAACGTGATCTCAAAGAGTAAAACTGTCTTTTGGGGTAAAATTATAAGATTAAATTGATGAAAAACTCTGTAATTAAGCGTGCTTGGGCTAGAATAATTTTAAGATGAATTACCTCCTCAAAAGTACTCAAGTCACGCAGCTTCTTACAATCAAAACAGACAATAAATTTATATTTGATCACGAGATGTTATAGAATGTAGAGCCAATGACAGGCTCGTCCAGGTTGCCTATCCAGGTTATAGAGAAGCTTCAGATGGTCGATGCAGCACTGCAAAAATGGAACACAATTTGTTTTGAAAATATTCAACATAAAATTAAATCAATTTAGTTTTCTTTGGACCAACCACAGTTGCGAACAACAAGAACAGAGTATGTGAATCAACAGAAAATTCTCAATGCAAAGCTTAATGAACAGCTTGAGAGGAAGGAAGCCAGTAATGTGGAAACAACAGTCCAGGGTGAATTGGTTGAAAAATGGTGACCAGAACATATTTTTATTTTTATTTTTGCTTTAAAAAAAAACATATATTTTTTTCATTCTTGGCTACAGCCAAAAAAAAAAAGGAGAAATAATATACACAACTAGGGAAAGATAACTATAAAGATAGGCCAATACAGTAACACCGATAGCGTACTAGCTGAGGTAATTAAGATCTTTCAGTATAGACAAGTACTGCAAGTGTATCTAATAACCAAATACATCCGGAAGTAAGAAGCATCCCAATGCGTAAAGGATGTACATACGGATGCAAAATGTAAACTTATGATTGGGCAAGTCATCGTATGACTACCAGAAAAATCAATACAACAATAAACATAGTGGTATGCCTGTCTAAGCCCTGTTCTGGCCCATCCTAAACATAGCAGTCTTCGAACCATTGCATGGATTCTGATAAATCTAATTTGCATCTGGATGTTATCCCAACAACTCATCACAACAATCTAATCATGTTTCCCATTTGTGCAAAATTCCTACGTGTGAATTGCCAACGTAATGAAAACTATCTATCCGAATGCTTAGGAGGATCACTACATCCTGTAATATGATGGTCATCTCTCCGACAAACAGGTGAAAAGTGTTGGTCTTTGGAAATCACCACTTGACTAGTGCCGTAATCAAATAATAATCTAACCGATTAAAACCTAAAAATCATAAGGATCTAAAGCCAATCTGCTGCAATGAATGAATGAAACGAAGATAGGTGACTAGAAGGTACATCGTAGGCTCAAGTATGTGAGCCTGGTCAGTGCGAGCGACACGATGAACACCACGTAAATACTGCAAGAATAGGTGTATCATTGTTGGAGGCTCCACAGTCATCTCCCCCTACCACCGTATCCTCAATTGCATTCTTTATCAAGCTTACAAAACAATCTTGGTCAGTTATTTTTGATATATTTGATAAAAATAATTTTTACATACATGTACATTAGACAATAAAAATTAAAATGCATCTTAATCAAAAATATATCAATAGACAGAAATTAGATAAGAAAGACAAAAAAAATTGAAAGTAAGAGAACTAGTGATAGAGAGTGAAGTGAAAATGAAAGGATGGTATCCAGCCAATAGTCCGCACCGTTGTTAGATTAGACTGCTCCACCTAACGATCGGATGACTGTTACGCAGGGATTCTCTTTTTCTCTTTTTTCTTTTTTGAAATCACCTAAAATTTGGCTGCTTGTCAATTCTCAAATTTTTTACTAATCATGTTTAAATCACATTTATTATTAAAAAATTCTAGTTAATCATATCACCTCTAATTAGTAACTTTTTACTATTCCAAGGTGAAAAAACATCACATTAACCAACTCTTTCCGAGGTTTAGAGGCGATCTTCATCCATGTTAATTTGGTCATCAACAATCTGTATCTAATTGTTTTTTAAAATTTTGAGTATAAGTACCCAATTTTTTTGTGACATGTGAATGATAATTTTTTAACTATTGTCAAAAAAAATGAGCAAAGAAAACTCACCACCCGCATATCCTTGTTCTGAAACCATGTTTTGAACTGTGTTTGTACGAGGTCATCTTATTTTAAAAACAAATGAGCACTAAACCTTAATTCAACTCAAAATATTAATGGGAAAGCAATTAATCCACAAAAAAAACTCAGGATTAATGAATCCAGCAACAAACAAGTTTAAATACATGTAAGATCTCTAAATATTAATAAAACAAATAAATAAATGGCTGTTAGCAATGGTCTTTCTAGACATAAAATACAAACATGACAAAACTAAAGAGTTATACAAAACAAGATATAAAGCAACACATTGCAAATATGGAGCACCTAATGATATAATATTAAAAAAATCATCACAAAAGGTGACAAGTTCTATGTTCAACCTACCACAACCCTGTTCAGGCTAAAGCTTGTCATACGCAAAATAAACAACAAAATTTTTATGCTATGCCAGTGATGATGCATGGCAATAACTAGTGGAAATTTTCATCACGGAATATAAACGTATAGTGATAACAACTGAAGGATCAAATTCTGCAGTACCGTAAAAAACTGAAGAGGGAATTCCCTTGTCAATTATCATGCAAGCCAATGTAATACCAACGACACAAACAGCACCGCAGAATCGGACAAAGAAATAGACCACCAAATTAAAATCATACTTGCCTAATTAGAAAATTATCAACGAATAATATTAGTTAATTTACAGCTGCACTGATATGGTGAATCCGAGCTGTGAAATTCTCCTGTACAAGTCCCTATAAAACAGGTACACGTTGAGAAGAACCGGGACAGCAATGGAATGAAGAGAAAGGATTTAATTAAGGGAACGTTGATGTAACAATAGAAAGTACACTAGCGTCACTGGATTGGTTACCTTTGAATGCAGTGCTACATCTGGCAAATCAAACCAATTGATTTAAAGTTCATTGTCTTTTTCTATTAGCAAGCAGCAGTAATGAATTCTCCCAATTCCTCACTCTCTTCATTCCAATAGCTCCATGTACTAGGGCCAGGATAACTGCAAAATAGTTGCAGAAAGCTGGAATTGCATAAACAATCAGTACACCGAGAGAAGCGCCATTACACTTGACGGGTTGAGATAAGGGGAAACATAAAACTTAATAGACAGGCTGCATTCCAAGAGCAAAAAGAGAAATTAGAAAGAAAAATATATTTGATGGACCAGCATTTCATTAAATCCTATCAAACAAGAGCTTTTTTACATTAGCTGCCAGTTCCGTGTACTGTATAAATCTTGTGAACTGATGTAGCTAGCTTTTTCGAATGTAATTCTGCCCTAATCAGAAGCCCATCACATCTGCAAATTTGCTAGTGGCAACCCAGCCAGCAGACCATGCCGAAGTCATAAATTGCACAACAGGGGTCTGATTTTCAACCAGACCCCCCTACCTTGTGACGTAAATGGAACTATCTACATGAAGGCAGTGTCAGCTCATTCACTAAAGTCTCCGCTTCTTCATTGTCATACTTTTGCCACTGTTTCCTACCAAGCTTTGAATAAGCTATAATAGTACAAGTCCCAATCTATTTCAAAACTGTTCCCAGTATACAAATCCTATATGACTACCATCTTGCTTCCAAATCTTTCCTCTTCTTTTGTATCTCGCCCGATAACTGCTGACAGCACAAGTCCCAACTTATTTCAAAACTGTTCCCAGTATACAAATTCAGTATGACTAGGATCCAGGCTCCATATCTTTCCTCTTCCTTCCTATCTTGCCTGATAACCGTGGACCATCTGGGTCTATGCTAGGTGTGGGATCCTTGAAATAGATGATAGAATCATCTAAGGCATACACACGGAGAGCAAGGGATGAAACAGTGGATATCCTTGCTGCAGCAGAGAGAGAGGACCAATACCACCATCTACTTCTTAGGTACTCTGCCTTGATCATGCCTTCTAATAGGATAGTTGCTTGAATCAACTACAAAAGACAAAAAGAAAAGAACTAAGCATACCGAACTATTCAACATTGGACTTTTAGAAAGCGACCTTAAAATCCAAACATCAGCAATAATAAATGTTGCAAAATGCGCTAGCTGCAATGACGCAAACCAAACGGCAAGTTTAAAAAACAAAATACAAGAAAGAAACCAAACAGCAACCTATTGTCAAGAAAAAGGCCTTGAAAGTAGAATAAAATTAGATCGACCTATGCTACAATGAGTAGTGATGTCATGACCATAAACAGCACAGGTCTAAACCAATTTGAAGCACAATCATCACAATATCAAGTGTTTTACCATACTATAACTCTACTCCCTCATTTGTTCTGAGCAATATGATATTTAAGCAATTAAGACAAAAACAAGGAATGAAATAATTGCCTTTACTGTCAAACGTTACCATAAATTTTTCATTAACCGTTTTCCTGAAATTTGGCTTTAGCCTATGTATTACTCAAAAAGGTTAAAGGTATATCAGGTACAAGAAGTCTCAAGATTCTCTCTATGGATCGAACAAAAATACTTAGGAAGGAACATTTCTCCTTCCACATTGACCTTTTTCTTTTGAAATTTGCTCAATACACAGTAATCCTTTTCTATGCTAATGTAAGTAATTTCTCTAAAATGTAAAACAGCACCTAAATAGAAGGGTGGATAATAGAAGTTTTCTTTATTAAAAAGGACAAACAAGAATCAATGGCGGAAAAAAATGAAAGCTCCAATGAATGTTTGCAGAGGAAATTTTATAGTAATCAAGAAGCAGAAATCAGGTGAAAAAAGTCTTCTCACAATATTGTAAAGCAACAAATGATATTAGCAAATGATGTCAAAATTGTAGATTAAATGACTGCAACCTCAATTCAAGGGATGATCATAAAAGCGCCATTGAAATCGTAATGGATCACATAGTTAACTGGTAATTCTTGGATTAAACTCCACAAAACATCTTACGTTGCCTTCAGTTAGTCACACTTAAAACATTTGCTGGGTTAATTTCTCTAATCTGTAGATAATAACAAGTTTTGTGGAACTTAAAACACCTTAAACTAATGCTTTTATCCATAATATGTACCAATAAGGATCACAATGATTTCAAATTTGCACACATGACAAACATCTTGGAGAGAGGTCAAGAACATAATAAAAAGACATAATTTGAGTCCTGTGGATAAAAATGTCCAAGTAACCTGTTGGCCTCACGCAATCAATTTGAAACTTTATCTGGTGTTTTGGCTTATTTTAAGTTCCAGGCAGAGAAGAAATTATATACTATTGTTGCTAGATTCAGCACAGGAGAGAGTACTATTATGAAGCAACTGGGGGACACAAAGAAGAAATCACTTGTGATGGATGGCTTTTGCAATACAATCTAATCAACTATCGTAATGTAACTTCTTATATGATTAAACTTATATGATCCTTTTTTAAATTCAAATAAAAAAATTAGAAGAAGGCAGCACAAGACAAAGACAAGAAAGGAGATACGAGCCAAGAACACTAACAATCTAATTGCCAAAGCCGCAGCGAGTGTGGCCTGTCACTTGAGGGAGTAAACCACGTCCATGGTGGTGACGGTCTTGCGCCGATCATGCTCCATGTATGTGACAATGTCGCGGATGATGTTCTCGAGGAAGAACTTCAGGACGTCCCTAGTCTCCTCATAAATCAAACTGCTGATCTACTTCATACCGCCACAACGAGGTAGTTGCTAGATCGCCAGCTTCATGATGCCTTGGATATTGTCCCAGAGAACCTTGTGATGACGCTTGGCTCCTACCTTGCCACCTTTTCCTCTTCCTGACATCATTGCCCTTTCTTTCTCCCTAGCTCTCCCCTAGCTTTCCCCTTCAATCTCTCTTGCCTCCCAGTCTGCGACTTCCAACTTATTAAACTTATTAATTCTGTTCCAAACTATCTCATGTTTTTCATTTGAGGTTGTAGTGGTTTTCTTCAGCTAAAACCTCTCCTATTTCCCATACCATCCCAACCAATTTCTCTGCCATCCTTCGCATCCCATGGGTAGTCACTTGGTCCAATCATGTCTCATTGCCCATCAAATCATCCATCTAAGGGTGTTAATTTGGATTGAAAATCGAAAATCGAGTCAATCTAAATAAGCTGATTAACAAGCCAAAAGTTTGGCTCGGTAATGATTTTGAACTGATTTTGAGCCGGGATAGGCTTGACTCGATCCGACTCGAAATCGGTTCGAATTAAAATTCATATTATATACATAATACAATATATGATATATGTATATAACATATATTAAATATAATATATATATTATATAACATAAATATTATATTTAAGTTAGTCTTTTGAAAATGTAAGGGAGCCGGAAAGAAGAGCTCACGCAATTACCTTAACAATATAGTCAGAGATCATAACCTTTATATGAATTTTCTTTGGGAAACACATCAGTCTGATGTAGATAGACGTTATATAAATAGATTGATTGGGCAAAAGTGAGTTTTGCAGTTATTTTCTTACAAGGTAATTCTAGCGAAATTACTTTTGTTTGAGATGAAAGTATGGCTTCTATTCAGGTTTTGCTCCAACATAAATAGGTTATCTTGGTGGAGGTTATGTTACTGTAGGGCAAAAAAGTCTCATTAGTAGAGTTTATGCTTCGAAAGATGTTTATGCTAAGAGAGAGCATTAGAGTGTTTTAAGCCCACTTTAGAACTAGGCACCGCCAGCAGTGATTGGGGGAGACTTTAAATGTATTCTCAATCAAGAGGATAAGAAAAGAGGGTGGCCCTTCATATTAGGCACAACAGTTCAAGAGTTCCTTGAGTTTATGAAAAATTCGGACTCGTAAAATGATGCTCTATGGGAACAACCTATACTTGGTGCAATAATAGGTAAAGAGGTAGGAGGATTGGGAGAGATTGGACAGAATGTTAATTCGTGTTACTGCTATTGTACAGATTCCTAGCTTACAAGTTACCTAGCCTGCATTGGATTAGAGCACTTGTCATTTCCTACTGAGCTGTGGATGCAGTAATCTCAAGCCTCAAGTTGGGATTAAGTTCGAGGATGTATGGTTGTCATATAAGGAAGCCACTGCAATTGTGCACACCAATTGGAGACACCCAATAAGAGGAGAAAGTGGGTCAACAACGATTCTTGCCAAAAAATATGCAAGAACGTTGAAGGCCCTAAGGAAGTCGAGTAAGAAGGAGGTTGGAGACTTACTAACTAGTAGCGGTCTCACCATTGAGCAAGAAGAGGCATGGCAAATGATTTCTTCCTACAACACCACAGTAGCTAGAGCTGAAACTTAGTGGTGGTAGAGGGCCACACCACGCTAGATGGCCAAAGGGTATAGGAACATTACCTTCTTTCATAGGGTGACTACTAGAAGGAAAAGACAATTGTATTCGAGCTATTGTTGATGTTGTTAGTAAAAGAATTAAAGAAAAGTATCTCTACAATGACTTCTCACCAGGAAATGGAGCACGGAGCATATAGCAACTCCTCTGCCTCCTGACTTGCAACCCAGGGCCACTCTCTCTTTGATGGCAATAGCACAGATTGTTCAACAAGTCACTTGTGAGGAGATTAGAGCCGTAGTATTTTCCCAGACAATAATAAGGCGACAGAGATTGATGGCATCACAAGGTCCTTCTTGAAGTGAGGAGCACTCTTCAACAAAGCAATATTGTATTTTTACTAACTTCTTCCTTGCATGTAACGTTGGGACTATGGCTAAAGATGTTAGTGGAATGAACGATTACAAATTGAATCGACAACTCTTTATTACTGTTGGCATGTCCGCAATGCTAAGGTGCATAGTGGACCAATTCCTCAACTACAAATATTATAACTATGGTGCTGAACATCATGATTAATGACATCAACCATCTTGGGAGTCACTGGAACCCAGTTGCCCTATTAAGGCCATGTATCTCCACCGAGGTCACATGGGTTCTCACACCTTTAAGATGATTCAAAGTTAATTTGATGGCTCAATACAAGGTGGAAGAATTGTTGGTGTGGGCTTCATCACAGGGACCACATAGCTACATTCATGGAAGGGGGAGATAAGTGACTTGTTACATGTGTTGTACTTATAGCAGAGAAATTGTATCACTTGAAAGGTCGAGGACCATGGCAACCATAGCAAGACCTATGGCTGGATTTGGCTAAAAGGCAACTCCATGGATATCTTCCAACCTATCCAGCAAAGAATGACGAAACTTCACTACCAACATAAGTGGCAACAGATAAATGTAGCAACAAAGACCTGTTGTTGGAACATATAATCGAGATCTTTACTTCATTTTGTTTTTCTAAACTCACATACAACGGAGTGCAAATAGTACTGCCGATTATTCAGCACACATTGTATCATTAAGAGATTTTAGCTGGAAAGGAATATGCCCCTCATAGATTTTTGTAACATCTTATGTGCTTACTCTTAGTTTAACTGAAAGGCCTTGGCCAACCTTCAAAAAAGTATACAAGGGGATTTGACTAAGAGTTTCTCTACCACAATTAAATTACACCAATACTCAGTTTTAAGTACGTGTCTTTTGCATTGATTATGGAGATCCTAACTAGACAAGTTCAATATATAGTGCCTTGTGTATGCTTTTCATAGATGATATTCTTCTTGTTGACAAGATTAGAGGAGCTAAGGAGAAAATTAAGTTATGAAAAAATACTTTAAATTCTAAAATTTTTCGTCTTCAATAGATTAAACTAAATATACGGAGTGCATATTTACTAAAAAGAGAAGTACTTGTATCAGTGATTTGATAATTAGTGACCAAATTATTAGGAAGAGTGAGAGCTTTAATTACGTTAGATCAATCATACAAAATGACAGTGAAATAGATAATAATAAATAAATAATTTTTTCTAATTATTCTATACAAATGTTAATATAAAAAAATATTATTGTATTTCACATACTCAATAATTTTTAATAAAAATATCAACTTTATTTTACAACCTAGACCAAAATACTAGAATCTAGTATTTTGGTCTAGGATGTGAAATAAAGTTGATATTTTTATTAAAAATTATTGAGTATGTGAAATAAAATAATATTTTTTATATTAAAATTTGTGTATAATAATTACAAAAATTTATTTATTTATTATTATTATTGTTTTTTAAATTAGTACCATTTTGGTCATGATTTTGGTTATTGCGCCAAACAGACCCTTAGTCTTTATCTTCTCTCTCCTATTAACTAAGCAACCACTCGCCTTTTAATTTTACCTTCAGGAGTTGCAAGTCCTTCTCAATCGATCAAAATCCATTTGATAGGCTTCAATTGTGTTCTTCAGTGACACATGAACTCAAGCAATCCAACCTTTAGCTTGTCAAAGGTTGCAAGGGCTTCTGGCAGCCAGGATTGCGACTCAATGCATTCTGAAGCCTTCCTTTTCCACATGAAGTGCATTATCTTTGAAATAGGATATGTAGTCATCATCCCGAGCCTGAAGAACTTCTTAAGGTTAGCCCCCCTCCAAAGGATCTTATTTTTATTCGCCAGTTTAAGGCTGCATTCATAAAATACGTGGGCATGTGTCTTCTGATGTCCCACATGTGGCGTGTAGTATCAAACACAATTAGCGACAATGCTTTCACCAAAACCTAAAGAAGAACCTTGGTATTAAAATAAGGGAAAGGGACAATAAGTATTGAGTCAAGAGAGATACCTTAAAACATATCCTTCGTCATTCCCTTAACTAGCCAAAGGTAATACTTTGTATAATTTTTGCTCCAACTTCTTGTTTATCATGGACTTTACAATGGTCAATCCGATATTATTATGGAGTTAGTATCCTCGCTCCATTCATTGCTAAATGTGCAACTCTACATACCTCTCTTTGGAGGAGGAACTGACCTCCATCTAGACATTTGTGTTGCTGAAGTTTCTCTTAAAGGTATGAGTATAGAAGAGATTGGATAGACCGATCTTTTCTACCTTGAGGTACTAACTCTCTTCAACTTCTTCTCCAAGGGATTCTTCTTTGGTGATGTTGACAGAGGAGATATCACTCTTAGAATCATCATTGTCCCCACCATTGCTTTCTCTGACATTGTTGTTTTTACGGTTGCTCTCGTTGGTATTATCCTCATTATATTTTCCCAAAGGGAAGTTCCTCCACTCCTAGATTTTTGGCCAGCATTTGCCTATGTCACCTTTGCTAGGCTTGCCCCCTCAACCTTCCCCTAAAATGGTGAGGGCCTCCTCCTTTCCTTGGACTAACACCACTTAAACAGCCTTCACGGCAAACTTCTTCAAATTCCAAAGGTTACAAAGAGGCTCACATATCGTACAATTCTCCAATGTCTTTACTCCAACATTTGACTGGTTCTCCCCCAAGTCTCCTAGGACAACATCAGGCTTCCAACTGTATGGATGGATCTTTTTTATTAAGCTTCCTCCACCTCTTCAATCCCTTCACCATTATCAACCATGACATTTGAGGTTCTCGCCAACCATCACAGCAGCTTACGACAGAGTTAGCCAGGGGTGGCAACCTCACCTTACACACTAGCCAGCCTACAAATGAAAATTAAAATGAAAAATAAGAAACTCCAACCACAGTAGACATTGCAAAGAACATGATTTTCAATACAAACACTAACCTCCCTTCTTAGGCCAACTCTATGACATTGTTGTGAATCAAGGGCAGGAAATATCCAAAGGCCAAGATTCAAACATGTCAGATTCTCAATACAGGAGGATCCTTTTTATCAAGCTTGGGCTCTAGATTAGTGAAGAGTCACAAACTGTCGACATCAGATCAATCAATGCTAGCGTGCCTGCCAAAGATGGAAAAGTAAAAATCCCTCCAACTATAAGAACTACTTTTTTCATAAATCTAGGCCTCTGAAATTCCAAACCTCAAATTGAATCATTCCAAGTAACGAGTGTTCACCATCCATCGGAAGAGTGACCTAAATAGAGTGATGCTCCAATGAACATCCACCCTTTGTTTATGAAGGAGTATAAAGACCCAAAGGCATTGAGGGATAGCTACACTAGGACTATTTAAAGGTACTCATTACGTGATATCTAGATTCTAAATTTTTATTTTGGATATCATGATTTGTTAAAATAATATTTTTAAACATGACACTGAATTATTTTTATAATTTACCCGAAATATGATTTAAAATTTATTAAAACTAAATTGGATTAAAAAAAAAGAATTTGAATTAAAATAAAAGAATTTGGATTTAAGTGAAAAGATTTTGGACCTAATTATAAGGAAAGAAAGAATTAGAAATTAAATTGTAATTTTTTATTATTAGGATAAGCATAAAAGGGGGCTGCCATGTTCTCTCTCTCTCTCTCAGTTCCGTCTCTCCCTCTCCTTGTTTCCCTCCCACCAGCCTCCGCCAACCCAACGAAAGCAGCGACAGCTGCAAAGGAAAAAAGAAGAAGAAGAAGAAGGAGAAGGAGAAGGAGAGGAAGGCTAGGGAGAGAAAGCAACAGCAGTACTCCCCCTCTCTGTTTGCCCTGTGTGGGAAGAAGAAGAAGAAGGAAGAAAAAGAAGAAAAAAGAGGACGGAAGAAAAGGAAGAAAAATTAGTTGGAAGGCAAAATTTTCTTCTCCACCTCATTCAAATTATGGTGCAAAGAAGGTAGATGAATCTGTAGAGGCCTTCAGACAAAAGTATATGCCACATTCTGCCAGGGTAAAAATGATAGTTGAATTGAAGAGATTGGTACAACGTAATATGACTGTATCAGAATATAAAGCGAAGTTTACAGTTCTATCAAAATTTGTGTCCCGGTCGGTGTTTACAGAGGAAAATAAGTGTTACATGTTCCAAAAAGGGTTGAGACTCGATTCATGCAGTTGTTATTCCAAGCTTAGCACAAGATTACTCCAGTTCGCTGAAGTGAGAACCTTAATTGAACAAGCTTAGCACGAGATTACTCCAGTTGGTTGAGGTGACAACCTTAATTGAACAAGATCAGCAAGCAACCCAAGCAAGGAAAGAAGCAGTTTTTCGTAAGAGAAAGGGAACAGTTTCAAAGCAGTTTACTAGGCCATCTGCCAAGAAGTTTGCGGGTAGTAATAAAACTAAGAAAACTGAAGCAGTTCAATTAGCAAGCCGCAATGTCAAAGATGCAAGAAATATCATGGGGGCAAGGTGTTTTTAGGATAATAGAAGATGTTTTGCTAGCGGAGAACCAGGTCATTTGGTTAGATCTTGTCCAAAAGCTACAAAAGCTGGTAGTGGACCTGTGGTACCTATCTCGATGGTTTTTACTACTGGAGGACGAGGTCATACTGTTGCGGCATCTAGTCGTGGCAAGGGAATTCCTACTCAATCTGGAGGGCGTGGCGCACAGCCCCGCGTTTATGCCATTACGCTGCAGGAGGCACAAAAGTCCCCAAACGTTATTACAGGTACATTATATCTTACATAATTCACCTGTAATTGTGGTATTTGACTTCGGTGCATCTCATTCTTTTATTGCAAATGATTTGGTAAAGAAGTTATCATTAGAAGTTCACAACCTAGATGAACCTCTTCATGTGACATTGCCTACGGGTACAACAATAGAGGTGAAAAGTTGTGTCGTGTTGCTTATTGAAATTAAAGATTGGAAGTTTGAATCTAGATTGATTGTAATACCCCTTTTTGAGTTTGATGTTATCCTAGGCATGAATTGGTTGTCTATGTACCAAGTGATCATAAATTGCTATGAAAAGAAAGTTAAAATTCGTGTTCATGGATCATCGAACCTAATATTCTTTGGTGAAGGAAAGAAGGTGCTACTAATTTCAGTACTGCAAACTCATAAATTATTGAGAAAGGCATGTGCTGCTTATAGTCATGATATTAAATGCTAAAATTGAGGCAATACACCTACAAGATACACCAATAATAAACGAATATCCTGATGCATTCACAAAAGATTTACCACCAGATAGAGAATTTGACTTTACTATTGAACTTGTAGTAGGAACTAAACCAATTTCAAAGACGTCTTATCGTATAGCTGTGACTGAGCTCCAGAAATTAAAAACTCAGTAGCAATAATTGTTAGATAAGGGGTATATTAGACCCAGCATTTCACCTTGAAGGGCATCAGTATTATTTATGAAGAAAAAAAATGTAGTTTGTGAATGTGTATAGATTACCGAAAATTGAACCGAGTGACTGTTAAGAACAAGTATCCATTGCTAAGAATCAATGATTTATTTGATCAATTACAAGGGACATCAGTATTTTCTAAGATAGATCTTCGATCAGAATACTACCAATTAAAAGTAAAAAAAGAAGATATACCGAAGATAGCTTTTCAGACTAGGCATGGACACCACGAATACTTAGTAATGCCTTTTGATCTAACTAATGCTCCTACAGTTTTTATGGACATGATGAATAGAGTATTCCAACTATAATTAGATCAGTTTGTTATTATTTTTATTGATGATATATTAATCTACTTAGAGTTGGGAAGAGCATGTAAAACATTTGCATTTGATACTATAAAAGTTGAGAGAAAAGCAATTGTATGCTAAGTTTTTCAAATGCGAATTCTGGTTATCATGTGTTATTTTTTTGGGACACGTAATCAGAGCAAAAGGAGTATCAGTAGACCCACAAAAGATTTCATCTATAACTGAGTGGCCTAAGCCTTCTTGTGTATCAGAAGTTAGAAGTTTTCTGAGATTAGCTGGGTAGTATTACAAATTTGTCAAAGATTTTTCCCAGATTGCACTTCCACTTACTAGATTAACTAAAAAAGAAGTGAAGTTTGAGTGGGACATTGATTGTGAAGAAAGTTTTCAAAAAGAATAAACTCCAGTGCTAATTATACCAGAAGGTAATGAAAGATTTCAAATTTATAGTAATGCATCTTTTCAAGGATTGGGATATATTTTAATGCAACATGGAAAAGTAATAGCATATGCTTCTTGCCAACTACGACCACACGAAAAAAATTACTTAATACATGATTTAGAACATGCAGCAATTGTATTTGCTTTGAAAATTTGGCGTCACTATTTATATGGAGTGAAATGCGAAGTATATACAGATCATCAAAACTTAAAGTACATTTTCACTCAAAAAGAACTGAACTTCAAACTGACGGTGGCCAAAAGTAATTAAAGATTATGATTTAGAGATTATATATCATCCGGATCAGTAAATGTAGTAGCAAATGCTTCGAGCAAAAAGGTAAATTTGAATATATTAATACTATACCAGGAAGAGCAGCAACTAGTATTTGAAACAGAACGGTTATCACTAGCACAATTAGTGCAGCCTGACTAGATACAACAAATAATCTATAAACAAAGTGAAGACCCGAATCTTAAGAACATTGAAAAGGTAATTAATGAAGGGCATTCAAACTTCACATTAGATGATCAAGGAGCACTGAAATTTCGAATAAGGTTATGTAAACCGATAGTAAATGATTTTCAGCAAAAGTTGCTGAGAGAAGCCCATAGTTCCAAATATATAGTGCATCCAGGTGTAACCAAGATGTATAACAATTTAAAAGGAAAAGCTTGGTGGCCTGGTATGAAGAAAGATATAATAGAAGTAGTAAACAATTGCTTGTCATGCCAGTAAGTGACAATTAAGCATCAAAAATCAAGTGGATTACTTCAACCACTACCTATTCCAAACATGAAAATAGGACGAAATAATAATAGATTTTTTTGGTAGTTTACCTAAAATTAAACAAGGACACGATGCAATTTGGGTAGTTATTGATCGGTTAACAAAATCAGCACATTGCCTACTAATCAAAACAACAAATTCTGCTAATAGGTTGGCAATGATGTATGTAGAACAAATAGTGAGACTTTATGGTGTTCTAACAATAAATAGTCATTTCAGATTGAGACCCAAAGTTCACATCTCACTTTTAGAAGAAATTATATTGAGCATTTGGCACAAAATTAAAGTTTAGCAGGACATTTCATCCACAAACGGATGGTCAACCAGAAAGGACAATTCAGACTTTAGAAGATTTATTAAGACTTTGTGTACAGGATTTTGGTGGTAATTGAGAAAACCACATTCCGTTAGTGAATTTGCATATAATAATAGTTATCAATCCAGTATTGGAATAACATTATATGAAGATGTGTACCAAAGAAAATGCCAATACCTTTATGCTGGTATGAAAGTGGTGAACAAACAGTATTGAGTCCACAATTGATTGATGAAACTATCAAAAAGATAAAGAAGATACGAGAAAGACTGCTAACAGCTCAAAATAGGCAAAAGAAACATTATGATGCTCATCACAAAAAAGTTGAATTTCAAATGGATGACTAAGTATTCTTAAAGGTTAGCCCAATGCAAAGAGTGATTCGGTTTGGAAAGGCTAGTAAATTAAAACCACGGTACATTGCACCTTTCTCAATAGTGGAAAGAGTCGGTACAGTAGCCTATCGTTTTACTTTACCTTCGCAATTATCTGGCATTCATGACGTCTTTCATTTATCAATGTTGAGGAAATATGCCTCGGATCCATCACATGTGATAAAATTTGAGCAAGAACAGATGAAAATCCAATCCAACTTGAGTTATAAGGAGAAACCATTGACCAATTATGAAATAAAGATATTCTTGTGATTAAAGTTCTATGGAGTAATCAGATTGAAAAAGAAGTAACTTGGGAATCTGAAGATGAAATGAAGAAATTTAATCCAGAACTTTTTACTTAATTTCGAGGACGAAATTCTTAGAAGATAAGGAGAATTGTGATAACCAAGGCATTCATGACATTTTAGAGTCCTAAGGGTTAAGAATAGTCTCAAAGATGAAGTAGCTGTCATAGGAAAAGAAGTAAAGTATTGACTATTGGCAAGTCCGAGCTAAGATTGGTTGAGGCGGGTAAAGACGGTTGCCTAGCTTACTAGGTAAAGGACTCCTTTTGTTTAGCGGTCATGGATCGATTCTAGGTGGTTAACTTGTATACCCCTATTCTCAGAGTTCACGTTCTAATATAAAAAATCTATAAAAATTAGCCCTAGACCTATTCAGCCATCAATGGAATTCAAATTAAGCAACCTTCAATTGTTGGGCCATTTTAGCCATATGTACCACAATTTCAGTAAGCTGATCATGACAATGATCGATGTAGGTCTCCTTATTAGCTTCAAAAAAATTTATGTGGTTCACTCTACTAATCACCTCGGCAGTAAAGATCAAACCTCCTAAGGATTCAGGCCTCCCCACCGAAGGAACCTCAAAGGTCACATTAGCCAAAGTTTTTGGCTTACTAGTTGCCCTCTTTTCAACCTTCTTGACTATGGGCTGAATACCCACTTTTTGTAATGTTGATAGAATCTCTCAGAACAACCCCTTCAAAGCCTTGCACACTCCTAGAGCCTCCAGGACAATCTTCTCCTTCTTCCTTCTCGACAACATGGAGCTTTACTATGGCACCTTTTGCAGTAATGTTGGAATTCATTTCTCCAACTCTTCATTTTGTATAATTACTATTCGGGGCAAGAACAGTTCTATCAGTAGTCATCCTCGTCACCACATCGGCGAGCATCTCCAAGCAAGGCTTGGCTACCAAGATCATTGACAATGCCAAATCTTTAAGTTCAATCATTCCAACAACAAATTCAAAGGAAACGAAGACAATGCTATCCGAAGACCATGTTTCTTCTTCTTCCACTACATATTTTACCTATTCCAACAAATCTGAAAGAGGATGCAAAACATTACCTTGATGGCACCGAAAGTGTGCATCGCTTGATTCTCAGTTGGTTCTTCTGTGACCACTTCATTCTTTATAAATTTATTAGTTTTAGCCTTCGATTAGAGACAACCCATCCTAGGGGCCTCCTATCGTCCCTATATCACTGGCAACCCCATCAAAGAGTTATGGCCTTGCAACTCGGATAACGATGTTTTCTATTCAATGACTTAAGGAAATTCATCTAATTTCCTTCATCAACTAATTAGTACGTAAAGGCCACACCATCCACTCCATAACATAATTGGCTACATCATTAGCTCCTTTAACAATCGACATCTTGCTAATTTACCATTTGTACCTCTAAATGTCAACATCAAGTAGATCCATTCCATATCAAAACAAAAAATTGGCCATTTCAATTTTCAACAACATCATCGCCATCATTGCCCTCCAAAATCTCTAATAAAAACCAACTCTCCAAGTCATACCAATGCGCTCCTACAATTATATATAGGGACATTCTCCTTCACATAATGATCAATCTAGCCTAGAAGTTCTGTTTCTATCTACTGTAACCCTTTTTCATGCTTTCACTATCATTGTAATCACCTTTGGTGAACTCCCTATTAATTATTTAGTGGATTTGTTGCTTTGACTCAGCCAGTGGACATAGAAGGATCTCTCTAGACCACTTTACATCGCTCTGTTCCTACCTTCTTTTTCTATTTTTTGTATACTTGCTCATCATTTGGTTCCTCTTCTTCTCTCTTCGCAGGGTTCAACTACAGCTTAAGGTCTATCAAATTTAGTGTTAATTTCAATCCATGTGCTTCGTGAGAGCCATAACGGCTTGGTAAGCTCCGTAGGAACTACCAAATAATGAACCTGAGGCAGCACCCATCCAATGCATGAATTCAACATGTCTTGAGTACCGTCTACCTCAACACTACTAAAACACAATCAAATCATTGAATACTGTATAATAGTAAGCACATGCTGCTAGCTTAAAATTACATAGTGAGAAGTAAAATTTTGGCATATAAATAATAAGTTGAAGTTTCACGGCCATTATTCCCATAGGATATATTCCAAATTATGTATCAGATTCAAAATTGATCAGTGTCCATCACATCAAAGGCTACAGAAATGGTGAGTTAGTAGACATTTCAACATAAACACTTCAGAATGAACAGGGATCAAGCATACCTCAAATATTGATACTGATGATTTAACAAACATCCGCCATGCACATCTTCTGACCAGGCTTGCTTTTGAAGGTCTGATAGCTTCTCCTGGAAGAGCAGCATCCATGTCAAGCAGGTTCATCTTCAACCGTTTTACAACTTCAGATATCTTTCCTACAAGAGGTCTCAGTGACTTCTCAGGAATTTTCCAATTTTGACATACTTTTGAGGCTTCTAATTTACTAAATGATGCAGATGCAGCATTTTTAATCTCCATAAAATCTGAAACATATCCCTCATTTCTCAATAAATGGCCAACCTGACTCTCAGCATGCCCATTCTGCACCAGTAAAATGCTGTTTCTAGCTCCTTTCACAGTATTCCTATCTGTCCTGATTACTTCCATCTGTGTTGAAGTTCTCTCATCATTATGCTTTTTTCTACTTTGACCAAGTATAAGAGTTGGATCAGGAAATAGCATCAAACAACCTGTGACAAGGGAAGGGACCCCATTTGATCCAATAAGTCCAATTTCTTTCACCAACTCTTTGTTAGAGCTATTTGTAATGAACCTTTTACTAATGTCGTTGAGATCATACGGACATTTTTTCCTTTGAAAGTTGAACACCTTATGGTTAAATTCCAATTTTACATTATTAATTGGTTCTGGATTGTCTAAAGCATCAGTATGCTCTTTTTCAATGGTACCTTCCAATCTTACTCCTTTTGTCTTTAATCGGTCATCACTTTCTTTGATTTCTTCTGCAGGATTACCAGATGTACACTTTTTTCCACCATTATGTCCTTCAAGCTCTTGCTGGGTGGAGAATGTTTCATGGCAGGAGAGACAGTGAAGGCGAGAAGGCCATACAGGTTCCAGACAATCACATCTGTACATTCTCTCACCATGACTTGATTTAGCCTTCTTTCCACGTTTTTTAGAAATTTCATCAACTTCATTATCCAAAAATGGACCATATTTCTTTTCAAGAATGCTTGTTGCTTTTGTGTTTAAAGAGGTAGGAGCTACAAGTTCTTCACAAATGGAAAGTTTTGAAGTCAGCAGAGGTTCACTTGAAAAGTGATTCTTCCCTTGACAAAACCCAAGTTTTTGCCACATTAAGATAGATTCCTTCAGTTCTCTTTCTCCAGGATCACTATTATTTAACCAGCCAAGAAGTTCTTTGAGTTCCAAGTCAGATTCAAAAATAACAAACGAGGAGGAGACGCATGAGGTCACATTCGCATCACATCCACATGTGTCATGAACAGGAGACAAGCTTGAAGATGCTTTTCTCATCGAAGCACAACCCCTATAACGTAAACCTTTGGAACTACATTCAAAGGCCCTTAACTGATTCATCGGCCTTCTTTCTTGCATTATACTTCCATCAACCACAAGCCATGAACGTTTGCCAGGCCTCCCAATAATCCAATACAAACGAGCAAGTGAATCTCTCCCTATGAACTCCCTCCTCATTGATGTCATCATAAGTTCAGACTCAATATTGGCAATGGACTCCTGCAATTGTAAAAGTTCCTTTTTCAAGGAAGTCATCTCCAGGTCAAAATCAGTCTCAAACATACTGAAATTGATACTCATATGGTTGCCTTGTAAAGCAGCACTTTGATTAAATGTAAGCAAGTTCTGAGATGACATGTCAACTCCATAATGGTTGGGTATAGAAAGTCCATTTTCACTAAGAATTGTCTTCCCATTATTATCACGCAAAAAACAGGGCCCATGAACTGCATCTGCGTTGGAAAGCATGCTTCCATTCTTTTCTGCACTAAAACTATTTCTTTCATCCAAACTATCATTATTAAGACTCCTCGCACTCTGTTCATGTTCAATTCCACGCATAACATCTTCCAATGCTTCATTATCCTGATTTGAAGGAATTGCCAGTGATCTTTTATTACAATTTAATTCATCACAAGTAAAGGAATGTACCACGGAGTTGAGGTTACTATTTACTGCCACTTCACCAAAACTATGCTCAATATCAGTTGCTGCTGCACAATCAGCAATACTCATACCGCTTGAAGGACATGTCTTGGACATATTACCATTAGCATGTTTTTCAGTGGCAATCTTCACCAACTGGCTCACACGAATGCAAGTATCACTTTGTCCACTCTCCTCAAGGGGACCCTCCAAATGCATGGGTAATACTGTGAGAGGACTCCCAGAAATGTTTGAGGAATAATGAATTTTGTTACATAAATTTTGTTGCTGCTCCAACAATCTACCATCGTTTGCAAGACTTGCACTTATCGCATCTTCTTTTGCAGTACCATCTACTCCAATTGGTTTTTGCGCATAATCCTCTAAAGCTTTCAATGCTAATATTTCCTCCTTAATTTTTAAATTTCTCCATTCATTTGTCATAGCACGTAATTTTTGATGGAGATCATTTGATCGGTCCGCACACTGCTCAAGGTGCTCACGAATCAGAACAGAATTAAGTACTTCATCACATAAAAACTTCAGCAAAAATATTCTCTGCACTCGAGGAAAATAAGACAACAACATCAATCAGCCAATAATACAGTAATTTCAGAATATAGAGAGTCGTAATAGAATACAATCAATCAGACTATTTGTTCATTATCCAATCCAAGAACAACCATCAGATTAAGACAGCCAACAATGATTAAAAAGCTTAACACGAGAATGATGTGGATATGAAGAGTGTGTCATGAAATCAGTGAATTAATCAACAACTATCACAATTAAAGCAAATTAATTTGACAGATCAATTATGTGATAATTGAAAAAATTAAATCTAACATATAAATGCAATTTAAACTAAATCATATCATTGGAAAAATGGGATTTAGTAAATTAGATTAGGGATGTCAATTTCCTTTAGTTAAATCAAGTATAAGAGTTCAGGAATCATACTAGCATCTCACAAAAATAGATTGACAGTAATTTCACTAGAAGAATGCCTATCCTAATTTTAATTCAAGCTCATCCCAAGGCACAATTAGACCCAAACTTCCCTGGAAATGAGGATTCTCTACACATGAGGTACTACTTAGCTTGCATAAATTTTTTTTTTATAACATTAGCTTGCATAATTCTTAGATTCTCCGAAATCAGAACACTCGAAGTAATAGTCCATGCAAGACCATAAGTCCTATGGTTCATCCATCCATCAAAATATGAGAACTCAGGCTTCCGAGTTCCTACATACTTCCTAGGGTTCTCTTTCAATCTCTCTAGTTAATACTGACTTCCTCCAGCAAGTGTGCTCAATATTGGGTGTCACCATCTGATCTATACTGTATACGATCCAACCTAGACAAGATATTTCCCAAGGAAGCTTTTACTTTGTTATTTATTCCAAATGCAGATGTTTCTTGGGGACAATATAAACTTGGAATCAGGGAAAAAGATTGTGCATTTCAAACTAAGAACATTAACCAACGAAACAAAAAAATACACGGGATGATGAAAAAATAAAATTCCAAACATGATACCAACAACATGCCCAAATCCCACCTAATGCTCTAATATCAAAATTGAGGATGGACAGGTGCAGATATGAAATGCATATTTCGAGATAAGTGAACTAATCAGCAATTATCACAATAAAAGAAAGTTAATTTGAGAGAACAATCATGGGATAACCAAGGAAGTTAAAATCTAGAAAATAAATGCAATTTAAGATTAAAAAAAACAGATTGTTGGTAAATTAGGATTTTACCAAATTAAAGTAGACTATCAATTTCCTACAGTTAAATCAGATCTAGTGCTTCAGGTCCCGAACTCTCAAAATTGGACCTGCTAGTAATTTCTCTTAGTTAAATTTTCGACCACACAATTAGAGCTAAATTAAATAATCCATATTAGAAATAATTTCAATTCATTATTACTTAACTAGCAACAAAGATATAGGCACAAGAATTATGCCTTACATTAAGAATGTGAAGGAGAATAGTCGGAGCATTGAGCAGGGAACTTTGTGCTGATGTCACCATTAAAAAAATGGCTTGTTATTTGTTCTGTACATGGTGACTTGTTGGATGGCCTTCACATGAGTGGCCTGGTGGGATGACTTCTGGAAGAAGAGCCAACAGGAAATTTGGGACCAAGTCCCATGCTTCTCTTGGGCCTAAGATGGTGACAGGAAAGATGGGGGAATCCGTAGAAGACATATAGCATGAGTCAATGATGTAAGCAATAGGCCATAAATATAGGAAGGATGAAGACAAGTTCAGTTTTTGAGTTAGCACCTAGGATCTGCCACAGAAATCAATTAGGATTTTCACATATCTTTTCTTCTCTTTTTTCCACGTTTTTCAAGATAACAAGTCCTTGGGGATTCTTGTTTAAGATTCCAAACCCTCCTTTCAACAAGATATTGGTCCTGTCACTAATCAAATTGCACTCAAACTCGAATTTTCATTCATCAGGTCCCCTTCAAATGGTTAATTACAAATTCTATTAATAGAAAGGTAAATGCTCCAAGAAGAATCACAAATGATGTGGGACTAACAATATCAGCATAATTAGCATTAATTAAATAAAACAAATAACAGACTTGACTAAATCAACTTAAAGTTAGTTGAAATAATAAAAAAGATTACAATGACCTATGAAAGATCATGGCACAATATGACGTAAATCATCTGCAATAAAGAAATCCCCATGAACTAGCCTATTCATGATATTTGCTAAAGCCTCTTACATTCATGAATTGCTTCAAACAAACTAGCGCTTTTAACATTGGATGCAATTAACATCTCAATGCAGGCTTCATCAACCGTAACCACATCACTCTCATTGTAACAACAGAACATGATCAACATTCTCATTTTCATCATGCTCGTGTCCAACACAAGGCAATGTACCACAAATTAGCATTCAGATATCATGAAAATCGCATATCATCAAGTGGTATATGTAGCTACTTATTTGAAGGGGCGTTTGGTTTGATTTTGTCATGATGTTACATCAATCGAAATATTATGACATCTAGATATTATATTTTGAGTGACAATTCTATAATTTTTTAAAAACTTTTCTAAAGATGTTATCAAACCAAAATAACATAACACCAAACGCCCCCGTGAATGTTGTGCTATAGTTTTACTAAATCGTCAACTCAATCAATTGATCGGGATATCCAGCTGATGTACAATTTGGATCAGATCTCATGACATGCTTTTTTGTGGATAATGTAGATTATTTATATATATATATATATATATATATTTATTTAAATTAGTTTGATTTATTCAAGTTTTATCCAAATTGATTTAATTATATTAAATAATACTATTTAAATAGATAAATTTAATTAATGTAAATTACTTGGAAATATCTTATTTAGATAATTATCTAGAGTCGTAATAATCTATTTTTTATTTTTTATTTTTTATTTTTACTTATTTGTCTATAAATATACAGAAGTCTGTACATATTTCAAAAACTTTTAATAAATGAAATTTGCTTTGTGTGATTTGATCTTATAATGGCTTAACCAAAGGATACAAGAAAGAATCAATATTCCAAAAGGGATCAATATTCTTGAAGGAAAGGGTAAGAGACTTTAGGTGAGAATCCTAGAAATCCTAACTATCCACTATTGCTCCTTATATTGCCCTCGATCTTCTAAACCTTAGCCATCGCATCTTCGTCGTTCCGCATCAACTTTGGTATCAGAGCACATTGTCTCGCATCAGTTTTAATATCAAATCGTGTTGTCCTACATCAATTTGGATATCAGAGCTAGGTTTTGCCTCCGCCTTGCCATCTCAATCACCGAATTCCACCTCCGCTTCTACTGCCTCAAAGTCAAGTTTCACCTTCACCACTGTCAGCAACATCATACATCTCCGCCTTTGCCTTTGCCATCGCCCCCAATCAACCCGCCGACACCCACCCCCATGCCACATCACGCAAGTCAAAGCTCTCCAAAAGCAAGCCCAAGCCGGGTGAACCCACATCAAGCAGTCCCACTCTCGTATGCGCGAGCAAGGTCTATGAGAGTAGGCCCATCCCATGCTCCACAACCTCTCACGCAAGCCCAAGCCCTCCCTGTGCGTCCGTTGACTTTGCCTCACTTCCCTGTTCGCATGCTTGAGCCACATGTCTGCCCACCTGCAAGAGCCAAGCCCACACGAGCAAGCCACACACTTTCCAGCACTAGCAAGAAACGCACAGTGCACCTGGTCACCACTCACCCAGCACTGCCTCGCCGCCTTGCAACTTCGCATACCATTTTCTAACAGGTTCTCGCGCTACCTCCCTTGTTGGCGCCCTCACACTCCGCAAGTCCCTGCATTCTTAACAATGCTCAACTCTACTCCGCATCTGCCCCCTTTGTGCTTGCACAACCATGTGTTGCAGACACTTTTGTGTATTGTATCGAGACACCACGCTCCATCTTTTCTCTGAAACTCCCTAATTTAGGTATAATTTTTAATCTGAATTAAATAATTACAAGTTGAATTTTAATTAAAGTTATCATTCATCTAAATCGTTTGATTTACTAGACTATGCGAACTATAATTTTTTAATGAATAAATTATTGCAAGTTGATATTTTGAGAAAGACCCATAAAATTTTAAACACACCTTATCTGATTGAATTTAAGTGACACTTTTAATCAATTTAGTAAATTCTTATTTGTTGTCAATCCAAAATTAAATCCTAAATTGGTTTAATTTGTGAGATTGGAAATTATCTTTATTGATCTCAATATTAAATTTACAAAATATATGGTTTAATTTGTGGGATTGAAAATTATCTTGATTGATCTAATAATTAAATTTAAAAAATATTTATATTTATTTGAGATACTTTTATTAATTAAATTTGTTGATCTCAAATTCACAATGTTTTATATTTATCTTGCATCCAATGGGTGTCATATTTTCTTACATTAGGTTGGAATATTTTTATTTTGCATTTCATTAAGAATCCTATAGTGTCCATTTTTGTTTCTCATTTCATACGTCACAAAGGAATTCTAGATGTCCCACCAACTCTGCTTTGATCAATTAGTTATGATTTCTCATATTCCTACTACCCATATGCGCATCAATAAGATTTGTGATACAGTAATAAAGACCCCCTAATTTCGATGTTAAATGAAACCATACAGGTTCTACAAGGTTAACACCATTAAAAATGATGGAATACCCAATTTGTTGTATTTTCAGGCAATTTGGACACCAAATCATATATAAAATAGGAAGCAAAATTCAATTGTTATTTTGATCACTACAATCTAATCAACATGGATAAGATTTAATTCATGAAATTAATGTTTCTTGATCAAGCTAGATTTTTATATCAATGGAGTTGAGGATCATCACAGCCTTTGCCCATCATCTTCAATTAGTACTTGAAATGAACGTAAGGTGATTTCAGGGAAAAAAATGTTCTCATTATTTAATCATCTTCCTCACGACGAATATAGAAGACGTTAGCGCCCAAGCGTACTGATGCACAAAATAGTCAGATTTTCATAAGTGTTATATCTTCTATTATGAAACCTATTACACATGTCACTACTCCTACTTCACTTCACATAAAGGACAAAAAAGTTGTCACATAGATACTCTCATCTGTTCTTCTAGGCTACCTCTTGTGAGTGAGGACAACATTCAGTATTCCACTAATGTTTTCATAGTAATTAAAGAACAAAAATCAAAATCTTTGACAATTTCGATATACATAGCAGATTCCAAATTGACAGAAGAATATGAAAAGAATGAAGATGAAATTAAGGAAAGCAGTGAGGAGAAAATCATAGAGCTTGATCAAGTTGAGAATGAGAACATAAAGCTGAGGCTATATCTCCAATCAGTTAAGGAGACTGGATCTATCAATTACAAAGATGAGGCTATATCTCCAATGGAGACAACCACAATAGAGATTTTAGAGAAAGGTTTATTATATGCTCTATTAGTTGATGACGATGACGAGAAGCTTATTTGTATGGATGAAATTTATGTTATTGAGCATGATAATTTGGAAGTTAAAGATACCAAGAACATCGAGATGATTGTTAATCTTGATCATGATCACAACGTTCTATCCGATCTAACAATCTGATGAGAATAATAAAGTATTTGAACTTATTACCTACAAAAAAACATTAACTAGAGAATCGCCGAAGAAAAAGAAGCAACAAAATAAACTAAAACGTATTAGGCATGAGCACGACTAAGTTCTTATTGAAGTATCTAAAACTTGGTCTATAAGAGTTATTTTTATAAGACTCCCTGGCATCTCTTAGGGAGCCTATGCTTTTCTCTAATGCCTACTATCTACATATGAATAATCATATTATTAAGTTGGTAGATTTTAGGTCTTTGTTTAAAGAATTTGCATGCATTTAGTTTCTTTATGATTCTTTACTGCATATTAGAAGCTATGTTTAAGTCAAGTTGGCATTTGCATTTTCATTTACATTCATTGTGCATAGAAATCAAAAAATTTAATGAGAATTATTACATATTAAATGCAAATTTTTCTGAAAGTAATTTATATAAAATTCAAACTTGTGAAGAGATTTAAATTTTTAAATGAGATTGAGTTGATTGGTTAAATTATATTTTTATCACTAAACTTTGAGATTTGTCATTTTTTTAATATCTCAGAGTTGGTGATTTTCAGTATTTCAGATTTAGTGATTTTTAGGACACAATAATAGTATTTATTAACATTTAGCCTTCTACATTTCTATTTAAGTGATCCTGTATGTGAGTATTTGCTAATTAAATCTCATTCAAATTACGAGCAAAACAAATAATTCTTAACGATTTGGCAATTTTTATTCAAAATCAAGATACCAGTAATATTTAATTTGGTGAAAATGTCTTTTTAAAGTAATTTTGATATACTAATGGAGTCATCATTGATTGACAAGATTACTAAAGACCCCAAAGAGATACACGGTAATAAATTTGACCCTAACTCGTCGGAGTCGAGTTCTTCCCATGGGAGAATTGATGGGGACAACAAGTTGATGAATGATTCAGATTAAATCTCATGACATGCTTTTTATGGAAGATACAGATTATTTATATTTTTCCAGATTTAAATTAGTTGGATTTATCTAAATTAAGTTTCATCCAAATTGATTTAATCATACTAGATAATATGTCTAAATGGATAAATTTAATTACTTTAAATTATTTGAAATTTACCATTTGGATAATTATTTGGAGTTGTAGTTACCTAGGATTTTATTTTTTATTTTGATTTATTTGCCAATAAATAAACTGAATTATGTACATATTTAGAGAACTTTTAATAAATGAAATTTGACTTTGGAATAAGTTAACCTACAGTTTCGAAAGGGATCGATATTTTAAAAGGTAATGGTAGAGGACCTTACTTGAGAATCCTATAAACCCTAATTACCTATCACTTTTTCTTATATTTTTCTTTAGCCTCTAAAGCCTAGCCGGCTCTAAACCCTAGTCACCTCATCTTCATCATCTCGCATCAACTTTAGTGTTAGAGCGTATCGTTCTGCATCTGTTTTGATATCAAAACGCGTTGTTCGGCATCACCAATAGGTTGTCATAAAGCAATTCAAATAACCTTGCATAACAAGGAAATCACCTAAAAATTTTACAGACTAAATAAAATATACAAATCAACCCGTACATGCTAAAATTAAAGAACAATTCGAGGACACAAATTGTTATCATGTGAACATTGATGATATTTAATCAGACAAACATTAAAACAACACAATATAGTAGGTTCATCTTCAACAAATATCTTGGAAACTGGGAAGGCAACTTCCATGTTAATGCAAAAAGTAATGTAACCTTTGCTAAGTAATCAGAACTGAAACATAACCTTGAGGATGCAAATAGATTTTCTGAACACAAGAGAGATGCAAATTATATACCTCGTCCACACCCAATTCCCAGTATTCTTTTTCTTCCAATATTGACGCTAGCTGACATGAGGCATCATGAAAAGACTGTTTTCCCTTCCCAAGAATTCTTCTTGGCTGAGAATGGGATAACTGAGCGCTTGGACTTGCTTCTTGCAATTTATCTTGGACCGAAACACAAGAAGGACAATACCAGTTTCCTTCAGGAATCCGTGCCAGTGGAGGGTTTAAGCAATATCTGTGGTACTCAGAATCACAGGCATCACACAAGAGAACACTATCATCATCTTTATCTACACCGCAAACTTTGCAGACTCCTTCTTCCCAAGGAGCTTTAGGTAATTCAATTGGGCAAAAGAGTATATCTTGCAATTCCTTCTGGGTTTCAGCACCAACTGGTTCGGCACGAGAATGGTCAGCAATCTTCTCAGCTAGAAGCAGCACCTACAGTCGAATAAAGTCATTAATAAACCAAAACAGCACCTAGAATCAAACAACATTATTACCTAAACAATATCTATTGGGTCAACGTTACATGCTCAACAGAATAGAACAATGACACACATTGCATTCATTTGAAAACAAAGCATGAAAAAAAGGGAAAAGACAGCGTTTGATCAGGAATTATTATCCTTTCAACAAAAACAGGAGTAACTGACAACACCAGATGAGCAAAATTTCACAAAAATGTTAAATTCAATTTGAAATGTTATCAGCAAAAAAGAATGGATAAACAAAAGTCAAACACAATACCCACTCATCCTTGTTAGCTTCAGAGTTCACAGATATTTCACCACTCAACCACATAATCCTCAATCCCATAATAAATAGCTCATCAAATAGTAAACATATTAAATTTTTCTTCAACTTGATAGACATCATCCTTGTTAAACCCATAGTACTTAACATTGTTGTGTGATAGAACCATTGTCCCATCTATTGCAAGGTATCACCCCTTTTCTAAAATCAACAATAAATGTATTGTCTTGCTTCAATCCAACTTGTACTCCTCCAAGAATCCAAATTTTTTAACTCAACGAGTCTCATAGAACTATTCTTTCCAGCTTGAAAGCAGATTTCAAATATTTATCTTCCCCCTTTTCAAATTGGATTTACTTTTTCGGGTTACACTCCACACCCTTTTACCCTACAGCTTGTACTTGACTTTAATGCAGGATCGAGAGGAAGAAAATAAAGAAAGATTGTTGCTCGCTCGAGGAAACTATCTTTAACCTTACCCTAGATACATCTGAAAACGAAAACATTCACTTTCTTTTGACTTTACAAGCACAGTTGTTCAGAATGATCTTTTCATATGAAGGAGGAAGACACCGTTGATGCATCTACATTATCATTATTAAGGCGGCTTAATCACCCTCCTTGCATTGGAGGAATGGGAACTCAAAAATGATCAAAATCCAAGCAAATTGGCGATTGCCTAGTTCTACAAATTCGAATAAATGGAATGGAAAGTACTCTAAGTCAAAAGGTCTTCTATAGTCTGCAGATTTCCAACACAAGCACTATAAACAAGACTGAATTTCCCTTCCAATTTCATTTCATTCAAGGAGAAGAACTGATGTAACAAAGGATCCTATAAAGCATTCGTGCCTCGCTCACAATAAGACCACTGGCACCCAAACTGAGGAAATTAATTAATCTTAGCCTTACAATTTTGAAGATACAAGTCCAAGTGAAAAAAAAACAAGTAAACAACAATGCCTCAATATAATTGTTATGGAGAATTATCTATGTAACAACATGAATATCTAAAATCATCACCACACGTTCAGGCCTATATCACTCTCCCCTAGTTAAATGAGCTCACACCTAGTTTGATCAGAGATTTGATGAACAGATCATTATTTAGCGGCATTTAAGATTTCATTCTTATCGTCAGCCACACCTTTGATTATTAATCTTTCTAAGTTGCGTTGTAGGACCGTAAAACAATATAAAACACAAAAAAATGACCTTCAAAATACATGAATATCCCTCCCATTCATGTTAGCCTCAATCCTATCAACACTCACATGGACCGTTAAAACTATACCACTTAAATCTTGCAATGTCAACTGGTAAAAATTTTCTAAGGACTGACTATTAATACAACAAACCTCTAACTCAAATTAAAGTAGCAAAACTCTTCAAAAACAAGTTGACATAGGAAGGTAATGAAATAAAATTTGATATGAATTAATGATAAAAAGCAGTGAAAATCCAAAAGGTCAATATTTAACAAAAAACAAACCAAGCCTAATCTATGACATTATGGCCTAGTGATATAACCATTGATTTATCTTAAACTATAGACAAGTTCGGGCCTGTTTGGTTGACGACTTCAAGCAGTTTCAAGCGGAACGAAGACAACAACAACAACAACAACAACCAAGCCTTAATCCCACTAGGTGGGGTCAAGCGGAACGAAGACGATTTAATAAAATTAACTAGCCAAACAATTCTGATTCATCCCGTAAATTTGAATCCATTTTATAAGCATAAAACGGCTTCAAGGCCACGAAGCCGAAACCATCGAAAAGGTGGTTTCAGACTCGCGATCGCTTCTTCTTTTTTCTCAGATTTTTCAAAAAACATATCTGGGGATAAATTTGGTATTTTTATTAAGACTAAAATTAAGGGATAATTAAATCTGATAAATTCAAAATTTAAAAATAATAATAAATCATCTTTTGACTCATAACCACATCCCTTAAATATCTCAAGTTTTGATATATATCCTCGTGAGAATTTTAAATTAATAATATTCAAATAAATTATAAAATTTTGAATAAATATTTTTTATTTACTTTTATTATAAAATTTATATATTTTTATTATTTTTGAGATTTTATTGTGAGATAAAGTAGTTTCTAAATTAATATTCATCCAAACAAAAATAAATTAAAGTAGATTCAAAATTAGTTTCAAGCCACCTTTCATCCAAACAAAATTTAAATTTGAAACTGCTTCATTTATCTAAAACCGCTTCAAACTTTGAATCCGATTCTATTTATTTTGAATCTGAATCCGCTGTCAAACAGGCCCTTCAAATCTTAGCCAAAAAAAAATAAAGAAAAATCCTTAGCAGATCTAAAACTTTTGTGACTGATTCATAAAAAATCATCAAGCTGCATAGCAAATCCACTACAAGCACCAGGAACCCAATTTCAAATCCACTACAAGCACCAGGAACCCAATTTGGAAACTCACGAAGCACCTTTTTCAATCACCCAAGGGAATTTATTTTTTCTTTTTTGAAAATCAACCTTAACCTATTTTGCATTAAAAAACAAAAAGCAATTATGAGAAGTACTAACACGCAATACGATGGCAGAGAACACAGTTGGGAGGGTCATACCCTCGTCCCAATTGACATACTCAAAGGAAGCAAAAATACTAAGAAATCAACCACTTTGTTGGCGAATTTGTATACATGCAACTTCTGAAGGAAAATGAAACATGTACAAAAAGAGGGTAAGTGTTGTGCATGTCACATCCTCTCGTCACTCTAAAGAGGCCTGCTATGATGACTGAAGAGTTGCCTTCAAGCTAAACTCCTTGTGCCCTGTCCACCCATTAGCTGGCCAGGTTCAATGCCTGACACACATTGCTACTTTCAACGCTTCGACATAAACCTTCAAGCCTTGAGCTGCCAAGAAGTTGCCTACGTGCTCTCCAAGAACCATTCCAACTCCCGTAAAGTCATTTTCTTTTACTGCTCTATCAAAGTTCACTTTAATCTAACCCGAGGGTTAGAGATACCAATAGGCAAGAAAGGAGTTACTCAAGCCAAGGTAGCTCATGGAATCCTAGCACAACAAGTTAAAGAGACTAGAATCAACCGCGAGACTCCCACGTCTCTGGGGATCATCCCGAGGAAATCGCAAGAAATCCATGCAGAGACCTGGGGATAGCCCCTATGATGTCGGTGCAGCATCCCCAAGAATCTCCTCACAAGATCTCGGAATAAATGACCTGTGAACTAGAGACCCCCGAAGTCTCCAAGAGGTCGCCAAGCGGCGCAAGCCTTTTCAGGTCTTCTGGACCCTCGTGGTTGCATCCATTGGGATGAGATGCCTAGTCTATGTAACTCCAAAAAAACCACTAAGGTGCCCCCGCCGCCTCGAGGAAATCACAGAACACAGAGTGAAGGCCTGGGGATTTCCCTTGCGACATCGACAAGGCAGCCCCAAGGACCTTGGGACATCCCTAGGACCATGGTACAATGCAATTAAAGAGATTGAAATGCCAGCATTTTGGGTCACGCAAAGTATGATGTATAACTTGCGAAAAAAGAAGTTAAAAAGATAATAATAATGGCCCTTCGTTGCCTTGATGCAGTTGGGTCATACTCCAAGAAGCCGATAGGGTTGGTGGCAGGGTCAGTTCCATGTTGATTTGAACAAAGTCAATAAATTATGGCTCTCCAATTGGTTGCACGATCTAGTTGAAACCAAACCTTTTGGTAATATGTTGATATTGCCTGTTGTAGTCCTCCAGACTGTCCGGTTTTAAAACAGAAGGTGTTAAATCACTAGTAGGAGGATCATGTCAGATGGTTTGGACATGACCGAACTGTTCAGCTATTAATTGCTGATTTTCGGTGGTTGTTGCTAGACTATCTGACGCTAAATGGGACGATAAAGCGTTCATCTTATGAAGGTCATTCAAATGGTATGGTTATAATCTAACCTGTATAGTTTTGCTACTGACCAAAGGCAATTACTAGGCCGTGCAGTCTAAGATTGCGCTCACCCGATGTTTGTAAAGCCAAAAGCTCTAGATTGCATGTGCTCTTCCACATCATTTTGGGGCGCCTCCACTTCATGCACCTCCTAGGGCAAAGATTCTAAGGTCATGTTCTCTAGTCTTCCAACACTAAGTCTGAAACTTGTTAAAGTAGAGAACACTGCAACAATAAATTGATAATCATTAAGGACATTTTTGACATTTTCATCTGAACTACACCTCCAGAGGGGCGAGAAGCAATGGGGGCAAGGCCTCTTCATTCAACTAACCTAAGTTGGGACAGCTTTGTAGTAAATATGTTAACAGGAACAAGATAAATCTTGGTTGAAACTTAATATTTTAAAATAGAAATAAATAAGAAATTAGTATAAATCTTTAAGTATAATGAATCCAAAGTTGCCCAAAAAATAATCTCACGACAATACTAAGTAAAATAAACAACATAGAATCTAAACTGCTAAATCAAATGAAGAAAACAAAAAAACTAAATTTAAGTCCACAACGAAAGCATAAATACTGTTGAAACACCAATGTGGTTGGTAAATGAATGTGGTTTTGAGTGTACATGAATATCTAAACAACGTACAACCTTTTAACGAAAAGTGTTCATATTCCAAAATAAATTAACATCAATATTACCATGAATAGTTTTTCTTTTTTTATTTCACCTTTAATGGTTATTGATTCAAAGGAAAAACTTTAAAAGCTCCTTAGAAATCAAGCAATGATAAAAAAAATTAATAAGGCATAATACATTTCACCACTTTTACTCATGGAATAAACATATACTTGGCTGAAGTTCTTATATTCATAATAAACTTTACAAATGTCATGTAGCATAAACCATGAAAAGCAAACATATTACTCTAAGGGCCTATATGAAAAAATAATCATAAATATTGCATTGTTCAGATGGAGCAGACCATCGAGATTCATTTATATTTAGATGGTATCAGATTAGGAAGGTGATTGGCATAGGTATAGGTCATGAGTCCCAATGTTGCACAAACCAAACCAGATTAAGAACACTGTTGCATCTAGTTCATGGTTGGATCATTGAACCAATCCTTAAACCGGTCGAACCAATAATTCACTTTTATTTTATATATTTAAAAGAATAATAGTTTCATAATATCATAATATAAAATGTTAACAATAATTAACTTGATCATTATATTTAATCATTATCATCAATAAAACATATATATATATATTACCTTCATGAAAATCAATTAATTCATTACTATTGGATTGGTTTGATCTTGTCTAATGTACAATCTGGTTTTGACATCCTACCAAATCGAAAATAAGCTAGTTCATAATCAGACCAATCAGACCAGCTGGTTTAGTCCGATCTTTAAAACACTAAAGAGTTCTAAGGACTCTACCAACTGCCTGTGATTCCCATCTTTAGCCCTTATCGTCAAAATTACTCCATTGTAGATTCACACTTGTCATGTCAACTAAGGAGCATTATGGGTCTACTTTCCCTAGTCAAGTTAATAAGCATGCTTGGTAGCATTTGCCTTAATTCAATTAGATCATTGTGATCTTGGTGATCTCAATTCTAAAATTAGATTTCACATATTTTGTAACCTTCATTGCATATTGAGGATAAACTTAGAGAAAGTCGGCTTAAATGATTTGGACATATAAATCATAGGCCGATTAAAGCTCCCTTTAGAAAATTTGAATTCTTGGATCTTGTCTATGTACGAAGAGGATGAGGGAGAGCAAAGAAGGCATGACAAAAAACTACAAGGTGTGATCTTAATTACTTAGACTTAAATCAGAATTTATTAATTGATAAAGCGCAGTAGAAATAAAAGATTCATATAGCCGACCTCACCTAATATGATTAAGACTTAATTGTTGTTGTTGTTGTTGTTGTTGTATTGCTAACTATTCAAGAATGATATGATTAAAACTTAATGAAATATCGCTCTTAGTTTTATATTTACTTTTGTTCTGAGATGAAATTAAAAAACAATTTCGTTTTGGCATTTGTGTCATACATGGTGGATAATGTGGAAAAATATTTCTCAATACTTTTAAGACTTACATGTCAAGTCAGAAGATACTATATTAATCTTCTTGTTTAAATAGACCTCAACAAAATGTTGTTAAACAAATACATAAACATTTGGTTGCACATACCTTCTACTCCATATGGGGGTTCTGCTAAAATATTAAACTAATGAAGTTCTCATAGTGTGTTACCTTGTCAATCGTATGCCCACTTTTATCCTTAATGATCAAATCTCATTATCTATCCTCTTTAATAAAAATGATGCTTATAATCCACCTTTCTGTACATTTAATTGCACCTGTTTCATCCATCTCCCGTGCTCTAGTCGGGATAAGCTACCATATCGATCATTAAAGTGTCTTCATAGGGTACTTTTACCACCTAAAAGAATATCCTTGTTATTCCCCTCAACTACATTGAGTCTTTGTTTTGACTAATGTGATTCCTTACTAGTGAACCAACCACCTCAGAAGCCATCTTAGAGGTATTCTAGTTCCTATGCCTTTATTTATTCCTTCCCATACAAAACCACTAATACTTGTAGGAAAACCTCTTTAAGTATAAAGTCGACAACTTCAATTTGAGATGGTTATCGTATATCCCAAGTACACCACTCTTCCAAATTCCTATCCAATCCTAAATTCTACCTATCCTTAAACTTCTTGATCTTATTACTTTAAAAAAGGATACTCGACAATAAACTAGTTTTCACCCTTTATATCACTTCCTATGTTGCCTTATTTCCAACTACTTTGCCCTGACATCAATATCTACTCTCAGATCTTTAACAGAGGCACTGCCTTGTCCAAAGTGGCGACAAACTATAATGGATGAGATATCAACATTACACTCTAACATCTAGGGCTTGGCTCCTTTACACTCTAAAGACTTCCACATATAGCTTAATAGATCATCTAAAGACTAGACTTATAGTAAAAGGACACTCAAATATGTAGCGCCAACAATATTAATACCTTCTCTCAAGTGCCCAAGATGGCTTCAACACATCTATTTCTACTCTAGTATCAGTTTCCCAGTGGCCATTACATTAGCTTGATATTAAAAGCAAATTTCTTTATGGAGACTTGGATAAGAAGGTTTATATGGAGCAACCACTTGGATTTGTTGCTCAAAGAAAGTCGAATGTGAACTGAAGAAGTTACTATATGATCTAAAGCAGTCTCCTTAGACTTTGATAAATTAAGTTTAGCACTAATTGAGTTTGGCATATCACACAATATGTCAAATCACTTAGTATTCTGCAGGACATCAAATCCTGAAAGAGAGAATCTTCTTATTGCCAATGTAAATGACATCATCACCCAAAATATTTTTCATATGAGCCCATTTTGATAGATTCTACTAAGTTTGACAATTAAGTTATTATTTTATTTACATATTAGCCTGCCTGTTTAGCTAAGTTAAAATTAACCTGATTATTTTTAACTATGCATATCATATCATATATAAATTTAATATTAAAAATTAATTATATTTTACATCATACACATAATTCAAAATAAAAAAAAAAACTTTATTTCACATCCTATACACATGCTAAAATAATAACTAATATAACATCCTTCACATATTCTAATATAATAACTAACTTCATTTTATAATTTACAACTTTCAACAAAAAATATTTTTGCCAAAATTTAATTTTAATCTTGTCAAAATTAATATTTGCAAACAAACAGGCCCTTAATTATGAAACCAAACAGAATCCATTAAAAGGACTCATATGAAAAAACATTTGTGCGGAAGGAACACAAATGGTACATTTACATTTTTATAGACCTACATGGAATGTGGGTTTTAGCTCAGAAACCTAAATAGAATTACCTCAAAATAACAAAAATATTGAGTCGATTAAGAGTTGAATCGATTTTATTTCAAGTGAGTTGACTTCAAGTCACAAACATCTAGTTGAGTTTAAACCAAGTAAATACGAGCGAGTTTCGAGTTTAGGGTAATTTGCTTACCCCTTACAGACAACAAAAGTAATATTTAAAAAATGCATTGTATCTCGCGCAAAAACAACAACCAAGCCTTAATCCCACTAGGTGGGGTCGGCTCTTCCTCTTTGTACATGGGCAAAATCCAGTAACTCAATTTTTCTAACTGGAGCTTCAATTGGCCTGCGATTTAGATGTCCAAACCATCGAAGCCGACTTTCTCTTATCCTCAATTGGTGCAACACCAACTTTCTTTCGGATATACTCAGATATGCATTGTATCTCGCGCAATATTGAAAAATACAAAGTGTATCTGGTGTAAAAAAAATAAATACAATATATCTTGCGTAATATTTAAAGACACAAGATGTATCCATTGCTATATTTAAGAAATGAAAGGCTAATACGTAAATAAGGTGAGATGAAGTGTTATGAATGTAAATGTCTCTTCAATTCAAGATACCTATATTCTAATTCTCTAATCTTATCCTAGTCTATTCGACTAGCTTCTTTACCTGCATTCGTCCATGATATGAGAAACCTTGCTCACTTGTCACCCGAGCACCGATTTAGCGACCTTTACACACTTCTCACTATATTCAAGCAATACAGTGAGTTACTTTTAGGAAACATTCTAGCTTTAGTGCAATTTCTTAAATGATTTATGTCATACTAATTCGATAAGTTTTATGCTAGTTGTCAACTACCTATTGCAACCATCTACATTTCTCATCTAAGACTTAGGACCCGACAAAGACGCATATGCTCATTAACTTAACATGAAATAAAAATGAGATGATTGTAATCTAAGTTCCAACAGAGCATTTTACCAATCTTGTGTATAAGCACCCTTGATTTGGAGATACAATCAGCATGGATATCATAATTTACTTAATCTGCATTCTTAGCCATTTGTTGTGAATGATTTCTTGTGTTAGATCGTAAAATGCATGAAACTGTGTATGCAACCACTTTTAATGATTTTAAAGTGAATTAATTATCAGGTAGATCGTTCAAAGATCTGAAACATTAAAAATAAATGGAATTTGACCTTCAGAGAGAGATCAACAAATGATGCAAGAACATGCATACACATATTACAGAAACATGCATAGACATATGTTTGTTGCTTGTAGCAAGGGCCCATTTGTTTGTATATGTATCTGATGTACACATACATCATAAGTAAATGCAGCACGTAAACTTTTATAGAATTTTATCCTTATACATATACAACGATAACCACTATGCCTTTATCGTACTAAGTGGGGAGGCTACATGAATCTTTTATTTCCACTACACTCTATCAAATAACAACTCCTCATTTATCTCTAAGTATGTAAAATCATTCTTTATAGTTTCTTAACATGTATTTTTTGGTCTACCTCTTCTTCTATTTACATGGGAAAGATTAAATAACTCAACTCTCCTTGCTAGAGTTTTTATCAATTTATGATTTATATGTCCAAATCATCTAAGTCAACCTTCTCCAAGCTTATCCTCAATTGAGACTACTTCAGTCTTTTCACAGATATACTCATTTTTCATCATATCTTTTCATGTATATTTACTCATTCACCTTAACACCATCATCTCTGCAACATATTTTATTTGTATGTTTCAACTTTGTAGGTCAACATTCAACACCATATAATATTGCCGACCTAACCACTGTCATATGAAATTTACCTCTAATTGAGTTAAATTTTTCTATCATACAATACACCAAATGCATTGCTCAACTTTATCCATCTTGTTTAGATCATGCTAATATCACTATCTATTTCACTATCATTTTGTAAGAGAGGCATCCTCACAAAATACATGAAGATCCACTCACTTACCCACACACAAATACTACTGGAAAATACAAGAAAGTACATATATATATAGTACAATACATAATATAAAAGGGTAAGAAATAATAACCAAATTCATGGCAGAACAATTAAAGTATAGATAGCAACATCCAACAATAATAGGAATCTTCTTTCGTTGATTTGAGATTAGCAGACTAATAATCCAATTAGCATCATGAACTATATTAAACAGAAAATAATTCTCCATCAAAGAAGATTATACCCCATTTGAATGCTTATTAAATTTTGTCTAGTAATTAAATCTTCTTTTTTTGAAAAATAGAAATTAAATCTTGGATCATCAAATTCTGGAATAACTTCATCGATAATAAACTTTAGCCATCCCATGATGATGCAAGAGAATGAGCGCGTGACTTCAGAATTTCGAAATCCAAAAGTAAATGCTGCCAGAATTTTGAAAGTCAATTGAAAATTAAACAACAATGAAAGAGAATCTAATATACAGTTCAGTACTATTGAATTTAAAGGCCCAGGAAAAATATATAATGTTAGCAGATTTCTTGGTTTCCAATAAAATCTCCAAAATTCCACAAAAGCAATTCATTGAAACAATTCAAATAATGTAGTCTCGAGATATCAGTATAAAATGATCTTATAATTCAATGAACTACTTGGTCTATGAATATTTTGCTCTAGTTAATCCAGAGCGATACAGCCTATGACTTTCACGACCCGAGCTAAATATGAAAAATCTTCTACATTCACCAGATACGCACACAGGATAACTGTCAGTCAAATGAAGCATAAAAATAAACACAACATGACCAAAGTAAAAGATGTCTGAGGTAGGAAAATGGAAAGTTAGATCAGAAGAGAACCTCCTTCTCATACAAGGATTCAAAATTTTGTGATAATTTTTCCACCAACTGCACAAGTTCAAGTTGATCTCTGTATGCCAAGCGTATGTTATGCCAAACCTGACAATATAGACAGAAGTTACAGATGGCATAATTTGTGAACACTACAGCACCAAATATAACAAGAAATACAGCAATGATAAAAAAAAAATATTCGCAACCAGAAGATTACTGATAAGTTTCAATTGATCCAATCCCAGGCCAAAAGAAGATAATTGTGTTAATCCCAGAAAAATGTTTCAAGATATGCAAAGAGATTTTCCACTGCACTTTTTGGGTTATTCTAGCATGTCCTCTTCCTCTAAAACAAATAAGCTCGTACCAAAAATGTGTGCACGTGAATTTGCGAAAAAACAATTGTCTGGGATAGTTTGCCTATTCCCGATTCTTACAGCACACGGATCACAACAATCAATTTAAAACTTGACAAATCAATCATCATATTTTCTACAAACAAATAAACAGTGCTAAACATGCAGGGCAAACAGAGAAAGAAGAATTTAGAAGTGTACAGATTAGCAATGGAACAATAGCAAACTAGCTTATGATCCGTGTGCTGAAAGAATACATTATCCACATCATATGTAAGGGAAAAAAATGAAAGCATTCACAAAATAGTGCTAATACATATTGTCTGTGCATATTGAAATGTGGTCGTCCCACAAGCCGCACTAACTAGGATAGCTTTAATTTTAAAAGAAACTTCATTGCTCAATGATCAAATGACTCAGATTGGCAAAGTCACTTCAAGAAATTAACCTCATCAAAGGATGCTTCCCAACAAGACAAAGTGCTGGAAAACAGAAAATAGTGTTCACCAATTGGAAGCAGAAAGAAGTAAAAGAAGGGGTAGCTAACTACCACAAAGGAAAAGAAGCTTTGAGATGAATGAAAAGTGAAGATCGAATAGACTATAAGAAATAAAAGCAAAAAAAAATTGTAATGGCAAAAGTTTTACAAATAATACCCTTGATGGATGTCGCATGACAAGCTATCTTTATCTAGCAAATTATATTAATATTATCGAAGACCTACACCATGACCGCTGTATGTTTATGGTAGAACAGAATTTCTGTGCATGGGATATTGGGATATGTGGGTGACATTATCAAATGAGCAATGGAAAAGATTTCAACTTGGCAGACAAAAACATTATACAAAAGAAACATAAATGACTGCAGTTGGCAACCAAACTACAGCTACTAAAAACATGTGGCACATAACCAAAACTTTGTTCTAGACCAGGTTTACGATTTTCACAAAAATGAAAAGCCCCCATACGTTCTTAAATCTATGTAAATTTTTTGTGCGCAGAGGAGACAGATTATAAATAAATAATTGGAACATTTTTTTTTAATTTTCAGACACAAGATAAAGCATGTAAAATGATTGGCAATCAGAGTACACCAACTCAGAGTATGTAGCAAATAATATTAAAAGTTTTTCTCAAGTGAAGTTAATGACAAAAATGATAAGCCTTAATTCCTTCTTGTAATCTACAAATGAATAAAATACAGGAAAACAATTAGAAGAAATGCCAAATCAAATTTAGTACTCAAGACATATTTGCTAGATACGCATTCTTGTCAAAGAGCATTGAAGCACATAACAAGAGACACGAAAAAGCAGATAAGCCTCATCTATAGCAAAACCTCTAAAGCATATAAATTATGCAAAAATAGATCCACCACAAGGTCCAGCATTGAGCTCGTGGAAAAAAAAAATTAAACATCAATAAATTTCAATGAAAAAGAAAAAGAATCTAAACATTACTCAAATACAAAAGATATTGAAGCTCAGACCTCCCGAACATCCTCAACAAAAGCTTCATGCATGCCGCCATAAGCCCCAACAGCCAGTCTTAAATCTATAGTACGGAAGTCCAAAGGGCGAGAAACCATTTCAGGTAAACCAAGAATACCATCATCATCATTATCATTTGGATTCAGCAAGGAAGTACCAATTAAATTGCAAAATACTTTTGATTCATCAGCTGAAACAGCAGTTCGTAGAACATAATGACATTTTTTCATAATTGCATCTGACACAGAAACAGGACTTCTTTCCTTTTGTTTCTTAATGGACTTCTGTTGTACACGTCCGGCAGTTGCCTGAGCCAACACAAACAAAACAGCTTTCTGCACCAAAATAATGAGAAAATTCCAAGTACCAATAATTAGACTCAAAACTATAGGATTAATTACATAGCAGATCAGTAAGGTCAAGCAGAAGTCAAACAACAATAGGATAGGAAAAAACAAATTAATGGAAACAAAGGGAAGACAAAAAAAAAAAGAAAAATGCAAAGTTAAAAACACACTGCTATCCATAGCTAACAGTCTCTATACAACTTTTTGCAATACCAAAAAACAATAAGAAGCAACCAATTAATAATTTACCTTAGTAGGCCCTGATGCATTCCCCTTGTAGACCTCTTTGCTGATTGAATGCAGCAGAATTTCTTTTGCCCATTCAGGAGGATCCTTCTCTAGAGCACTGTAGATGCACCTTCTGATCCGAGTCCCAACATTGGTAGGTAATTTTTTCACAGGTTCAAGCAGCTGTGCCCACTCGGGGAGAGTACTAGTAGTTACAACTATTGTTTGATAGTCACCAACTGTTTCAGAATCCTTGCAATCAACTTGCAATTGTTCAGCATTTTCTTTTACAGAGTCAGATATTTGCCTCTCAGCCTCTGCAAGTAGCTGAGATTATTATAACTTAGTAAGCCTAGCAAATTGCCACAATTCCTATGAACCTAAAAGCATTCATCATTAAAAAAAAAAGAACAAGGATTTTGAAAATCCTTGAACAGGCTGTGGCAAATCAAATAATAAGTACATTACATTCAATTGTTGTAGTAAATATACTCTAAGCTCATCATATGCCAACGTGACAAAGTATATCTCTATTGAGATGTTATTGATTAACTAATTTTACATCAAAAACAAGGCAATATACACATCCAAGATGGCTATGAATAGAGAATGCCATAAGCTCAAGAAGATAGCAAACAAGCACAATACATGAAAAGGTTAGTTACTGCCTACGCAAATTCGCATATTTTTGACGTGAAATTCGCATGTTTTTCCTGTAAATAATTTATTTAACATTTAAAAATACAATGATTTCTTTTAAAGCTAACTTGCTATGAAATTTGATTTTGGATACTATCGTGCTAGAAGTTGTTGAATTCTTTGATGACCGCATAGCCAGTATGTAAGAAGCAGCAGTGCAAAATCTGGCACTCGCAAACAAGAAAATAAAACAATATGAAATTCAATATAACTGTTGAAATTAAGGCACACATACAAGATTGAGGTGATGGAGACAAACAATGCACCGGAGCAAAAGAGAGTAGAACAAGCATGATCACAGCAGAATTGAAGACAGTCTTTAAATGCAATACACTCCTAAATTGGTAAATGTTAATTAACATGTAACATCTGAACCGTCAAAAATCTTGACCTTTTTCATTATCGAGTCCAGATTATTGACGATCGAGACATTAGAGATAAATTTCTACTACCTGTTAAGTCCACTATAATTTTATTTGCTATCTATAATACATTACAAATTGTATTTTCATCTCAATATATGATTACATCAAATTAGAATTGCCTTGTAAGATCATTTAATAACCTCAAGTATTACTAATATATTCTCCATTACCTTCTCTTCCTTGTTCCCTCTGTGTTGTGTTATACCTGTCATATTTCATGCAGGGACCGTTAGAATAGACTCGGTAGGCAAACTAAGGACTTGTTTAATTTGAGGGTTAAATTTTAGACAATGAAAAAAAAAATTATCTTATAAATTTAATAGAAAAGAAATATAATTTAATATTAGAAAGTGTGTAAAATGTGAAATAAAGTTAATTTTAATATTTGTATTTGTGTTGGATGTGAAATAAATTTAATTTTTATAGTTGAAATTTGCGTTGGGCAGAAAAGAAGTCTAAACCAAACGAGCCATAAAAGTCCAAATAAGCAAGATATTAAAAGAAAAATATATATCATGAGTTAGCAATAAATATTTAAATAAAAGTTACACAAGCATCTTACATAATTTTTATGATATCATTTATACGTATAAATATCAAAATAAACATCAAGTTTATGCATAAATCATTTCTTAAGGTGAGGAATATTGAAATGAACCAAAATTTGAGTTATTAGTGTTACGCAAATTGGCACTATACATACGATTTTTGGATGATGAATAGAGCTTGGTTTAATCTAACATTTAAAAAAAAATTAAGGATGAATTTCTTCTGTGTCCAAGAATTCATTTTAAAATCCTAAAAGAGTTCTAGATGAGGGATGAGAGAAAAGATGGACTTGAGTGTAATTCACACCTAGATTAACCTAAAGAAAGAGGATAGCGATTGGAACCAAGAAACGCTCCAAAACTTCTTTGGTCCTGAGATGGTGTTGAGGATAGGTAGACTACCTAGACTTAGTAGAGAGGAGAGGGACAGCCTAATATGGCTCAAAACTAATTCTAACAAAGCCCCCACCTCAGCATTGTACAAAGATCTTTGAGATGGAAAACCTGAACTCAATTAGGAAAGCTTAGCCTCAATTTGTCACTTTCCTGTGAAGAATGTGCCACAATGTTATTCCTACCTTCTCATGGCTCAAGAGAGGGGATTATGCGAAAATAACAGATGCCCTTGAGGTTGTTTTCCTAAAGAGAACATGCAACACTTTGTGAGTGCGAGTTCACTAGCGCAGTCTTTGATGCACTATTTAAGCCGAAGGAAGAGTTAATTGCTAGACGCAACCAAACGGCACAAAAGGAGGCATATCTAAAGTTGTAGGTCACACGCACACCTTCCCCGTATTATGTCCAGTGCAACACCGCCAACCGTAGGAACAAAAAAGGAAGACTGCCACCACTGAATTGAAGGAAGCCAAATTACAAAAAATGTAGTTTGCAAACTTCCAAACAGCTGCAGATCACTACTCAACTAGCAATGATATTCGCCCCAACCAACTGAATTCAGAATCCCAATAGTCTAGAAGCACTATTGTTTCCTCCTCCAGTCCATCCCACTAGCAAGGAGAAGGAGAGCAATACCCCCAAAGAAAGCCCAAACCTGCTAGAGACAACAAGGATTTATTTTGTACTAACGCTTTTCTACAGGTTCATCCACCTAAAGCGAATCTAGCTTAAGACCTGGGATGCGAAGCCGATCACCAACATTCGATCCCAGTGCAAACCAGCCCAGGCTAGCTGCTGCAGTTGACCCTGCTGCTATTCCAAAAGATGTTTCTATTGCAGCTACTGCTGAAGTTGTTTTTGCGGCTGTAACTCACTCTGCTCATTCTACTGCAGCTGCAGCTGCACCTCATTCTGCTGCAGCTGCAGCTGATTTTGCTGCTACTACGACCTGCCCAACTCCATCAAACCAGTTAGCACAAGGTCATGACACTAACTGGAGCACTTCTTCCACAACTTGCAGTCACAAGTTCGAAAGAACCCAGCAGATCCTGAAGCAATCAAAATGGTGGCTACGCTTTACCACACGTGAAGAGCTCGCAACGAATGTGTTCACAATAAACCCTTCCCGTTGCTTAGATTCATCGCTACACTAGCTCACTTTAATGAAGCTTAAGAGCAGCCTTTATCCAACGTGAGGAACTAGGATCCTATTAGCCTTAATATCTATGGTAACCCCTCTACATCCTACTAGGATTCCCTACCCCCACGATGGATTAAGGCTAACTATGACGACTCTGTTAAACAAAACAGTACGGCAGGCACGGGAGGTGTGATCAGAGACACATTTATTACTTTGAAAATTAACAAATCCCTTACATGATTCAAATCTTGACTCTTCTTTCCTTTTTTTTTTGAAAACAATATTTTTTCTTTTGTGGAGGTAATAAATACATACATACAAAAACACGCACATATATTTTCTTTTCCCCTCCTTTAGGTCCTACCTTCTTGTATAGAGTGCCAAAAGATTGTCCCTTGCTTCCACGAAAATCTTATAGCTTCCTTTTTAGCTCTTTTATAGTTCTTGTAAGCCTCAATGTCCTAAGACTTCGATAGTTTTCTACCTAATTCCTTTTGTTCCATAATTGCTATTTGAACCTCTTCATATTTACCAAGACTCCCTCTCACAAGCTTCATTATCTTTAGACTTCCCAAATACATCTCTCGCCACAACTTTAATGTCATTAGTCATCTCAACTCTTTAGCATTTGGTCAATATTGAAGTCTCAAAATACCCTCTCTACCTAATTTCTATTTTAAAGCAATCAACTCCTTTCAAGTTTCACCATTGAGTTTTCAATTATCAAACTAAACCATTACATCACCTTCAAATTTTGGCATCTAACACCACTAGTGTGTTGAATGATTAGAGCTTCCACAGGGATAGCATTGCAATCCAGACATAACATTCTATTAGCTTTCATTAGAAAGTAATCTATTTGATTGTTATTTCTCAATTTTAAAGATAAGGATGGCAATTCATGTCGATGAGAAATGTTTGAGTCAACTAGTTTCAGCATGACCCATCTATCCACCACCTGAACCCAACATACATAATAAACATATCAAAACTAGTTTTTTAGACAAGTGATCCGAAAAACGTCAACCCATAGGGGCAAATATAGTAAGGGAAGATCCAAGCAGTCAAGCGCAAAGGTCATCATTAGCCTCAATTCATACAAGGAGCAAGGAACGAGAAGGATGTTATTGAGTTGCATGCAATGAGAGACCACGATGGTGTTGACTTAGAAGAACAAGTCGACTGCATCTACTACTTGTCAAAAATGATTCGAAGAACAGGCTAATGGTGTTGAATTTGGTGTTGATTATAGTGAGTTGAGAGGCTTGGCAACTACATTTACTGGTTGTTAAGGGCCATCATGCCCGCTCCGAGAAGATCGGTCATGAGGAGGCAGAGTGCAACAGTGAAGAGCACGAAGGTGTTGGCTAAATAAATTAAACCATGGATGCTTGGAAAGCTGGAAACTAAAAGCATATGCTACTTTTTTTTGTTTCTTTCAGTAAGAGGGTCGAGTCATAGGAGTTAAAAGCCTACAACTAGATAATAAAGTTGTAAGGACAAAGCTTGGATAGCTTTTTTATCATTTTAAAGCAAACTTAGGTTTGCAAATGGATTTGAATGAAATTGGACTCGAGAAGGCGTAATGGGCCAATGAATGAAGAATTATTCAAAAGATAATAAAAATTTATTTTATAGTTAATTAATTACATAGATTATAAACAGGTCATGTTGGGGTTTACCTATCAACCCAAGTTTCAATTCTTTAAATATGAGTTGGCTTGCTTATGATTGATCCTCATATCCTCATACAAGATAAGTGATAAACCCATACCCAATTAAACTAAGTCTAGTGTGGGTTGGGTCAAATCACTGCCCATATTTTAAGGGTAGTCATGCGAGATTTTCTTATTTTAAAATAAGCATTTACAACAAAACCAAAAAGCCTCAATCAGCTGCACAGATTTTTCCACTTCATGCAAACATATGTAAAGCAACATTCTTCGTGAACACAAGCAATTCAAATTAATGTTTTATTAACTTATCTCAAGTAATTTTTTTATTTAACCCTTTCTCTCTTCAAGTTGGTGACTTGATTCACCGTCACTTCATTTATTAAAATCACCAAACTTTTATTGCATGTACAATCATATTTATATACAACTGGAATCCCTTCGATTCTAAGAAGTTCCTCCTGATTAACTCATTCACATCTCACCTATCAGAACTATATTATTCATAAAAAAATGCTTTATAGAATCTCAATTGAATATGCTTAATTAACTCATCTATAATCAAAGTTAAAGACAATAACTCAAAATAGAACTTTGGCATAGTCTAATCATAATAAGAACGCTTTACGAATCCTTGTTAGCAATTCTATTATTAGTCATCGTTCTGTCACATAAATTCTTGAAGGCATTCAAATTTTTAATGGTCAATGCCCACCAAAAAACCTCTCTTAGTTCTCTGTTTTGTGCCTTTTCATCATCGATAAGAATAGTATGAAGATCCCTCTTGACGTATGAAGCATGGACACTTCAAGAACCACGCCGTGTCCGTGTCGGACACACGTACACTCGGGGACACCGTATCGGACACACCACATGGTGTGTCCTAACAAAATAATATTAAAAAATTTTAAGAACACTTCTTGGACACGCGAGGACACTTTGGGACACGTTAGGACACTTCTGAGATACATAAGACAGAATTGGATATATTTAATATTAACATTAAATTTATTTATTAATATTATATATTTTTAATAAAATTTATGAATATATCTATCTCATTTTTTTTATTATCGTTAAAATTTTATTTAATAAAACTAAAAGCCTATCTCTTATTATTATTAAAATTTTACCTAATATAAGTCAAAATTTTAAGTTAACCAAGTTAAATCAAATTTATTTCTCCTTTATTGCACTTAAGCCTTACGAAAATACCAATCGCAAAAAATTTAGAACTTCGGCTTCACTTTTATTCTTTTTTCATCAACACCGAAAGCTCTTACTTTTTCTTATTGTTGTGCTCACTGTGAATAAGCAAAATTGTATTTTCTCTTATTCAAAATGAACTCAAAATTTATATCCCAAATATTTTTAATGCGATGGTGTTTGTTCTCAAGTTCTTATCTTAATTTTATGAGACATCAGTACTACTTATAAGTTGTTCATACTTAAAAATTTAAATTTATATTATATTATATATATATATATATATATAAGTAAGAATTTTTAATTTTATTATTATATTTGGTGTGTCATGCCATATCCTTGTCCTATATTTTAGAAAATCACTGTGTCGTGTCGTGTCGTGTCACGTGTCCCCGTGTCGTGTCTGTGCTTCATTGCTCTTGACATCTCCGAACATTTACATCGATCCTCTTGAAAAACAAAAGCCTATTATTGATCTTTTAGGATTAAACTAAATTAATTATCTCATATGATATCTATTCTTAACTTTTGTTCAATAACTCTCTCCTGGAGTTTCATAGTATTCTCATAAGCTTGGTTGATTTCTAGTTACCATAATTTATATATATCCACATTGTGATAAAAACACTCTTCTTTCATTCAACAAGTATTCTCATAGTCATAAGTGTATTATTAAAGAGTCTCATACATTCAACATCAATATAACATGTATACTTCCATACTTCAATTAGTAGCTCATCTGCTCTACAAGCTCCATAAGACTTTGCCTTCTTTAAAGGCTCTTTCACTAGTGAAACTCAAGTCCCTTGTATATAAATGGCATTTCTTTCCTCAATGAAAGCACCTAAGTCTCCAAAATTATTTTGATAATCATTAAAGACCTTGTCAAATGTATTATCCATCAATCACCTTAAATCATCTCACGACATTCAAATTTGATTTCTCTCATTTAATCAAGCTAATATACGTATTCTTTCTACTTTATAGTTCCAGACATCTTTGTATAGACATTATGGAAATTTCAGCATAACTTGACAACCTTCTAAGCACTTTGTAGTTTTTGTAAAGTTAACTATCTTGACACTTTGGTAGCTTCTCGTATCAATTTTTTCCCTTAATTTATTTTGAATCTCACCACTGTATCATTATCTTTCTCATGAGGTCCACTAGCTTTCGACTATGCAAACATATCTCTTGAAAATCTCATTGGCCATTTTAATTCACACAACATCCACTCCAGTATCAAAATTCTCACTTACCCTTTAAGGTTTCACCATTTAGATCTAAATTGTCAAACTACCCTTAAATCGGTGAAGTTTGATACTTCCCAATAAGCATTGAGTGGATAGAGCTGTCTGGGATAGCCTTACAATCCCTACTTAAGTTTTATTAGCTTTTATCACAAGAAAGTAGCATATCTGAATGTTATTATTCCCATTGTTGATGGTAATTAGAAGAGAATTCTTATTGTTATGGAAAATTTTAGCTACCATCAAATCATAGGCCAAAGTAAACTCCAAAATGTCTTATCCTTTATTTCTAATTCCAAATCGATTATGTCTATGTCCAACATTGCTACTATTAAATGTCCATTTTAATCTTATATAAATAAAAAAAATTTCTATCCCTTGAACAATTCATCATTAAACTAAACCTTAATGTTTTCCGACAAATTAACTTATGGAGCATAACCACCAAAGAATTTAATAACCTATTCACAAAGAACTACTTTCACTAAAATGATTGTCACTCATTCTAACCTCCATTACATAATCCATTAGTTTTTAATTACAATGATACCTACTCTATTTCCATGGTCTCCAATCCAATGTACCACAATCTATATCCTCAATTGTCAATTTCTCTAACCTTCTAAGTAGTCCATTTTGTTTCTTAAGTGAGTGTTTACTATTATAGAATCATAAGCTAGAAAAAACTCCTAACATAGTATCACATCCTTCATTTTTAGACAAAATCCAATGGAAAAAAATTTTCATTACATATCCTTTACATAAGCTAAATGCAAGTTGTCCCAAAAGCTATTTATTAAATACACTTGTAGAGCATTAGCAATAATAGTGACAATAACAACAACCTCTGCATCAATTTCATCAAAATAATTACGTTGCTCATCTCTCAATCTCCATTACATCACCCTTTTGACACATCCATATAATACTACTCTATTTCTACTCTTCTCCAAGCCTGTGTACCACAACTTGTATCCTAATTTTCTAATTTATTTAACATTCTCACTAGCCAACTTAGTATTTCGAAGACAAGGCAAATTGATTCTCCTCTTGTATACAGTATCCACAAGCTCCATCATCTTCTTGTTACAATGTCAAGCTTCCAATTAATAAACCTCAATGTTAATACAAGTGATGAACCATTAGAACCTATTTCGAACCGAGACCAATTTAGTCATGTCATAAAAATTATCGACTTATCTTGAGATATGTGTGATGGGAACAAAAATTATGTTAAAAAGTATATAAAATGCTAAATAAAGTTAATTGATGTATTGAAAAATGATATAAAATGTGAAATAAATTAAATTTTTTATATTCAAAGTTGTCTAAGATGTGATAAAAATTAATTTAATATTATTATTTTATTCTTTATAATGAATTAACATGACTAAAATAGTATAGAGACCAAACAGACCCTTAAAGTGGGGAACTCCTTCTTATTAAATATCATATCTAACCATTGATATGTTGCATCGCTTGTAGGGAACATCCTCACCCTTGCATACTTGAACCGGCTGACACACATCCTCGCAAGTATGAAATGCCTCAACAAGCAATATGAGAGAAATATATCATAAGGAGTAAATTTATGTTGTTCATCAATCTACCACAAACCTCCTCCTTCCTCCAACATTGGACCAGACTGTAAAATAAAAATAAGATTGAACATTGGTTGAGTTGCATCAAAGAAATATTAAACCAGTATTATCTATATTAAATAGATTAAAATACCAATGGAAGCAAATTATATAGTTGCTTTCTATTGCCAATACCTTCTTGCAGTCAAGTAATTTACATTAGACGCACAGCCATAGCCTTTTTAAAATACAATTTATAAAGCATTAACTTCTAAAAGAAGTTCTTGACAATCATTCACCTGAATTGGCTACAACAGTATAAAGCAAGATTGTGTTATTTTCATGAGCCAATAACTCGATTAAGTAAAAGGGAAACAAAAAGGTTTGACTTTCTCTTACCATCGCATCAGCTTCCATTCCAGAAATTCCAGAAAGTGATCCAGAAAGTATACCACCATCACCCTGTAAGCAGCGAAACAATTTGGCACCTTCACGGCTATAAGCTTCTGATGCATCCATGCAGCCATTCATTGCTGAGACAGCTAGTAGATATCTTCGAGCTAACTCAGGCCATGTAAACTCATTAAGAGTCAAAGTCTCATACTTTGTTTCTTTTGCATGATTGTTCTCCGCATCCTTCTTTCTTCCCCTTCTAGGTCTCAATTCTCTAGCATCAAAATTCGGATCAACATAAACAGCAACTTTACACGAAAGCTCACCAATCAACACTTTTAGGAGTGAAGCATGAACTTTTGTTAGAAGAACACCAGTGCACCGTCCATATGTGCATGCTGCCAGCTTAGATAGAGCAGTTTCCCTCGCTGCTGAAGATTCAACAGGCATAAATACAATGTTATGATCATCAGATGTCACGCCAGATTCACAAGTAACCAGCAAATCACCTGCACTTTCATTTAACTGAGAACTTCCTTCCCTACAATGATGACTATCTTCTTTTAAGGATCCTGAATTATCAGGGACACAGGGCCATGGATCAACAAGTTCGTCAACCATTTCATCAACATTCAGAGTCTCATTGAGGCCTAAAATTTCATGAAAACGGCAAAGAAATTCCCATATCTACCATAAGCAAAAAATTTGTATATCAGAGAAGCAGGAGAAAAAAGTAAATAATATCCAAGAAAAGAAAACTTCAGGAAAAAAAATTACAAAAACCATAAAAATTCAAGCAGGCGAAACAGAAAACCTGATAAACATCCCCGACTAGATCTTGAGGAAGCTTATTACTCAATGTTCGCCCAGGTGGAACCGTGCAGTGACTTAAATGGGGCTCCTCAAACTCCTGCTGCACAGATATTTTGTTATCCATCCGTAAGCCATTTGATGAAACAGCTTCATCCATTCCAGTATTATTATGCATAGCAACTAAAAGACCACTTCCAATTGTCCAAGGCACTACCGAATCCCTCCTATCCTTCAGAAACTGGTATTTGGAACAAGAGAGAGAACCAGGAAGGGTTTCAAGTATTTCTTGTATAAAACCTAGGTCCAAGCCAAACCTATCCTTGTTTAGCCATTCAGACAAATACTTGCACAAAAACTCCAATTCATTAGCACCGCAGATTAACTGAGAATTCACAGGTCCAGAAACACTTGAAAATCTAGCTAGTGAATCACAGTAGTGGATATACCCTGCAGCATTATCATATGCATGAGATGGAAAAACTTTACAACCATGATTGCAGTAAAATCGCACATGTCCTGAAATTTTGAACAGTTCGCGACAGGCACGAGTAAATGTTTCAGAAACCACTTTCCATACTGCAAAAGAAGATCTTCCTTCAACAGAGAATTCTCCAATACCATCCATTAAGCTGGGGCCCATGCTCGATTCAGCACTAAACCTAACTACACTACAACCTTCAGAAGAGCTACACAGCACACCAGGCTCCAATATATCCACCTGCACGGAAGATGCATCTGGCAACTTGTCAGCATTACAACCAAGAAAAGAAAATAAATGGCCATCTTCTGTATCAGGATCAGAAATAAGCGTAAGAATATCATCATCATCTGGTCTATCCTTGTCACAATCAGCATAAGAAAGTAAGATATCTGTTGTTATTTCTGCACCAGTGTTATGCAAAATAACAGTTGCTCCATCTAAAGTAGGCCATAATGAACAAGGTCCTCTTTTAACCTTAAAAAGGGGTCCAGAATCACCCCCATCAAGCACTTCACACTCAAAAACTGATCCAGTAACTTTATCATGCCAAAAAGATTTAAACCCTACAGGCCAAATCTGGGTGCTCATATGATAAGCCATTCGTAAATCTATTTTTCCAAAACAGCTAACAAAGAAGTCTTCATACTGAACGGGAAGGGCAACCTGAGAATAGCGACATCACATCACATAAAGGTTTTCACTAATTAATCATGAAAAAGAAAGTAGAGAACAAAAATGACAAGCTGGACCATTTGATAAAAAAAAACTACTTACTGGCAAAGTCTGAGGGCATGAGCCATTATTTTCCTCCATGAAATTATTTATTTTTCTTGAACCACTCACAACTGAATGCTGAGGTTCCCAAACATCAGCACCTGAAGAATTATCGCCACTGATGTTGCTCCAAATGCTGCCCATATTTTCGAATGATGAATTTGCAGATAAAATCCTTGAAAGGTCCCTCTTCCTTCGGCGGGAGGGCAATGATCTCCTCACTACATCAGATCCATCACTCCTTTCTTCAGACTCCACAGACTGGACACTAGCAGATGCCAACCCAAGGTCACGAGCTACATCATACACTGACTCAAACCTCCTACCATCTGGAGCACAATAAACTGCATATGAATCAGATTTACAGGAGGATTCTTTAAAGTATACATGCCATCCCTCACAAAGACACCCTCCTTTTTCAGCTATAAAATCTCGTAACGACTGCAAAAAGATCTCTCCAAGTGAACGACCAGATATTGTTGAATTATTAGTAGGATATGTATTCCTAATAGAATTACTAGATGGTATGTCTTCAAAAATTCTGGAAGTTTGCACTCCCTGGTGCAGAGTGGTTTCTAATACGTCTGGCATGCCAGTATTATCTACTGAAACAAAAGCCTTTACTGGATTACACATTGAACCATTGGCAATTGCTCCATGTAAAGCAGGTTCATTAAGTCTGCGGAACAAAAAAAAAGGTTTTTAAGAATGGGCACAACAGTTTATACTTCCATGTAGTATATATAATATATATATACTGTAGCCTGTTAATAACTCATTCAGCTAATGTTGTAGGCAGGACAATAAAGCAAAGCATACAAAATAATTGTCAATGCTAACAAAGAACCATACACCAAAACGTGGTTGTAAAAGAAAATTGTTCAGTAAGGGACACAGTATGGTCCACTAATAACAAGTAGATAAATGTCTAATGGACTTGAGCGACTGGCTATGTAGATGTTCTGATTACACACATTCGATATGAGGTCCTTTAATGCATGATTTTCGCAGATAATATTCTTCTCATGAATAAGACTAAAAAGGGTGCTAAGGCGAAATTCAAGTTATGGAAAAAAACTTTAAGGTCCTGTTTGGCGCGAGGACCAAATTAGGACCAAAATGATATTAATTTAAAAAATAACAATAATAATAATAAATAAATTTTTTAATCATTTTACACAAATTCTAACATAAAAAAATATTATTTTACTTCACATACTCAATAATTTTCAATAAAAATATATACTTTATTTCACATCCTAGACCAAAATATTCGAATCGAGTATTTTGGTGTAGGATGTAAAATAAAGTTACTTTTTTATTGAAAATTATTGAGTATGTGAAGTAAAATAATATTTTTTTATATTAGAATTTGTGTAGAATGATTAAAAAAATTTATTTAGTATTATTATTATTATTTTTAAAATTAGTATCATTTTGGTCCTGATTTAGTCCTCGCGCCAAACAGGGCCTTAGGTTTAAAGGTCTACGTCTTAGTAGATCAAAACACAAATATATGGAGTGCACATTTAATCAAGAAAAAAGCACTTGTATTAGCGATATGACAATTGATGACCAAATTATCAAATAAGCACTTTAAATTTCTTGGATCAATCATACAAAATGATAGTAAAATAAATAGTGACGTTATTAGTAGGATCCAAACATAATGGATAAATGGATAGATGCATCTGGTGTATTGTATGATAGAAACATTTCACTCAAACATAAAGATAAATTTGATAGAACAGTTGTAAGACTAGCAATATCATATAGTACCGAATGCCAGCCTACAAAGTAGAAACATACAAATAATATGTCATAGAAATGTGGATGCTAAGATGAATGAGTGTGTATATGTGAAAGAACAAGATGAGAAATAAGTATATCCATGACAAGGTTAAAGTAGCCTCAACTCAGGACAAGCTCAAAGCATTAGAGAGAGTTCGCTTAGATGGTTTAGACATATAAATTATAAGTCAATAGAAACTCTAGTATGAAAAATTGGATTACTGGATCTTGCCCATATAAAAAAAAGGAAAAAGAAGGCAAAACAAATGTGACAAAAAATATAAGGAATGATCTTACATATTTGAAGCTAAATAAAAATTCATTAATAGATAGAGTGCAATCAAAATAAAGAATTCATATAGCCTACCCCACATAGCTGGATAAAAGTTTAGTTGTTGTTGGACTATAGTGATTGGCTCATACATTGCAATAAAACAATTATAACTATCTAGATGTCTTCTTTTTTTCTTTTGACAAGATAACTATCTAGATGTTACTTGATAAGAAAAAATGTCCATGAAAATCAACAGCCATTGAATTAATAAAATATATGACAAATACTAAAATATGATTAAAATTTGATGGTAGAATATATACCTAAAAATTATGAATGTCAACCTACGTGAGGCATTAACAAGTAAAAACATCATGAAAAGAGACTTGGCCTACAAATAAATAGAGCTACTAAATCCCTCATTTCTGAATATTTTCAACATGGTGTTTACTCTGTTTAATACCTGCATTTTCGCAATATTGTCTTTCTCCCTTGGCCTTTAATATTCTACTAAATCAGCCACCATCTCAAAAACATCAAAAAGAATCCTATACAACTCCACATAGCAATACGGCCACTTTTTAATCATTTCAATTTTATTCCTTTATGAAACCTATATTTAATACAAATACTTCAAACATCATATGCTCAGTGGCTCAGAAATACAACCTGCCTAAATAACCATTGTTCCAAATATGTCCTAAACCACAATTCATGATAAAGCAGTAACATCACCAGCTGGCTGGATTAAGATTTGGTACAGGCCATAGTCTGCACATTCATATTAACAACCTATATAACACATCAAAACCTCAACTTCCTTTTTGACATAGATGTGCATATATCACTTGAATAGCCCTTATAAGTCTCATATCATTACATTAACCAATATCGAGTAAAAAGAAACAAGATGTTAAAAAACACACAAAAGAACATCCTACCCAAGAACTTGGTAAGCTCCAATTTGAGATCAATCTTTCCCTACAGGAAACTTAAAAGTTATTTACATGACCTAAAAGTAACCGTGGACCACATTTTCCCTATTCAACATGGCTTGCATTCATAGATTGCACCATTAGGTTCATGTTTTAGAGGGCTAACTGAATACACAATACAAGAAAATTCAGAACAGAATAAACATAATACAAAATCAAAGCAATTTGATGGATAAGTACTTGAAAATCAACAATCAATGGCATGAACAAAGTACAGATTACAGTCTAAACTGATGTAATGCACAATAATTCAAACATTGCAATAAGCATTACACTACAGGAACCATAATTATCAATAACAATAGAGAGTCACCATGGAAACAAACAAAAAAAAAGGTGTGTTGCTATAGGTAGTTCTTTTACATGACACTAGAAATGCCAGGCTGTAACCAATCACGACGTCTAGGTAAGCTTCACGTTCCAAGAACTTATCCCAACTATCATCACAAAATCAAGGGATTAGAGCCGCCACTAATAATTTTATATGCATCTTGCTTCGAGATCAAATATTAAGCCCAGTAGATCATTTTTTTCATTTCTATAAATTGAACCCAAAATATAGCTTAAACAGGTTCAATTAGGGTTACCAGGTTGGCTGAAACCTCAAATCCCCTAGTCTATTCACCATAGTCTGATGATATTATGTTAATTTTAAAATCTAAAATGTTGATCTTCTAAATGCCCATTTCTGTTACAGGGAAACGTTTGAAGATATTGTCTGAAATATACAGTTGAACATTAATCCTTCAATAAAAAGCATTAAATCCAAAAAAATATGCATGAACTAATTTTTAATTCACATTAATCATTTTGTTCACTTGTGCTCCTTGAAGAATTTTACAAGAACATCTGTTACACGACTATTACATAGAAATTGGGTTCTGAAGATACAGTTAAAAATCTGGATGTTCAATGTAATAAAGTACTTATAACTAGCTTAATCATTCTGTAGATATAAAAATAGGTAATAGTGATCAAGATATTCTTACTTATCATGGCATATCCATGCATTAAAATTTAACAGGTAAGAAAACAACAGTCAAATCACTCATGCTCTTTCTATGCTATGGAGACATTAACATGAATCAAGGCCAAGGCCACAAATTCAAGGACATTAACATGAATCAACAAGACAAGTGTCCTCGTAATCATATACTTCTAACAAAATAAAATAAATGATAAGGCCCAGAAATCTCAAATCATGTGTTCAAGAACATAATAACTTGGACTTGAAAGCAAAACACATATTACAAGTTCCATATATTAGCTGCACATAAACCACTTGCTGGCAGCACCAGGCCCAAATACGTAAAGTTAAATATTGACATTAATGACACGTTGTAAAATCTTAATAAACTTACGAATTGCATAAGAATTACTCAAAGTACAAGTGTTAAAGGAGTGCAATGTTACAGCATTAGAAAACATGGGGTTTTCAATAAAATAGAAAAACCGTTAAGCACATACTATGTCACGTATTGGAGATGAAACACAAAATAAAAACAAGGGATAGATTCGTTAGAATTGTAACAGACATTAACTTCACCAGTAAACTAACCAAAGAACAAAAACTCCTCCCACCCTTCACTAGCTCAATTCAATTTTCCATGGCTGTGCAATTTTGTAGCTGGAAGAGGGTGTGGCGTGGAGCCAGATGCAAGACTAACGCCTAAACTTAATGCTTCCAAAATCAGAAGAAGATTGGAATCTTTATTATATTGCAGCATACAACAATAGGTTGGAGTACAACAGTAGTATGAGGTGCGTTCAGTAGCAAGATGTAAGCATATACTTGGATTTATATAACAGCACAACTTTTAATTTGACTGTATACTTAGCAGTAACATGTCCAGTGCAAATCTTTTCTTGGAGAATTTGGAGAACTTGCTTCTTCAAAAAGAAAATGACAGAACGACAGAAGGAACAGTACACCCTCCAGGCCTCCATGCTGCGCCTTCTTCATTTCAGATGATCTCCACATTGGCTTTTCTTTTGTCCAACACCACACCGGAAGCCCTCTGGACAAAGAACCCTCTTCCATCCATCTCTATGCCTCACCCACCCTCTTCCATACAGTTAGTTTAACTCTAGTTAAGTTAAAAGATGTCAAAAATCTAGCACCTTTTAATGAGAAGAGCTAATTTCAAATGATTGGAAGGTTAGGAAGATCTACTTGATAAAATTAAGAATATGGAGAAAACTATGATATCTCAAAGATGTATGGGGTTAGTGCGAAAATACCATGACAAACTAATGTTGGAGCATCAAGCAAAACATAGGTTTGATTGTTTAAGACTCCTTCAATTCCTAATTGTGGAACAAGTGAAAATAGCACCAGTAGAGCAATGTTGGAGGATTAAACCCTAAATTATTTTGAATGTTAGATAACAATTAAATCACTAGGCAAAAATTGAGCATGGCAAAATTAGCAGCTTTAGTTAATGAAAGAAAATGCTGGAAATAACAAAGTAAGAACTAGTATAAAGGAAAATGTAGGCAGTGCGTTAGATAACATCATAGATATCACAGTTTTAGGACACAGAGAGATGAAGATGAACCTTTAAAAGAAATATTAGAATTGCTATAAAAGGAACGGAAACAAATAAGGTAGGGAAAGGAAAGTCCGACGACATGGTTCAAATTAAAGTAAATAAAAGAGTTAAAACATGAGTTAATGCTACATGTAGTAGCAAATAGGAATGACTATAAATTGATATCTAGGATTGACATAAGACTACAGATTTTGTTATATAAGTTAAATAGTATGCCTAGAAAACTCGTGTAAGTCATAATCGCAGGTTATCATACATTAGCTTTCAACAAAATGAAAGAACTGATATTTGTTTAGCCAAGTTAAAGATAACTTGACATATAACATCATAAACAAATTTTAATACTAAAATTTAATTATATTTTACGTTATGCATAATTTAAAATAAAAAATTTAGTTTATTTCATATACTACAAATATACCAAAATAGTAACTAACTAATATCACATGCCTCACATCTCAACATAAAAACTTTTCACATCATACACAATTCTTAATAAAAAAACATTCTCATCTAAGGTTTATTTTAAACTTGTTAACACACACAAATTCTTCTAAACCCAACTAACTCCCCAAAAGACTTAATAAAACAAAAATAATACAATATGAATGACTAAAAGCTGAACAATGTAACTGACAATCACAATGCATGTCAAACTGCATCCCAACATTTGTGGAAGGTTACAGTAACAAGGTAAATTCTACTAATCCAAAATCAGGAGCATAAATGCAGACAAATCTGAAAGATAAAAGAACTACACACTAGATGAACAAAAAAAACATCAAAACAATAGACCAAATAGATATCAAACAAGAGCTCAAGGTTTTAAGTTCAAAGCATGTATGTACCTAAATCCACTTCAACCATACTCTTAACAGAACATTAATTATCATTATAAAGGGCAATGCTTGAATTAATCCATACATGTAACATGTATTAATTAATTTTATGAAGTTTGCTCACAGCTTAAGTCAAATGAGCTACTTCTTATGTCTACATTATCAATTGCATACAAAAAAGTATTAGGTTAAACTCGCCACCCAAACTACGTGGAATCAACAAAAGTAGTGACTAATACTTTCAAACATCAAGAAAAATCAATCTTCCCAAACCTAGAATGCTGCATTACAACCTCAACAATCAAATAACAATTTTCAAAGAAAACTCCATAGTTATGGAAAGCAAATTTATGATCAAATTTATTAATACTACAAACCTGCTAAATAGTTTCTACTTTACTGAGAAACAATGAAGAGGATGAAGATCAAACAATTCAACAAAGTTTAACATTTTAAAGCTAAACAACAAATATCCTAAAAGCTGCTAGGTATGCAAATAAACGTAATGTGGAATGCATGACACAAGCACTGTCATGATCAGCAGCAACATAAAAAGCCATTTGAGCTTCACTTCATGAACCATTTTTCACCAATTAATCATGTCCAATGTAATGTATAGCATTAATTCTAACCTACCTAGACATCTAACAAAGTTAATTTATTCTTACTCCCATTTTACCATATTTCTTGGCTAAAATGACATCTCGCTTAAACGGGCTCCTCCTCCTTTATATGGTACATATCCAACCCACTCAAAAGTTTATTCACTACAATCTTATCTTTTCTAAAGTCACTCCAACATTCTCCCTAATAGAATCATTCTTTCGTTGTACCTTCTGTTCGTCCAAAAGCTTCCAAAGAGAGAGGGTGAATTGGGAATAATAAAAGTTAATTAACTAAATAAATATAATAAAAATAACCAAAAACTGGGAAAATAGTCAATTTCAGAAATTGGACAGCAGCACAGAAAATGAGCAATAAAACAGATAATACAGAACAGATGGCTAATTTCAGAAATAGAACAACACAGCAAATAAGCACTAAAAGAAGATAGTGTAATACAGATGGTCAATTTCAGCAATAGAACAATAATACTTCAAATGAACAACAAAATAATTGAAAATTGTGATTATGTATTTACATCAATTTTGTATAAAAATATTAATTTTGAGAAAAATTTAAATCAGATTTAAGTAGAGTATATCAATATTGTTATGATCAAACCAATGAAATACACCAAGTTTTATAGTGGTTCGGCTCCTCGCCTAGTCCACTCCCCACACTCCACAAGTGGAAATTCACACTAATCCACACCAATTTTTTACGGGAACTAAAGCCGAATAAACCCATTACAATACCACAGTTTTTTACAAGAACCAAAGCCAAGTAAACCTCCAAATCCCTAAGGCTTTTTACAGAAACCAAAGCCAAGAAAACCTACTAATCCCTACGGCTTTTTACAAGAATCAAAGCCTAGCAAACTTACACAACTACAACCTCCACACAAGGAGAATAACAAGAAAATAAAGAGAGTTTGCTAGACTAGCTAACTTAAATTACAACATTAAATAAGTGAAAATAATACAATGAGGAGCTTTATACACATGCAAAGTTGCCAAAGAAACACTCGAATAAATCCAAGAATGGCATATATAAGAAAACAAAGAGCAAAAATGAATGTAAGATGTTAGAGATGAATATTACTATATGTGCTTTCAATAATACTCAAGAAATTAGATTATAATCAAGAGTTTTGATAAATCACAGCATGTAAATGCATAAAACCCAAGGTTTACAAGTAAAACAGCAGCCAAAATAATTACAGAAGCTAAGAAAGAAAGAACCAGATAACTAATGAGCTGCTTTTCACTTGAAAAGCACCACAAACTCCTTCCTTAAGATTTCCTTCAAAAGCTTTGCAAGTATAGCCTTAAAAGAGTGAAAACCGTTGAGAGCTTCAGAGGAGAAGGAAAGTTTGCTACAGGAAAAACTAGAAAGCAGAAGAACACACAAAAGAATTTGAAGTGCAGGTCGTATCCGCTGGAAGGAAAGAGAGAAGCACTTTTTTTTGTTTGAAGGCATGCACGCCAGCCAACACAAAGGAAACAACAAGTGAAGAGCTATAAAAAAGAAATGAAATGTCCATGCCTCAATTTTTTAATGTGATAGCCATCACAAATATCAAATCAGGCTATTAAAAAAATTCAAAGCTAAAACGTTCGGCAACATAAGCCAAAACATCATGGAGTAAACAAGGCACAACATACAAAGGAATAGAATGAAAACACCCCAATTTGGATTAATATGGCCCATGAAGTATTTTAGATAATATACAAGTACTATCTAATGGATTATAGGTTGCCACAAAACAAAAGAGTGGATGCAAAATTTCAAGTAGCCATATAAGCTTTCTATCATAGGCATACAAAGTAAAGGAAAGACAAAATTGCAATTTTTCCTTCAACCAATAGCATGATAGCCTCAATCTAACGGTAGAAAAACTGAAAGAGCTTAAGAAATTTGAGTTAAGCTAAACCATCATCTAACTTAGCTTATAATAAATAGTGAATTTTGAGTTAAGTTTCAAACTCCAATTAATTGATTGGGTGAGCTACATTATCAATTCAAATTATTTAAAATAAATAGATTATTAAGATTTTAGCTTAGCATCCAAATAAATCTGAGAGAAAATAAGATTTTCTTAACCAGAAAATCAAACGATAAAATACGAGTAGAAACTTTGAAAAATATACACATGCTTATATAACCGCACACCATCTTAACATTAACCTTTCAATATACTAATTTTTTATTGCCCAACAATATTATCTATGTAGCAAGGTTATAATGAAAAGAGAAACTAGCAACTTAAGTTTGTAGGTGCTCAAAAGATAGTGACAAGACAGTTTCCGCAAGATAATAGGCACTCATTGAGATTGTCGAAGACGAACTAGACATGGAGAAGGCCACTCAAGGATACTCAGCAACACAATGGATCTACACTCGAGGAGACTCATTGAGATTGCTGAAGACGGACTAGACATGGAGAAGGCCACTCAAGGAGACTCAGCAACACAATAGATCTACAACTGTAGTATACAACAATTGGCAAGGAACAAGATTTTGGGGTTTAGGGTCTGTCATATATTTATTTAAGCGATTTGAAGTGAAAAATATTTATACTAAATCTAAGTTTCTCTAAAGTCTATTATATTTGAATCACCAGATATGACTTGAACTCAGATAGGTTGAAAGCATACCCACAAAAACTAGATTAGATTTGAGTGGGCTTCACAACTCGGCCATACACTATCACCATTTGATGAAGAAAATACAACTTCTGAGGGGAAAGGAATTAAGATTTGATGTTTATCAACTAATGATAAGACTATTGTCTATTGAATTAGATAATAACAATCAGTAATGGGCGTGGAATATAAGTTAAAGATTTTATTATTTTGAGCATATTAGTAAATGCAAGAAGGCTTTTCAATAAATGATTAAAAACTTCACAACTTTATTACCTACAAGGAAAAGAAAAAACTAGAGATCACCAAACTCCAATTAACTCATGAAGAACAAATAAATCTTTCACCTCATGAAGTAGACTTGAAATCTCTGCACAATGATATGAATCTTCAGCAAAGTGCATTGGACACTAACACTACTGCTATCATTGCTTGGATATGAAATATTTGGCCGGCATGAACAACAATTAAACGTAAGTTTCCAGTAATGTCCAGTAACAATACACCTTAACAACAATGACATCGTTCAAATTGCCTCTGTGTTTGGTAACAGCTGAAGTGTAGGCCCAAGATGAATATTTGTGAACACATAAGAACAGCCATTTTTGAAGGCCTACAATCAAACAGTAACAATGCACATGTTTGATCTGAAACTGAAATGACACCAACAGAAAGGGCGGCCCAAGCCAAAAAGTAATAAATGAATCACCTTATGCAATCCATTAATTTCAGCAGTACTGCTCTATGAATGTAAACAATAAACATCTGAGAATGTAAGAGATAAAATGCATATAAGGTGTATGTTACATGCTCTGACTGACAATATTGTCCTACTATTAACTTTATGACATATGACAAAGCAAGCAAGCTTCTTTTTTATAGTGTTAGTCCACTGTGGTTAATTAATAGGTTCCCCGAGGTAGTTTCACCTCTTGATGCAGATTTTCCTATTAAATAAGTAGTAATATTACTGTCCAAGTTATTATTATCAACATGCATCAAGACTGGACTATCATCTACCCAAAAACAAAAATGATGGCGAGAAAAAAAAATTAAAAAAAAAAGTATTGAGATCGTGTAATGGGTAAGGATTAAATGCCTGTAGCCGTCGCCAGCATTTCTACAGCTTTGGTGATCCTCAGCATCAACTTCGCTTGGCGGGGACGCGTTAATGTCAAGCAGCTTGACCGCCCCAAGAGTCCACCGCTTTTGCGGCACCCCACTAATGCTACAATCAGCGCAAAGCCAGTCCTCCGTCACCACCCTTTGCTTGAGAAAGTTACTCGTGCAGCTCACATGGAACCCGCGCTCGCACCCGTCGCATATCACAGTCTCCCCTCTCTTCTCCGTCCTCCCGCAGACACCGCATGGCAGTTGTCGTCCCACTCCAGCCTCCCCCGGGAAGTCCGCCGGGGACCGGTCTGCAGGCTTGAGCCGCCCATGGATCTTGCAGACCAGCGCATAGGCGTCCTCAGGCCGGAACTCCGCCAGCGTCGGCTGCGCCGACGGGGCAGGAGCAGCGGCTGGGGAAGGAGTGTCGCACGGTGGCGAGGGGATCTCGTTGAGGTCGATGTACAGGGTGGCCGGGCGCGGGCGCTTCAACGCCGGTGCGAAGTCGGTGTTGAGATCCATCAACTGAGACAAGAAAGCCTCGGCGGCATATGTATAGCGGTATCGACCAATAGAGCGAGTGGTGACAGAAACATCTAGGGTTTTGCTCAGCTTCCACCGCGACTTAAAATGGGAAGGGATTGAATCCAGGAGGGTTTGGTTCAGTGGATTTCAGGGGGAATGGCGGCGAGCGGAAGAGGGAAAACGGTGAGTAGGACGAGAGGGAAGAGAGGGATAGAGAATGCCGAAACCAGCGCTGTCTGCTTGCGGGTAGAGAGAGAAACAGCGGCGAGTCGCGAGCGAAGGAAGATAATTAGGCTCTTTCCACGCATCGGGCACCTTGTCAAGTACACGTGGCGATAGGGGAGAGGTTCGGTGGTAGGCTTTCCTGCTTCGGGTCCTCCACTAGATCGTGAAAGCTCGTAGAAGGAAATGCGGGCGGGGTACATGTGAAGAACGAAACGGACGGGAATAAGCAAAGAGAACGATCGGATCCACTGCACAGGCAGAACAGCGGACAATTTCTTCTAATATATATTGAATTAAATGTATTTTTTTTTTTAAATAATTACCTACACGTCATTAAATTTTATTTATATCTTACTCATTTATTCTTAGATAATTACGCTACACATACTCAAAATATTATAAAAATTTATATACACATATTTTAACTTATTTCTATTAATCATAATTTTTCAATAACCTAACTATAGTTAGATTATAAAAAATCTGAGTCGTTCGTCGTATTATTTTAAGGATATTTAAATATATTTTGAGTGAAAATCCTAAAATATTAATATTTAGAGAGCGGCAAAAAAAGAAGACATCCATGACGTGAATTGATTTTAGGACAAATCAGCGCTTTAATGTGGTACTGAGGAAAAAAAAATATATGTATCATTAAGGATAAAAATATAATTTTAATAATTTACTAACAGAATATTTTTTTCAAATATATTTTAATTAAGTTTTAACTCAAGTGTGTGTATGTAAGATTTTGTAATATTTTGAGTGTGTATAACGTAATTAACTAAGAATGAATGGGTAAAGTATAAATAAAATTAAATGGTATGACATGTAGGTAATTATTCCTTTTTTTTTACTTCGAACAAATAATTAACTGCACATTAAAATAAATTTATCATTTTATGTATAACTTATTTATATTTAATAAATTATATTATATATACTATAAATTATATAAAAATTATTTTTATATCATAATTATAATGTGCTCAATATAATATTTTTAATAGTTTATAATATTTGTAGTGTAAAAAAGTATTTAATATATAAATTATGCAGTATGAATGAGTAATATATATATACAAGAATAATGCTACATAGCCCTCAATAATTTTAGGGCATTTAGATATTTGTTTTATTCATTAATTGAGAGGATAGTATATATACAATTCCCTCAATTATTGGCTAAAACTAATACTCAAAAGACTTAGGGGGCTTTTAGTGTCATGATATTATATTATGTTATTTAGATAAAGTAATTGTTTGATTTAATAACATCTACAAATAATCTTCTATTAGATTATAAAATTATTAGTTAAAAGATGACATTTAGATTATATAACATAACATAATATTAAGATAACAACGAATCAAATGCCCCGTTAAAATTTTTGGGGTTAATTTTAAGAATTTCATATCATTTTTCTATGTAAAATATAATAAGTTTACTGTAAGATATAGGTAACCATCCCTAGATTAAACGAGTGAGCATCTTCAATGATAATTCAAAATTGATTTGCCTTGCTAGTTATAAAATTCAAATTCAATTTATAAGAACCCGCTAACTATTCAAATTGAACATTTTTAACTCACAAAGTGTCTCAATTCTAACAATTTGAAGAGCATCTAACTTGAGATGATCTATAATCTTTGCATATAAAAAGCTGAAGGAGAAACATAGTCTTATTATTGTACTTTGAAGTTTAATATCCAAACTCTCTCTGATATCTACAGGTAATAATTGTTGTATTAATACGCAATAATCATATCATTTCAAATTAATTAATTTTAAATTTTGAGATTTACATTACTTTTTATGTTTTGAAGAACCATCAAGCATCTTTAACTCATATAAAATTTTATAAAATTATTTTTTCTCCTCTTTTATAATGTATAACAAGCATGTGGAAGACATGTTCAGTTACGATAGACTTTAGGAGCAAATCATTGTCAAATTTCTATACTAATCATATCTAATCGTGTATTTATACAATTTTTAAGTTTTTGAAGAACATTTAATAATGTACTAATAGTACTATTGTAAATATTTTTTTCTATATACATAATATCTAAATTATAAAGCACATGCAAATATTTTAATAATCAAGGTAAAAAAATATAGATTTTTTTTCAATAAATTGTTTTAGTAGGATCTTGACTTATAGTACTCAAAAGTTGTATTAATTTTTTGTTCACTAAGTGGCGTGGAGCTTTTTCGAATTTAGAATGACCATTAAGAGTATTTTTCTTGCGAAATACATAATCTTGAGGCAATCACTTCCTATAACACATGTAGTGTAATTTTTGTTTTCCGTTTTTCAAATACTATGCATTAGTTTTATCACCGCAAATAATACATGCATAATAACCTTTGACATTGCATCATGCTAAATTACTATAAGCTAAATAATTATTCCACTCTATATAAGTGTTGCTATTAATGTAAATATGTCATGCCGATAAGCATTATATTTTTGCATCTCTGCTTTGCATAAATTTTTTAAATCATCTATAAGTGGAGAAAGATAAATATCAATTTTATTTTGAAGTTGCATCAATCTAGATATCAATAAAGTCAACATAATAAATTTACGTTTCATATATAAATAAGTAGGTAAATTATAAATAATTAAAAAAACAGGTCAAAAATTGTGCTAACTACTCTGAATATTATGCAAATTAAAGCCATCAGTGTATGGCTCAAGTCTTAAATTTTTCGAATCTCTAGCAAAATTTAGAAGTCTAATATTAAAATATTTTTATTGCAGTGAATCAACGAGTGTTACATCATTCTATCAAATATACATCCTTTACCATCAGCATGCAAAGTAAGATTTTTAGCATGTTTTTTATTTTAAAATAGTCTCACAAAGTATAGTATCAGAAGCAAATATCACATAACATTCTTGGAATATCATATTTTTTTAATGTTATATGCATATATCTTTTAGCTTGATTTTCCGCATCTTGGATCTAGTTCAATTCATTATACTCATTTTGATATAAAATACAATCATTAGGGCAAACATTAATCTTCTCATAATGTATTTCTAATTTATAAAATATTTTTTGCTTGGTAAGTTAAAATTGAAAGTTGATTGAACGCTGGTAATATTTTTTTTAAAAGAATAAATAACTCTATAAAGCACTTGTTGCTCAAATCATTTGCTGCATTTAGATTAAATAAGCGTATTAGTACAGAAAGTTTGGAAAAATTTTGCAGTCAGGATATAGTGGATTCCTAGCCTCTTGAAACAACTCTTCAAACTATTCTAGAGATTCTAATAAATTTTTTTCAATATCTCAGACTAAATTTTTCATTCTATCTTCTTCAACTATATTTTCAACATTAACATTAACTCTACAAATAGATGATGTATTTCCCTCATTATTATTTATTGCATTCCTTACAAATTCATCTCTTATAAATCTCACTAAATTCATGAAAAAATAAATGATACTTCATAATATTTGTTTCAAATAATTTCATATTTTCATATTTCAAGCATGAATATCTTATTCTTCTATTTACTAAATATTCATTTCTCAATGCAAAATTTATAAAAAAATTCACTCCATGATTATATTCAGATGATTGCCTATCTATTTTAATCTACAATCGATCTATATATAATTTATTTATGAGACAAGATCTAGTATAATTAAAATATAACAGTTAAAAAAATGAATTTACTTGAACCTACGATACTAAAAAATTTGACACATACATCATAATTAGCGTATAAATAAATAAAAAAGAGAATAAATACACACATATAGTAATATGCATGGCAGCTAATGTATTGATCATAAAATTAAAATTTATTCAGTCATTATTTATTTAAACAATTAAACTCAAATAAAGTTATACATATCCACATACCACATATAAACAACTAATAATTAATATTAACTAAAGATTATAACATGATCTGGATAAAACAGTAGTCTCTCAAAAAAATAATTTACTTGAGCCAAAATTATAAAAAAAATTCAACAATATACATCAATTATAAGATCGACTATAAGTATTAAGTGCCCAAAGGGAGTACAGCAATACAATGCATCATACAACTCATCTCTCATTGTTGATAATATGTGCTGGACTTTGTTATGAATAAATCAATCAATGAATGAACAATGGAGCTTCCAATTAATTTGAAAAGAAGACCATGTCAATTTTAAGTTTTTCACGGACATGAAAACTCGATTCTCTTCCTTGGTCGGCATTCATGGCGTCAAATCTTGTAACCTCTGAGGCTATTAGCATCCTATATGCTCGTCAACAAGAGTTTGCCCGTCGTTCTTGTCATCGTTCATCTCTAAAGCATAATCTGACGAAGCTAATGGCAAAATATCATCTCCCATTAATTGATTTTTGTCATCAATCTCTATAATATATATAGAAGATTCTTTGCATCTCAGTCAATCTCAGTCAATGGACATGCTTGAGGCTGTGATTGCTACTTGTAAGCCTCCAAATTGGTACAACTGCAAGTCATAAGATGGTTGGCATTAATTGTTTGATATAAATAAATAACCAAAAAATTGGTACTATTTTATAAGCAACAGTTTCACTTAGCCAGAACACGTAGGATAAGCTCAACGTGTAAAATTGAATATTTTTATGCCAAAGAAACAAGATTTCTCTGCTAGTTGAACCGAAATCACCAACACGAAATCACCAACAACCACACCATTTGTTTCTATGCAAACTTTTGCTTCTTCATGCACTCCATGAACTGTAGTACATTATAATGGCACTATCACAATGAAAAGTGAAAGTGTCACGGTTGAGGCTCACTCTAACATGATTTCAAAGTCATCAATCATGATCATGAACTAACCATGCTTTGCAGAAGGTTGAGCCACTGTACTTTAAAATATTTTTTTAATCATTCTCTCCTATTTTAGTAGGCATCGCTCAAAAGAAATTTCTTTTTATATCATCTAATTTATCCATTATGCTAAATCTTATTGTTGTATCTAGATTCACGCTAGCATATCTAGAGCATACACGTGGAGCGCCACGTGGAGTGTACCACCAGTCTTACCATCTGGAGATGCCATTCCGGCAACACTGTTGCACGCTGAACAGTGTGAAGCAGCCCTTGAGAGGCAAACACTCTCGTGGCAGGGGAGAGTTGAACCAAAATCTATTTGCTAGCTCCCCCATCAAGTTCTATTTTTTCACCGAGCAATATGGCAGCTCCTACACCCCGCAACTACAAAACCCTCAAAGTCAATGATTATGATAGGTTGACCGACGCAGTGCAGCATGTTAAGCACTCTGAGAACGCCCTCGCGACCACCGACGATGCCTACAAGTGCCAACTTTTCTGTAACACTCTAATAAGTCTGGCTTGACGAAATCCCCACAGGATTTATACGGAATTTTGAGTAGTTCTCAGAGAAGTTTCGTATGAGATTCGACACATCAAAGACCACTACTCGAACCATTCACGAGCTATGGCAAATAAAGTAGTGTCCGAACAAGTCCTTCTGTGTGTATGCTGACTGATTTTCAAAGATGAACACTGAGATAAAGGGCTCTACCAACAATAGGTCAACTATGATCTTTATTCATAGTATTCTCTCAGGGAATCTTTATGACTCCTTCATTAACAACATGCCGAAGACTCTCATGGAGGTTAAAGCTTGGCCGAAAAGTGCATCCACTTAGAGGACGCAAAGACCTTGAAAGTGGACACTAAGTCCAAGGGAACCTCACCCAAGGCAAAGAAAGTAGACACCCCGGAAGCCAGAACAGAGTACCCTCAGGAGGAATTTCTGCAACCAAAGATTCACTGCCATACTCAAAAAGCACAAGTATAAGGGTGATAACACATGCACTTTGATGCCTGTGTACATCATTAAGGAGATCTTTTCAGCTATGCGAGACAAAGGGCATATTCAGCATTGCGGCGAGTGGCAACCTCTGCTGCCGGGTGAGGATTCGTCAAAGTATAGCAAATTCAACCAACGTTATAGGCATCTCTTGCATTAGTGCCATACCTTTCGGGAACTCATCAACGAGTACATTAAGAAGAGATACCTCATTGGCTATTGAAACATCGAAGAGCTGCCCTCGAAGGTAGTATAAAAACTTTTCCCTAAGAGGAACCTTTCGCCTGCCCCCCAGTAACTCCTTCAACCAACGTTGAAAGCCTCTGGAAAGAAAGCTATACACTCAATTTTCGACTTCGACCCTGTTGGGAGCCGTTCAGTGTGGGGGTATCACTAGGTATGCACCATCGGGAGTTATTCTGTTCTGCCTGACATTGTCTTCACTGCAGATGACCTCCCCGAAGGCATCGACAACTAGGAGCCCTTGTTGACATGGGGAGCTCGGTGGACATCTTGCATCTTTGTGCCTTCTCCAAAATGAATGTGGGTCCCTACTAGCCATTTCCTTTGACCATGATAGTGTCCAGCTTCTCCTGCAATATCTATCAGCCAACCGGCTATGCCTCACTCCATGTCACCCTTGAAGATGGCCCCAAATGGGAGACAAAGCTTGTTGACTTCATCCTCATTGATGCAGCCTCTGGATACAATGCAATACTCCGACGGCCTTTGATAGCGGCCTTTCGTATGTCCCATCCACTTTTCATCTTTGCATCAAGTTCCTTTCTCTCATGGGCATCCAACGAGACATAGGCGGGATCAAAAAGTGTTTTGAGGTCAACACTTGCCACCACACTGATCATATGGACACTAGGGAGCAATCTCCTCTTTCCCCTGAGCAAAATGATTTTGTAACTGTCACTGACGAAAAAAAAGTACTCATCTCAAAAGATTTCTCTCAAAATGAAAAGCCCGTTTTAGTAGCATTCCTTTCTGAGTATTCTGATATCTTCACTTGGTGACCAAGGGACAAGCTTGGCATTGACTGGAGCATGGTTGAGCATAAATTAAGCCTTAGAGCCAACTCCACGTCTGTATGGCAAAAGAAGAGGAATTTTGGTGGGGAAAAATAGCAAGCTATAAGGAAAGAGGCCGAAAAACCTCTCAGCAGGCATTATCAGGGAAATAAAATACCTTTCCTGGATGGAGAACTCCATAGTTGTAAAGAAGAGCACGGGAAAATGACGAATGTGCATGAATTTCACCAACTTAAATAAGACCTGCCCAAGAGACTTTTTCTTACCGAAGATTGATAGGCTTGTCAACATTTCGACAAAGTTCTCAGTGATGAGTTTCATAGACGTCTTCTCTGGCTACTACCAAATCCAAATGGCTGAAGACGGCGAAGAACATACATCATTCATAACTGACCAGAGGATCTTTTGCTACAAGGTCATGTTGTTCGGCCTGAAAAATGTTGGTGTAACATACCAGCAGATGGTTGATAATGTGTTCAGAAACCAAAAAGAGAGCGCAACATGGAAGCCTATGTAAATGATGTCCTGATCAAAAGTTGAAGCAAAAGAAAGCATCTCGCCGACCTTTAGGAGACACTTGATACTTGTCACGCCTACAACATCAAATTGAATCCCCTCAAAAGCATCTTTATGGTAGCTTATGGGAAATTCCTTAGCCACATGGTGTAAGTTAGAGGAATTAAGGCAAATCCCAAAAAGACACAAGCTATCCTCGAAATGTACCCATCGCAAACAATCACGGACATTCAAAAGCTGAACAGAAGGATTATGATGCTCAGTAGATTTATATCCAAGTCCGGGGAATGGTATCTCCCCTTTTTCAAAGTCCTTCGAGGAGAGTACGACACCTAGAATGATGATTGCCAGCAAGTGTTCGAGTCATTAAAAGGTACCTGCTCTCACCCATTGCTATTAGCACCACTCCCAAACAAGGATCTCCTCCTCTACCTCAGTGTGGCCGACAGTTCGGTGTCGGTCGTCTTTCTCCGGATGGAGGTAGGCTTTCAAATCCCCATTCACTATATCAGTCATGTCCTGCACGACGCTGAGCTAAGGTACCCATCTCTCGAAATGCTTTCTCTCTCTTGTAATTACAGCTTGCAGGTTGTGCCATCAATTCCAGGCTCATTCTATCAAGGTGGTGATAGACCAACTCCTTCGAAGAGTTCTCAACTCGCCCAAAGTCGCAAGAAGGATACAGAAATAGCCATTAAACTCTCAAAGTTCGACATCAAATTCCTCTTGAGATATGTTGCAAAGGCTAAGGTCCTGGAAGGCCGAATTGGTGACAACCGAACAACCAAAGGACCCTAAGCAACAACAGCACTGGTCCTTCTACGATGAAAAAGCGTCAAGGGCGAAGGTGTTGTCCTCACCAACACAGATCCACTTCCTCGTCATGAATAACCAGGCAGAGCATGAGACCTTCATCGCCAGCCTCAAGTTTGGCGAGGGCCTAGGGGTTTAATACCTCCGCATTTACAACGACCCCAAGTTGATGGTACACCAGCTGAGAGGGACATACCAGACGAAAGACGAGATGCTGAAAAAATATCTCCAATTGGCCAAGAGCCTTTTGTAGCACTTCACTCACATGCTTGTGCTCTACTTCTAACTCGAGATAAGTTCCCTTGCAAACGGATCAGCAAAAGATGAAGGGGATGAAAGCCGAGACCAACATATGGCAATCGCGAAGTGTTCGACATGGAGTAACACAAGAGATGGATGGATGAAATTTTGCGGTACCTTCAGGCAAGAGAGCTTGTAGCCAACAAAGCTGAGGCAAGAAAGCTCCGGGTGAAAGCTACAAGGTATGTCCTTGTAGGGGGACAGATGTTTAAACATTGTTACTCCTGGCTCTTAGCGAAGTGCATACGTGAGGAGTCAAAGACAGTGCTCGAAGAAATCCATACAGGGGAGTGCGAGACCCACGTTGTCAGGCAAAACCTCGTGCTCCAAATCCTACGGCAAGACTACTACTAGCCAGGTCATCACAAAGATGTCAAGGAGTTCGCCTAGAAGTGCCCCACAATGCCAAATCTACTCTAATATCTCAAGCAACATGCGAATCAATTCCAACCGTTAATCAGCTCTTGGCCATTTTTGATGTGGGGGTTGGATTTCTTGGGACTTTTCCTAAGATCGGGTAAAAACTTACATTACCTACTGCTTGCCACAAACTATTTTTCGAACGCAATGGTGCATCCAATTAAAGCAAATGTGAAAAGCTTCAGTTGCAGTCAGCATATATGCCAATTCGGAATCCTTCTTGCCTTAGTCAGTGTCACTGAAAAGCGAAATGAAGTTTGACCTGTTCATTTGCAGTCAGCTTATATGTGTAAACTCACAAGTCACGTCGTTCAAAACCAGTGCAACCAAAACAACATAAGCCTGAAGTTTGCCTCAGTATGATACCCACAAACTAATGGCCAAGTCGAAACGTCGAACAAGAACTTTTCAAGGTATTGAAGAGCACAATCAAAGGTGTCGAGTCATCATGGGATGCTAAAATACCAGTAGTAGTTTGGGGACTCAATTGCATGCCGACCGCTGCTACGAGTGAAACGCCGTACTCTATGGTTTTCAGCGAGATGCACTTATTCCAACCAAACTAGATGTATATATGCCTAGGGTCAAGCTAGTTAGCAATTACGAGCCCCAATTGTTACTTAACTGGCAACAACAGAACGATGACAGTAAAAGGCGTGAGCTCGACTTCCTCGAATAGGAGAAATGTGTTTGCCTTGAAGCAAACCGAACACAAATTACAGATTGCAAGGTACTACAGCAAAAACATTTTGAGAAGACCATTTCGGGATGGAGACCTCATCCTCAAAGCGAAGAACAATTGACTTCATATTGTGGACAAACACTTACAAACTTGTGAAGCATCACGGTACTTTTCTCCCTAGAAAATGGAACGACAATGACTTGAAAAAAAACATTATATGAATTTTGTCTATAATACAAGTGTCGTTCTAAAGCCAAATCCTAACTTAGCGCCTAGGCAACTGGCAATCAAGAGGACTTCTCTTCTCTAGACTCAGGCCTATTCAAATCCTAATTTTGCATCTAGACAACTGACAATTAAAGGCACTCCCCTTCTCGAAGTTCCATGCTTATGCAAATCCTAACTTAGCATTTAAGGGATTGACAATTAAGGACACTCTCCTTCTTGAAGTCTAGAGCCTATTAAAATCCTAACTTAGCACTTAGGCGACTGTCAATCAAAGGCATTCCCCTTCTTAAAGTCCCAAGCCTATTCAAATCCTAGCTTAACGCTTGGCGACTCGCAGTCAGAAGCACTCCCCTTCTCGAAGTCCCAAGCATCTTCAAATCCTAACTTAGCGCCTGAACGATTGGCAGTCAAGAGCACTCGACTTCTCAATGTCGTAGGCCTATTCAAATTCTAAATTAGTGCCTAGGCCACTGGTAATCAAGGGCGCTCCCCTTCTCAAAATTCCTAGCCAATCAAATTCTAACCAAGCATTCACAGAATTTTAAGTCACTACTAATGCACAGAACAAAAGCGAAATGAAAACAAAATGTTCTTTTTATTATCAAAAGAGTTTACAAAGCTTTTTTTACAAATATTACATATGTACATTCAAGTAGCCCTCCTCAAAGTATCCAAGGACTCTATTTTGATGCCGGCACCCGGAGTCTGGGAAATGTCCTTCGATTGATCTAGCGACCTAAGAGTTGATGCGACCAGCAGCTCTTTAGGAGCTTTGTCACTATCACCACTCGGCTCGCCCTGCTCCTGGTGTGAACCATCTACGACTCCATCCCTCATCCTCGCCAGTTCGGCTTTAGTGAGTGGGATGGCCACCTTGAGGTGCGACATGAAGGCGAACTTCCTGTTTAGGTGCTTTGCTGACATTCAAAAGTATGGACACTTATACGAGTAATTTGTCGAGCGAATACACTTGTCCATATCCAACCACTTGAGGTTTTCAAATTTCACGAAGCCCCAATCAAGGAGGGCTAAGCCCAACATATTAACAGAGCTCTCTAGTGCCTCCTTAATCGCCTTGAATTCCAGTGAACGCCAGAATTCAACAACAGCTTCCTCTCGTTCTCCTCAAAGTTCTGATCTAGCGACTCTTCGAGTAGTAGATGGAGCTCTGCCTCCCTTCGAGTGGACTCTTCGAGGCCTCACATCGTTGTGCGTAGGTGCCTTTCGGCATGGTGGCGGTTGTGCTCTGACTCATGAAGTTTGAGCTCTAACTCTTTCGCCTTTCTCTCCTGCGCCATGGCTTCCCTACTGAGTGTCCCCTTGTGTCTCTAGAAGCTACAAAAGAAAACCAACACCCCCCTTAGCCGATTGAACTTTTATCCTGTAAGTTGGCGGCTGAGGTGGGCCAAGCCTATCATGGGGGGGCCTTTTTCTCCCAATTTGGCAGAGGCAAAACCACTCTAGTTTCTACTACGGGCACCTTGGGATGAAGAAGCATTAGTAGCGTTGAATAAACTCACTTGAATAAGCCCTGATGTCCTCCTCCAGGAGCTTCAAGTACTCCTTTGCATTGTGGACACACTTTCGAATTTCATTCGTGGCCCAAAAATATGGGCTTTCAAAGTCAATCCCCTCTGTGATGAACTGTGCTCCGTCGATTCACCATGGCACCACACACCAGACTTCTCCAGGGTTGACGAGGGAAAACTTTCTGTACCAGTCAGCGAAGCTAGTGTTCCTTACCTTTAACACCTGGCAAAACCTCCCCTTTAAAACAAAACACCCATGAAGTCGAGGGGGTTCGCCTCCCACCGAAAGACCATCTAAAGATCTTGATATCCCAAGGGATCTTCCAACTCTACAGCTCCTTGTTCAGGCAATAGATCATTGTCACTGCGTTCAGTGGGAGTTGAATGGGGATGATGCCAAAATGATTAAATACACTCATGAACTTGGGTTGGAAAGGGAGAAATAGCCCGCCACGAAGGTGGTCAAGGCAGATTGTGATCTTTCCCTCCGGGGGGGTCTTAAACATGGCTTTCGCCAAAGGGAACTCCAATCCTAAGTGGGGATCCCCTCTCAAGAATTGCTTGACCTCTGAGTCGAAGTTGTGGATTGGAAGGTTACAGGTCTCCACAGCCACACCTCGAAAATTGACTTATATTTCCTTTGCTCGGCAGCACAACCTTTTTGGCACCATCTCTAATCGCAAAGGAACTTGAGAAATGGGGACCACCTTGACCCTCAGGCCTTTTATAACTACCCCAGGCCTAGCGATTCTAGTTCCCAAGGCCCTCTTCCAACTGTCCAAATCCACCGCCGCAAAATCAGTGGCTACCGTTCTTCCACTCCCCTTCGATCCCCTCGTTGGCAATCTTGTGGAATTTGAGTCCATCTTATAAAAAAAATGTAAAATGAGAAGAAAAAGAGGGCAGCAATCCTATGGAGGTGGGAGTTGGAACTCTAAAGCGGCAAGGAGGCTCTGAACAGCTTTGGCAAAGTCTATTCAACGATAATTCTCGTTGGTAAGCTCTTCGACTCAAGCCTCCAAAGCTACTTTCTCCCTTGGCAATTGCTCGACCAGCACCAACGATGCTGCCAAATCCTCCTCCTGCCTGGCGCACTTTGACACCAGGTCAGCCTCCAACATGCGTCCCTCGATTTGATCCAACCGGAAGCATATAGTACTCGCAAATATCTAGAAGGTGGAACCTGAGTTGGTAGTGTCAGACGGCGCTGACACTGTTGGACCACCCAGCCTAGTTGTTGGACCAACAAAAGATGAGGAAGTAGCCCGAACAGAGGACTCTGAAGCAAGTGCGCCTGTGGCCCCTGCAGTTACCGGAAGGTTATTTGCCTCCAGCATGATGGTGTTCCCCACCGGTGAAATTGTCCAAATGCCTTTACTCCGGCTACCCCTAGAGGGTCTTGGTTAAGCCCGAGCCAGGCCCTTCACATTGCCGGAACTTCCAATATCAAGAGGGGGCGCCCTGAGCCGAATTGGTGGATCCACAGTCTTTTCAGTACCACTTCCCGGCTTGTGGCGCCGGACGGGTGAGGGATCTTATCCTCAGCGTCCTCTGTTCGTTCTCAAATAGAGACATCTTGACTGCCGGCAACAAGAAGATTCATCTGGTGCTAGCCCGCAGCAGATGTATAAGGAATCCAAGTGTACATGTGGCAGTAGCAAACAAAGGCACGGTAATCAATGCACGCAGCTCTTTAGAAAAGAGGGCATGTTGCATCTAAATTAACGCCGACACATCTGGAGTGCGCACGTGAAGTGCACATTTAGGGAGACGAGCAGCACTCACGTGCCACGCATGACAGCTGCAAGATGAAAGGTCCTTATTGAAGACTGCAAGTAAAACTCCCCAACTCAAATTGCTTCAGGACAACACAAGTACAAGGTAATGGCCACCATGCTATCTTAAAGAGGTGTCGCCAAATCATACCACTCGTACTGCCCAAACGAGCAGGCCCTTTCAATCCTTAAGTTGCACCTTATAGCTATTCCTCAGCCAGATTTGGGAACGGGAGTTGTCTCTGACGTGACAGCTAAAAACATTTTTAGCAACTATAAAATTCTCATTTGTTGTAAAGGGGAATCCTTTTTTTTTTGAGAATATTTAATGTACCACCATCCCCAAGTTGCCGAAGCCCAGACGCCGTGGTTTTCCCGCTTGGGCAGCTTCCAAGCAAAAAATCTCGTCCCTTCGATCCACTTTTCATTTTTCTCACATCAACACTAATAATTTTAACAAAAATCACAATTATGTAGTTAGGGCATCTATTGTTTGAACAAATGACCCCATCAAGAAAGTTATTCTTGTATACACAGCTGAATTAGCCATATAAGAAACATTTTGTTAGTTTCTATTACATTAATGTCCATATAAATATATAAACTACACTAAAAAATGAAGATAAATAAATTTTAATACACATTAAATAAACAATACATTTCGGCTACATATATGCTCAAACATTTAAACAAACGAAGAAAAATTTTAAATATACATAAGATAAAAAATTCATAGGGGTCTGTTTGTTTGGACGGTTAAATTTAACAAAATTAAAATTAAACTTAGATAGAGATATTTTTTTATTGAAAGTTATGAATGATGTGAAATAAAGTTAATTATTATGTTGGGATATGAGAGTGATGTGAAATAAAGTCAGTTATTATGTTGGGATATGTGAGGGATGTGACATAAGTTAGTTATTATCTTAGTAATTTGTGTAGGATGTGAAATAAAATTAATTTTTAATATTAAATATTATGTGTGATGTGATATGCCAGGTTAAAATTAAACTAAGTTAATTTTAAATTTTAAAACAAACGAGGCTAAGTGATTAACTTTAAGAGTAGATGTTTTTCCTTTAATATAAAAATTTATATGTTGGAGATTTTTAGAAGAATATTTAGTGTCATTTGAGTTTTGAACGTGTTGATAACAAAAATAGACGGCTTTTGAGACGTGGAAATCGGTAGAACGGAAAACCACGGCGCCACACTCTGGGCGACTTCTAAGTAAGCTCTACTAGTCGAAAAAGAGTATTACAAAGGTAATAGGAAGGGTTCTTGAAACAGATCAAGAGCCCCCAAAAAGAGAAAAAAGGCCCCCTCTCCTCTGTTAGGTTACAATTTATAATCTGAATTTCTTATGACTCTGACGTGTGGGATGACCTAAAAAGCTTCAAGGACTGTCCCCCTATCCTGTAGGCCGCCGGCCATGCTGGTACGGATGTACGACGCTTGCTGTAGACCATACCTCTTTTAATGACGCGCAGGGGGGGCATCCCACATCCTATCGAGCGGTCTGCACCGGTACAGATGTTCGATTTGGAGGTTCTTCGACTTGATGTTTTTCGCCTTCTGGGAGATTATCTGCCTTTTGCCTTGACTGTTCGACTGGTCACTGGGGCTGCCCTCCACGTGTACGCTCCAGATACCGCTTTGCAGATCACAAGGTAACATGCCCCCTCCCGCGAGTCTCGAGGCGCGCATTGATGCGCGAGCTAGCCCACTTGGCCGCCACGCAAGCGGGGTGGCCCTTTAAAGCACCTGCGGCTCCCCTCCATCGGAGAAATTTTTGGTCTCTGGAGAGGATGATGTTTTATAATGACATGCCTGAAGACGTGGTTGATGTGGTTGACAAAGTTCCGCTCACAAGGCGGTCGCGGGAGGAGCTTGCCGTCTCTTGGAGGCCCGTAGTCCCGGAGGGGGCCTCGAAAAGGCCGCGAATCACCTTCTCTGGTTCGGGGAGGGCTCCCGCCGAACAAAGGAGGTCGCGAGGTTCGGCAATCGCGGCTCCACGGCCAACTGTCGGGCCTGGCGCTGGTGTTCAGGTTGTAATCCCGATGGAGGGCACCAGCGTTGTGGGGGACGACAGGGACCAAACTTCGCTGAGGGCGATCCCGCCGCCGGTCGACCCCATTGTCCCTGCGGCGAAGGAGGCGGAGCCCAAGCTCGGGGAGTCGGTTGCGTCGGAGCGGTCTGGCGACTCGGTTGGGGTGGCCGTCTCTGCGGAGGGTGCTGGCCCCGCGTCCAGCGTGTTCAATGCGTGATACGCCGCTCGCTCGATCTGTCAGAAACTCGAGAATGTCGAGAAGACCGGGGTGACCCAAGAATAGGTGGCAGGGTTGGAGCGGAAGGTTGATGACGTCTTGGCGAGTCTCCGGAGGCTAGACCCGTCGGAGGCAGCGAAGGCGCTTGAAGTGCTGGAGGCGAAGTGCGCCCATCAGGAGATCGATTTGGCAGCAGCGGGGGCGTGAGTCGAAGTGTTGGAGAAAGAGAAGGCTGATCTGGTGTCTCGTGTCGAAGAGTTAGAGGAAGGGAATCGCCGCCGAACAGACTTTGCTCGCGTTGTTCGTGGGTTGCTACTATCTCTGGAGTTCGGGCTATCGTTAGATTAGGGTTTCTCCTTTTATCTTCTCTTTTTTTTTCTTTTTTCTTTTTTTAATCTCCCACCTGTATGAAAATCTTATCGTAATGAAATGAGGATTTTCGAATCACTTTTTGCAATGGTGTGATGTGACCAATTGCTCGGCCCGAGGCAGTGCGGGCTTAGGTGTCGACCTCGGGAAGACAAACCGCCCGGGAGGCCTATAAAACCTTCTCTTGTGGTCCTCGCCGAAGTTATTTTAGACCGAGATGGTGAAAAGGTCGCGTAGCCGGGCGCGAGAGATGTGGCTAGATTTCGGGCGGGTTGTCAGGGAGGCGTGCTGTCTTCCGCCGCATACATTTGAGGCGGAGGTCCAACAGGTTTGGGGGCGAGAGCCCAGGGTCGGGCTCGAATTCCCCTTGGAGGGGATGACATTCAAGCGCCCCCCGGAGGGGAAGATTGCGGTGTGCCTCCACCATCTGCGGGGGGGGCTCTTCCTCCCTTTCCAGTCGGAGTTCGTGAACGTGTTCAACTACTTTGGTATCGTCCCGATGCAGCTCCTGCCGAACATATGACGATGATTTATTGTCTCATCAAGGAGTTGCAGCGACGAGGGGTTCCCTGGGATATCGAGATCTTCAAGGGGTTTTTTTGCTGGGAGGCCAACCCCCGTCTTCATGGATGCTTCGTTCTGAAGGGGAGGCGTTGTCCGGTTTTCAAGGATACCGGCTTTGCTGATTGGTACAAGCGGTTCTTCTTCTTCGCTGCTGGCGAAGTTAGGCACAATGTCCCCAGGAAGGTTGGTGAGGCTAGGTTTCTGGGCGACGGTGTTGTCTTTGAAAACCCCTACTTCCGGGTCGTGGACAAGATCCAGAGGCACGTCCACGATGCGGAGGATTATTTGCGAGAGTTGGAGGACGACGTTTATACTTGTAAGTGGTTTTAACTTTAGCCCGTGTTTTCGATCTGGGACTGATGCCTTTTTGCAGGGCGCTCGGATCTCGAGTTGGGGTGGTTTCTCCTTCGTCAGATTGGGCGCAAGAGGGGTTCCCTACGAGCGAGACAGCCCTTCGACACGCCCAGGTCAGAGGAGGAAGGCTGTTGAAGGTGTGTCTTCGGGGACGGGCAGCGAAGATGACCTGGCGTATATAGACGATGTCCAGGTTAGCGACAGTGCCGAAGAACACGGTAACGATGCTTCGACGGAGGCCGACGCCCAAAGGGAGATGACTTCCGCCGAAGGAAGTGCCGAGAGGGTTGGCGAGGATCGAAGTGCTGAGGCAAGCAGGCCGAGTACGGTGGCCGCGCTCAGTTCTCGATGTGTTGATGTCGTGAGGGTGGTAAGTTCCTAAGACTCCCTCACTTCGGCTCCTTTTCTGACATCCCTGAAGGTGTTTTTGCCTCACCTTGGCCGAGAAGCGATGGCGCAGGAGGCGCGAGCGAAGAAGGCGGAGCTCAAGCTCGGCGAGTTGGACAGTCGTTGTTGCCTCGCCGAAAGGCGGCTTCGGTCTGCGATGAGGGGGCTCGAAGAGTCTGCCCGCCGAGAAGCTGAATTGCAGACCAAAATCGCGAAGGTGTTTGCGAAGAGGTGATCGCCGAATTTCGGAGGTCACTGGCGTTCAAAGCCATCATCAAGGAGGCGTTGGAGAGTTCATCAACCTGCTCGGTTCAGCGCTTCTCGATCGGGGGATGGTGAGGCGTGAAGACCTTGAAGGGCTGGACATGGCAGAGTGTATTAGGTCGCGAAGCCAGTCATACAAGTGCGTTTATTTCAACATGTCGGCGGAAAGGCTCGATCGACAGTTCGCCTTCGTGTCCACCATGAAGGTGGCTGTCCCCCCCCCCCACTGCGGTTGAGTTGGCAAGGATGGCGGAAGCTGCCGAGCAGGGTTCGCAGATGGAGTCAGAGGAGGATGTAGGGGAGGCACTTGCTGTGTCACCCCTTCGAGAGCGGGATCCTATGGAAGCAGTTCCTCAAACTCCTGGTCCGACATCGAAATAGACTCACCCTCTGAAGCTTCGAGAGGGAATAATGATTTGTAGGTTTCGGATTGTAATCTGAGTTTGTAATGGTTTTTGTGAAATGTCTAATGATAATGTTGACTTTTGATTTTTTATTGTGAAATGACAACTGATGTTTGGATGGCTTGACATTTTGAGCGTTCCTTGACTGCCAGTCGCGTAGGCGTAAGTTTTTAGAGAGCGTCTAGAACCTCAAGAAGAGGATTGCCCTTGACTGTCAGTCGCGTAAGCATAAGTTTTTAGAGAGCGTCTAGGACTTCAAAAAGGAGATTGTCCTTGACTGCCAGTCGCATAGGCGTAAGTTTCAGAGAGCGTCTAGGACTTCGAGAAGAGGATTGCCCTTGACTGTCAGTCGCGTAGGCGTAAGTTTCAGAGAGCGCCTAGGACTTCGAGAAGGCGATTGCCCTTGACTGCCAGTCGCGTAGGCATAAGTTTCAGAGAGCGCCTAGGACTTCGAGAAGGGGATTGCCCTTGACTGCCAGTCGCGTAGGCGTAAGTTTTAGAGAAGTCATTTTGGTGATACTTCGCGTTGCAATTATAATGCTTAATTACAACGTTCATAAATAAAATTTTCTGAGATCATTGTCGTTCCATGTTCGCGGAAGGAGGGTCCCGTCTTGTCTTGCGAGCTCGTAAGTGTTCGGTCCGAGCGCATTGCGGATTATGAACGGGCCTTCCCAATTGGAGTCGAGCTTTCCGGGAGGCAAGTCTCTCCCGGCGGTGGTTCTCAGTTTTAGGACTAGGTCACCTTCTTCAAGTAACCTCCGTCGTATGTGCTTGTTGTAGTTCGTCATGATGCGTCCTATGTGCTTGTTGTAGTTCGTCATGATGCGTCTTTTGTGTTCAGCCTGGCGAAGTGTCGCTAGTTCTCTCGTTTCTTCGAGGAGATCTAGCTCGAGTCTTCTATTGCTGTCGTTTTGTTGGCGCCATTCGGGAAGTTGTTGCAGCTCAAAGTTACTGGCATCTTCGACTCGGGGGGAGTATATCTCCAGTTCGACTGGGATGAGTGCCTCCCCGCCAAAAACCAGGAAGTATGGCGTTTGACACGTTGCGGCTGTCGGTGTGCAGTTAAGTCCCCAAATGACGGCTGGCAGCTCGTCGGCCCATGAGGATCTGGCGCCTTTGAGCCTCCTCTTCAGTGCTTTAAGAAAGTTCTTGTTGGTAGCTTCAGCCTGACCGTTCGACTGGGGGTGCCAAACTGAAGCAAAATGAAGAGTGATGCCGTTCTCGGAGCAGAGGTCTCGAACGGGACGACCTGTGAAAGCGGTTCCGTTGTCGCAGACTAAAAAAAGGGGAATTCCGAATCGGCAGATGAGTTGTGTCCAGATGAAGCTTTTGACGCCTGAGCTTGTCGGTTGTGCCATCGCCTTAGCCTCCACCCATTTAGAAAAGTAGTCGGTTGCGATTAAGGCGTGTCGTAGGTTTCTGCCGGACTTAGGGAATGAGCCCAAAAAGTCGAGTCCCCACATCAAAAATGGCCACGAACTTGCTAGTGGTTGGACCTGTGACGCGGGTTGCCTTGGGATGTTCGAGTAGATTTGGTACTGAGGGCACCTTTTGCTGAAGTCTTTAGCATCCTTGTGGAGGCATGGCCAGTAATAGCCCTGTCGGAGGATTTGAAGGGCCAGGTTCCGCCCAGCCGCGTGCGTACCGCACTCGCAGGCGTGGATCCGTTCGAGTATAGTCTTCGTGTCTTCCTCGCGGACACATTTTGCCAGGGGCCACGAGTAGCAACGCCTGAATAATTGTCCTTGTAGTAGGATGAACCTGGCGGCCTTCACCCGGAGTTTGCGAGCCTGGTGACTGTCTGACGGCAGTTCGCCTTCTCTCAGAAAGCGCGAGATCTTGTCCATCCAGCCTACGGGGACAAGAGTTACTTTGCAGACTTCAAGTCTGTCGTACGCGGATGTTAGGATGTCTTGGTCATCACCCTTTTTGTCTTTGGCCAATTCATCAGCAGTGGTGTTCAACTCTCGGGGTATGTGGAGCAATTGTGCCTGAGCGAAGTGCTGTAATAGGGCTTTGGCTCTTTGCAGGTACATCTTGAGCGTTCCGTCCTTGGTTTGGTATGTCCCCCTGAGCTGGTTGATCACGAGCTTGGAATCACTGTAAATGCAGAGGCACTATGCTCCTAGGCCTTTCGCGAATTCGAGCCCAGCGATGAGGGCTTCGTATTCGGCTTGGTTTTTCGTGACGGGAAATAGTATCTTCCCTGACCTCTTGAGTTGGATTCCCCAGGGGCTCGTGAGAACGACCCCGACCCCTTGAATGTGTTCGCCGAAGGCTTCGTTTACGTATAGAACCCAAGGTTGTTGATTCTGTGGCGTCTCCGGTTGTTCAGTCGTGGCAAGCTCGGCGACGAAATCTGCGAGGGTGGCTTTTCGCTGCTGCCCTCGAGATGAAGTCAACGTCGAACTCAGAGAGCTCGACCGCCCATTTTTGCAACCTTCCGGAGACTTCAGGGGAGTAAAGTATCCATCGGAGAGGTTGGTCGGTCATCACTTTGACTGAGTGAGCTTGGAAGTAGTGCCGTAACCTGCGGGCAGCGGTTATTAGCGCGAATGACAATTTTTCGAGAGCGGGGTACCTGAGTTCGGCGTCACGCAAGGTATGACTGACGTAATGGATGGGGTGTTGCTGCCTTGCTTCTTCGCGGACCAGGACTGCCGAGACGCAGTTGTCGGTGGCGCTGATATAGAGGAGAAGGTCTTCGCTAGGAGCAGGGGCAGATAGCAACGGAGGCGAAAGCAGGTACTCCTTCAAGGAATCGAACGCCTGCTGGCAGTCGTCGTCCCAGCAGGCGTGATCTCCCCGGAGAACCTTGAAGAACAGGAGACACCTGTCCCCCATCCTGGAAATGAACCTGCTGAGGGCCGTAATTCTTCCATTTAGTTTCTGAATGTTTGTTACTATTCGGGGAGGGTCCAGGTCGAGGATAGCCTTAATTTTTTCGGGGTTAACCTCGATCCCCCTGGTCGATACCATGTGGCCTAGAAACTTTCCATAGGCGGCGCCGAAGATGCTCTTGGATGGATTCAGTCTAATATTGTGGGCCCGACAGGTCTCAAGTGTTTCGCGGAGGTCTTCGAGATGGTCCACTTCGCCCCAGCTTTTGATCAGTAGGTCGTCTACATAAGCCTCCATGTTGTGCCCCTTTTGCCTTCGAAAGACTGTGTCGATCATCCGTTGGTAAGTAGCTCCCGCATTCTTCAAACTGAACGGCATGACTCTGTAGCAGAACGTCCCGTGGTCGATTATGAAGGACGTGTGTTTTTCGTCTTGTTCTGTCATTCGGATTTGGTGATACCCGGAGAAGGCGTCCAGGAAACTCATCATGGTGTAACCCGCCGAAAAGTCGACTAACCTCTCTATCTTCGGCAAGGGGTAGAAATCCTTGGGGCATGCCTTATTAAGATCGGTGAAGTCTACGCACATCCGCCACTTGCCTATGCTCTTTTTTACGACGACCATGTTGGCCAGCCAGGAGGGGTAGTCGATTTTCCTGATAAAGCTAGCTGCGAAGAGCTTTTCGACTTCTCGTATGGCGCGCTGTTTCTCGCCGCCAAAATTTCTTTTCTTCTGTCTGACGGGGGAAACGTCGGCACTGAGGCTTAGCTTATGTTCAGCTATGCTTCTGTCAATCACGGGCATGTCTTCGGGTCCCCAAGCAAACACATCAAAATACTCGAAAAGTAGCGCCGTCAGAGCGGGCATATTATTTTTGGGAAAACCCTTAGAAACTAGTACAGATTTTCCGTCAAAGACGGTTACATGTTGATTCTGCTCATCCAGGGGGAGCAGTTGGTCCCTGGAATCGAGGTAATCGGTGTGGAGACGAATGTTGGCCTCAAAACATTTCCGGGCGTCTGCCCTGTCTCCCCTAATCATTGCAACGCCGAGCGGTGTTGGGAACTTGATGCACAGGTGGAAGGTCGACGGCACCATCCGTAATTGCGCCATCGACGACCGCCCCAAAATCGCGTTGTAGCCGGAGGGTGCGTCTATCAGGATGAAGTCTACTGGCTTCGTTTCCCATCTAGGGCCGTCTTGAAGGGAGAGGCGCAAGGGAGCAAACCCTGCGGGCCGGTAGATGTCACCGGAGAAGCTGGAGACTGTCATCGAAGGAGGGAGAGGTTTGCACTGGCCGACCCCCATTTCTTTGAATGCCCGCAAGTATAGGATGTTGACAGAGCTTCCGGTATCGATTAAGGTGCGGTGGACATCACACCCTTTGATTTCGGCGACGATGACTATGGGGTCGTCGTGGTTGGTGCCCCCAACAGGTAAGTCACCTACACCGAAGGTGACGTCAGGCAAAAAGGATGGGGTTTCGATGGCGTGCACCTGGTGATGACCTGGGGCTGAGCTGTCTTGGCCAAAGCCGAAGATAGTCAGCACGGCTTTCTTCCCGCTGGACTTCGATGGCGAGCAAGTCGCGGAAACCGGTGGTTCGCCTTGGGGGAACAGGGCTTTGGCAGCCTTCGATGGCATCTCTTTGACTTTCTTGTAGCCAGTGAGGTGACCCTTCTCTATGTACTCATTGACCAGTGCGCAGAAAAAGCGACAATCGTGCAGGAGGTGGCCATAGCGCTGATGGAACTCACAATATTTTAACGCGTCCTCGCCTGGCTAGGGAGGTTGTCGTTCACCTCTGTTAGGTAGGAAACCCCTATCCTGGAGGGCTGAAAAGATCTCTTCAATGACGTAAACTAGAGTTGGAGTGCGCGGAGTCGCTATCGAACTTGCGTTTTCCCTGTGGGGAGAACTTCTGGTCCCGAAAAGCTCTCTTAGGGGTACTTTGTTCCGCCTTCGGGGTGCCGTCCCTTTTGTCAAGTGTGGTAGGGTCTTTCCCTACGCTTGCTTTCAATGCTTCCGCGTCCTCTATGTGGATGCATTTTTCGGCGCGCGACCGCGCCTCCATCAGTGTTCTTGGCATGTCATCGACGAATGAATCGTAGAGTTTCCGTGGGAGGATTTTGTGGACGAAGATCATAGTTGATCTATCATCCGTGGTGTCCTTCATCTCCGCATTCATCTTCGAGAAGCGGTCCATGTATTCCCGCAGAGATTCGTTCGGACGCTGCCTTATCTGCCAGAGTTCATGGATGGTTCGGGAAGTAGTCTTTGACATGCCGAATCTGGTCCGAAATTGGTCGGCGAACTGGTCAAAACTTTGGATGGAGCCCTGGGGGATTTCGTCAAGCCAGTCCAATGTCAACCCTGTCAAGGTATTTTGAAAGAGACAACATTTGTAAGCATTCGAAACGGGGTCGCCTGTTTTGACATGTTGGGCCGGGTCGGTGAGCCAGTCGTAGTCGTTGACTTTGGGAGCCTTATAGCTGCGGGGCACAGGGGCGGCCATTATCGTAGGGGAGAAGATCGTGGTCACCTGGGGCGCCTGGGGGTAGACTTTGAGTCGGCTCTCCCCCACGGTGTGTGTGCTGACCTCTTCAGGGGGAGGTGAGAGGTTCGTTGTGCGTTGTATTGGGCGGCGGAACAGGGTCCTCGGGGGGAGGCGTCGGCGCCGGAGGAAGAGGCGGCCTCTGGTGTAGGAGGATTGGAAGGTTGGTGAGGAAGGAATTCATACTTTGGGAGAGTGTGGCTACCGCCCGTGTAAGGGTCTGGAGTTGGCGATCGCCTGCAGCGCCGTCTGGCTGGGGGGTAGGCGGCATTTGTTATTCGGCGGCCGCTGACGTTTCAGCGTGGTTTTGCTCCATGGAGGATTAGCAGGTCCTGCGTGAGGGCACTAAATTGTTGATAACTAAAATAGACAATGCTTTTATACGTGGAAACCGGATGTACGGAAAACCACGACGCCGCTCTCTGGGCGACTTCAAAAAGAGTTCCACTAGTCGAAAAGTATATTACAAAGGTAATTAGAAGGGGGTTTGAAACAGAGACCAAGAACAAATAGGAGTGGGGACCCTGTTTCCTCTCTTGGATCACAATTTATAGTCTGAATTTTTATAACTCTGACGGGTGGGATGGCCTAAGGAGGTTCTAGGCCCGTCCCCCTATCCTGTAGGCCGTCGGCCATGCTGGTACGGATGTACGACGCCTACCGAAGACCATACCCCTTTCAATGACGTGCGTGGGGCCATTCCGCGTCCTTTGGAGCAGTCCGTACCTTGTACGGATGTTCAACTTGGAGACTTTTCGTCTTGATGCTTTTCGCCTTCGTGGAGATTATCTGCCTTTCGCCTTGTCCGTTCGTCTGATTACTGGGGATGCTTTCCACGTGTACGCTCCGGAAGCCGCTTGAGGATCACGAGGTAACACCTATCAAATCATAGAACTATTTGCTACATCAGCTAATCTACCAATTTAGACATAGAAGAAATGTTGTTTATAAAGAAATTGATATAACAAACTTAACCCTTAAAATTAGCGTACATTTTTCGTGCGATTAGATGTTTCAAATGGAAAATCAAACGATATGTCGAATTTCTGATCGGTGTTCTTACTGCCCCGCTGCAAACTGTCTCATGCATCCATTCAATCATCGGACAGCTTGTTCACAATAGAACAGTTTGATCATATAGATTGAATGATCCAAATGACATTTGATAATTGTTGTTGAGATTTCTATACAGTCCATGTGTTCTGCACCTAAAATATAATATCTTTATAACCTCATTCATCTTCCACTTGGACACTATGAAGCACGGACACGACACGGGGACACGGGGACACGGGATACGACACGACACGGAGACACGGTGATTTTCCAAAATATAAGACACAGACACGGCATGACACGCCAAATACAGTAATAAAATTAACAATTTATACTTAAAAAAAATATAAAACATGATACAAACTTAAATTTTTAAGTATAAACAACTCGTAAATAGTACTGAAGTATCATAAAATCAAGATGAAAACTTGAGAACGAACGCTGTCGATATTAAAAAGATTTGAGATATAAATTTAGTGTTCACTTTGAGTAAGAGAAAATACAATTTTGCTTATTAGAGCAATTACAATGAGCACGATAATAAGAGAAAGTAAAAGCTATCAGTGTTGAAGATGAAAGAAGAATTCTAAACTTTTTGCGATTGGTTCATTTTCGAAAGACTTAAGGGCAACAAAAAAGGAAGAAATTTGATTTAACTTGGATAACTTAGAATTTTGACTTATATTGAATAAAATTTATGAAATATGAGTACAATACGATGATACAGATACGATACAATACTGATATAGCAATATGACAAATTTAAAAAAAGTAGGATACAGATACGTGAGGATACGGTTGTGAAACACTTTCAATTCTAATATTCGTATTTGCGTTGGATATGAAATAAAGTTAACTTTTATAATTGAAATTTGTGTTGAGCAAAAGAATTGACTTCAACCAAACAAGGCCCTAGAAGTGTCTCAGAAGTATCCTAAGGTGTCCTGAAGTGTCCTCGCGTGTCCAAGAAGTGTCCTTTAATTTTTTCATATTATTTTATTAGGACATGCCATGTGGCGTGTCCGACACGGTGTCCCCGGGTGTCCTCGCGTGTCCCCAAGTGTCCGTGTGTCCGACACGGACACGGCATGGTTCTTGAAGTGTCCATGCTTCATAGCTTGGACATTGATGTTCAAGGTACAAGTCTAGTGGTCACTTTGTGACTAATTCCTTTCACAATCTATTCTTCTCCTTTTTATTCTAATGTGGCATTGCCTCTTAATCAATTAACATCAAGACAAACTGAGGTATTGAACATACCCATTTTCTCTATAATAACTACCTTGGTGAGCACATTCGATGGATTTTCAGAACTAAAGACTTCCACTAGTGATAGCTTTTGATTAGACATCAAGCCAATGTATGATAAAACTTTCACTCTAGCAATTGTTGTAGGTACGACAAACTATTATCTTGTTTCTTGTCAATATCCTTCAGAAAACCTTCTAATCACATTATTGACCCCTCTTTGCCAGCCTTCGGATAGCTATATACTTAGACTCCATGGCTGAAACTAGACATCCAACTGAGACCAGTCAATTATAAGACAAAAACATAACCTTATTTGCTCTTCCTATAATCGAATCACTACCTAGATCTTTGCACCTGCATATGCTTCTAAATCGGCTTTATTCATCCTAACATAAATCCATATCTACAAATATTTAAGAAGGTGAGGGTAATTCCTTCTCCTGTGGATTAGAAGGGTTTTGGTGCTCCCCATTCTGACGAAGACATACAACTATAGAAGTCTTTAGGCTTTTATCTTAGAAATTGGCTGTGGAGATGTCCTTCATTTTTTTCTTTCCTAGACACTCTCTACCAGTTTCTCCTCCACTGTTGTTATTGGAAAAAATAATACATTTTAAAAAAAAAAAACACTGATTTCTTAACTATAAGATCGGATTTACATCTCCTTCGGATAAAAAATTTGGTTACCCATTTTCCTGTTATGTCTAATCCATAGGTAAAGTCAGCTGGCAAATTTCGATCAACCTTCGATGCATGGGGACACATGCACATAGCTGATAGTACTAGTTCACGCTTTTCCAATGGCTCTCCTTACATCCTAGAAAGCTTCTCCCTTGTTAGGGTCTTCTTTGACTGTGTCGTCGGTTTTGTGTGTTTCTCGTATGTGATTGCGTCCCGTGCTATACTCATTTTGGATTCTCACAAACATCACTTATACTGGAGTCATTTGTAGCAAATATTCTGGAGTTTTCCTCTTGTCACATTCATTTTCTCAGAGACTTCCTCAAAGACTAGTTGGATTTCTCACGGAGTTCTTATTTTGCTCCTTAGAGTTTCTCCTAACATTCTGTCCACTTGGTTCAAGTTATCGTTCTACGATTTTATTTCTCTAGACTGCTTTTTATGTGCCTTATTAACTAAGGATTTATTCTTCGGAGATTCTGTCTCATAGGTTTTGACTTCTTGTCTTCAAGGTTTCTTTCTTTTATCTCATTAGTTTCCTTGGGACACCTCTTGTGTTGATCCTAGGTTTGTCGAATCAGATCACTTGTTGTTTCTTTTGAATTCTCCCTTCATTCGTTTTTATAGGTCATAACCTTCAAAGTTTTTCTGCCTCATATTTTCTTCTAGATGACCTTGCATAGAAAAAAAAAGATAATGCCCTTCAAATATTTGACCTACCTTACTTGTCACCAATAGTTCTTCTATTATCTCAGCCCATCAATTAGCCTTTCAGTCCTTGATGATCCTCCATTGTTGGGCTCTCTATCGTAGACTCTCTGTTGTTCATATAGGTAAGAGCTGCTAAGGATCACTTGACAGCAGTTTAAGTATCTCCATTTTGCAGGCAGTTCATTGACATAATGCCTAATGATAGCCAAGCAAAATTTGAATGTGATCGATGACCATAGTTGTGACCTTTTTGATCCTCCCAAGATTACAAGGCCTAGAATGGGCTATGAAGCACAGATACTTCGTGGAGTCTAACGTATCCGTATCGTATCCGTATCGGATACCGATACTCCCCGATACTCCACCGATACGTATCCGATACGCCACGTGGCGTATCGATTTTTATTTTTAATTTTAAAAATTCGATACTCGCTCGATACTTGTCTATTTTTATTTTTTGTAGTTCAATTGTCTAATTTTTTTTAGTGATATTAATAATGTTTAAAAAATATAATTAATTTAAAAAAAAAATTAAAATATATTTTTGAAAATTATAATAACAAAATGTATAAGCTAGTATAATCTACCATAAATTCATATCTTAAATATGAGAATATGACGTATTATACACAAATATAATAGGCGTATCCTGACATATCTGTATCCTACTTTTTTTAAGTTTGGTGTATCGTCGTATCCGTATCGTATCGTATCCGTATCGCCGTATCGTACTCGTGCTTCATAGAGAATGGGGAGTTGTCTCCTACCACAAACATTGGATGAGATTGAATGAGATCGAGCTCCTTTGAATGCCATTGTCCACAATGGCACGAATAAGCTCCTTTTTGAGATGTTCTAGCAAGGTAAAGACTTATTCCTAGGGACTGGTCACAGATGATGATCATGCCTCTACCTACTGCTGAGCAACCATTAGTGATAGGGTATAGCAATGGGTAAGGATTTAGTATTTTGTGTACATTGGAGTTGGGTTCTCCCTGAGCTCAATGACTTCTATGACTTATTTGTTCTATTTGCATTAATTCCTCAATTTCTCTAGGTGTGGCTTCAACTAAAGTTTCCAGCACTTGTTTTGTGTGTGTCCTAGACTCACTCCCGGTGTCTCGTGGGGTTCAGATATGATTTATCCATGCACGTGCCATCTCACAAGCTTCTTTGCCGAAGCTCCACATAAAAAAGAAGTAAAGTTTGTTTGCAGTACACTTCGACAAGCTTGTAGTGACAACGTTATCTTGTCTTTCAGCGAGATGCTTAGCATGATAGCTTAGTGCCAAAACTCTATCGTGTACTCCTAGATTGGTTGGTTCCTTCCTTTAGCACAACCCATATCATCGATTGTACCTTTCCTCCTTGTAGAATACATGGGCAAATTCCTTAAGCTTCAATTCCTTGTTGTTTCTATGTTTCTTTGGACTTCTAGTTCTTGTTAATTCACTCATCCTCTGTTTAGTCGCTATTCCCATTGTTGGGCTCTCTTTAGTCGCTATTCTCATTGTTCAGCTTCGTTTAAGCCTCTGTTGGAACCACAAATTGCTTTTTAGAACCATAATGTCACTGTTTTTCTTTGTTGTTACAGAGTTGTACAAGATTCCATTTGGAGCAATAAATGATCAAAAATTTATTTCAATTTACTGAACTTCTGTTGGAATTTCATTTTCCTGACAAATCAAGAGTATTTCTTGTTCCATGTGTATTAGTTAATCTTACCTATTAACTTGATAGTTTAACTATCTTATTGCACAAGTTAACTGAATTTTCAGCGAGCATTGCTAATCTTTTTAGAATCCATCGTGAAATTTATGTGAATATGCAAATTAGTATAACTAATGAAAGCCTAGTTTAATCTCGAGTCAAATAGCATAACATTGTATTGTTTGTGTTCATATCAGTTAGGTATTTTAATTTCATGAAGCATCATATTTAAGGCCATATAGGACGCTTTGCTATATCGCTAAATCAGTTTGTTTCTAAATGTGTGAATCAACATAGTTTAGATACTTTCCTATTCTGATGACCATATATAAATTGTCAAAGTCTCTCAACCCCCATCTTAACAACCAACAACGAGGGATGTCTCTTCTTTTCTCACACTCCTCTCTTTCTATCTCCCTTTCTCTTTTAAGGAAATCAATGGGATGTTGAAATATGAGGATGGGAGAATGAAGAAAGTAAGATGTACCTGAAAGCAGTCCTTTTATTAACAAATTTTGAACTCCTTTTACATTGATTTCTCCACTCATTTACATTGATTGCTCTCCTATAGTAGGCAGTGAGTCAAATTTACATCTCCAAATCCAAATCCAATTGTCTCAAATTCCCATTACACTTGCTTCCCTAAATACAACTAGTTTGTAGCTTTTTCAACAACTTTTAGTGCCAAAGGACACTGCATATAGCTAATCGTACCTTTTCTAGCTTTTCCAAAGGTTCTCCTAAAATCCTACAGAGCTTGTCTCAAGTAGTAGGTCTTCATTGACAGTGTAATGGGTCTTGAGTATACTTTTGTGTAACACGCCAACTCACAAAAATTAGTTAAAAATTAATGATATAAGATCAAAAGTGCCTCTGAGTGCATTTACTTCTATTGATCATTGCAAAGATCAGGAACAAAAGCATATTTTTTGTAATTAAAGACTAAAAAATAAAAGCGGTTATTTTTTAATTTAAGCATTAAAAAATAAATCTAAACAAGATTATAAAATTTTTTTTATCAGAACCTGGAACCCTAGAGATGTGTAGGGCAATGCCACCGATGCCACCTAGAAGAAGAACCCGCCGGCCTTCTTCATACACCATCGATCTCTCGGCATCGGTTGATCGCCGTCGTCCGCTCGCTCGTGAATATCTCCTTTGATGGGCGTCGGCTTCACGTGCAGCGGCTAGGAAACCCAGCCACCATCGCGGCTTCGATTAGGGGACGACGACGGTACGCCGTGACCGGCGTTGAAAGGCCGAAAGCCGCGTGCGACTCCAAATCGGATGCGGAGACTGCCCCTTTCTTCCTTGATCGACATAACCTAGTGCGAAATCGATCAGATCGACGGAAAACGAAGCAGATCGTCGCCCGCCTCCGCCACCACGATGGATTTTACAGAGAGAAGCCCTTCCCTCCGTAGACTACAGAGACATGGTCTGCTTGATCGAGGATTTGGATCAACGTCATTAAAACCGAGCCGGCGTAGTAGTCGGTCTGGTTCATCCCGGTTTCATCAAATCAGTTAATACTATCTATTTCTTTAAAAAATTTCATAAAATAATTATACTCATTAAAATAATAAAAATTATTCAAAATAATAAAATTATTAATTCTCTTTAATCATTGAAATCAGTAAAGAGTAGGGGTGGCAATATATGACCCGACCCGTGAATCAAACTCGAACCCGACTTGTAAATTTCAGGTATGGGTCATGAATTTTGACTCATTTATTAAACGGGTCAAGTTCGGGTTGGGCATAATCAGGTCGGGTCGAGTTCAGGTTGGGTATTTATCAAAAAATACTCTATAAATGGGTCGGGTCGACCCGCCAACTCGACTCATTTATTAATCGGGTCGAGTTCGGGTCATGAATTTTGACCCATTTAATAAATGGGTCGGAATCGGGTTGAGACTATTTGGGTCGGGTCGGATTCGAGTTCGATCCGAACCCGACCCGCCGACCCATTTTGCCACCCCTAAGCGGTTTTCTTTCACATAAGTTCAAAAAGTTTATTTTTTAATCTACACAAAAGTTAAAATTAATCTCAGTCATGTTATCATAAATATTTTTAATAATATTTTAACTAATATTTTAACTATTACATAAAATCTAATGATAAAATTAACTTTATGTTGCATTCTAAATAGACTATAAAATAAAAAATTTACTTTTTTAAATTTCACTACATAGGCATCTCAACCTATAACTAATTTAATTTTCATCAAAAAAAATTTTAATTATTAAATTTTTAAAAATACTTAATAGTTAAATTTAATAAAAATTTCAAAAAGGGCTCACACCAAAACTTTTTGGGCAAGAAAATCTAAATAATATATTTTTATTTTTGAATATCTATGTAAATAAAGAATCTACCTTCGGTACTCGAATGTTTAGGTGAGAAACCAATAATCTCCCTTCTTTATAGTGTCCGAGTTTGAAGCAGTTATCACAGTAATAGAGGTTGTTTTCAATGTAGACTTTCTGGGAGAATTCATTTTTACTGTCGATTGATATAAAAATTTCTTTTGGGTACTACCTTCTGGCATCAAAATTCACAAAAATGCGGGTCACAGATGGTCGAGAAAAATTACATGTGGATTTATCAACTTGGATATGGTTGCTATAGATAGAAGCGAGAGATTTCAAGCAACCCCAAAATTCTATTGGCAACCCAGGAAAAGACAGCCAAACTGGAGTGAAAGAGGAGTCATGACCCGGACAGAATCCTACCTCCCATTTTCAAACACGAAGAGGGTTTTTATTCACGAAGTATGAACCACGGAGACGGACTTTAGTGAGGTCTATTTCATCTGTAAAGTGTATCAAGATGTGTTTTTGATTGTATAGGCCTATATTGATCGCCCCAAATAAATTTAGAAAGCTAAAAAAATTCCGAATCTCCGACATCAAAGGTCTAAAGTAGCTAAATATTTCAACCGTCGTGTTTTCAAACAATTTGGCCATTCTGGTGAGCTCAGTTTCCTTGAAATAGAAGGTTGGTTTACCATCAATAAGTTAAGCTGTAATTGCAGCGAATTCAAAGAAATGGAAACAGCTTGGGCTAAGGTTTTACCTCCCCAAGAATTGGGCTTGCTGAGAGCAGAGAGGCCTTGGGGGCTCTCAGATGGGCTTTTTTTATCTGTTGGCCCACAAGGGCAATCTTTTCAACTGAACCAAAAAGGGCCTACGTTAGCCGGCCCAACAAGATCTGGGCCAAGATAGTCTGGCCCAGTCAAAGGCTCGGCCATCCCAGCCCTCTCCAAAAGTGGGCAGAGGCGGGGAGCAACTGGGGCCCGCAACCAAAGTGCGGTACAGGTGGCAAACAGAGGAGCGCTCCCGCCCTGCACACCTGACACAGTACCGGGAACTCGGCGGAGCTGTCAGACGTTGGGGAGGCCGGAGAGAGAAGCTGTCGGGGGCCGCGGATCTTACGCAGAAACAACGCAGCGATGCTGAGCCACGCCGAAAGCGCGTTTTCGACCCATTTTTGACGCGGCTTTCAAGGTCGAAGCCGCGTCGAAGCCGCGTCAAAGCCGCGTCGAAGCCGCGTCAAAGCCGCGTCGAAGCCGCGTCAAAGCCGCGTCGAAACCGCATCGAAACAGCGTCAAAAACGTGTCAAAAATGCGTTGATGCCGCGTGGAAAACGTGTTGCAAACGCGCCGAAAACGCGTCGAAGCCGCTCCTGCCCTGCACAGTACGGGGAACACGGCAGAGCTGTCGGGCGTTGGGGAGGCCGACGAGAGAAGCTTTCGGGGCCGCGGATCTTAAGCGAAAACAACGCAGCGATGCCGAGATAAGTCGTAACTAGTCATGCCGAAGACTGTCGACCGGCGGGAACGATCGAAATCCACCGAACGGCAGCAGAAGCCTGACGAGCAGCAATCAAAGGACTCCGCGGCACCGCAGAGCCGTTCGTTGATCGGATGTCTCTCTCCTGGGGTCGTGGCAGAAAAGGCTTTCGCTGGCGCAGGAGATGCCGAGCAACGCAACTGACACCTCCTTATGCAAGCTTCGCCGGAGCTCGAGACGACGCTGGGAGCAGCGAAGCTTGAGGGCCGGGGGAGGCTGATTGCAGAAATGAAGAAGGAGAGCTACAGAATCTACGCTGGGGCAATGTCAGCGGAGTTGTGTGCTGCCTAAACCCATGCGTTGTCTCCTCCGCGTAGAGGATGACCTTTCCCACCGCCGGCAGCCCACTTGGAGTCGCCGGCAGCCTCCCACAGCAGGTGGATTTAGAGAGAGAAGCTCTCCAAACCCAAAAACTAGAGAGAGAAATAAACATATGAATAAAATAATTAAATTTCTCTCGTGATTCTTAATTGATCTCTGTTTTTTAGTTAAATTCATTTCGAGCAAATTCAATTCACCTGATAGAATTCACTCATTGACGTGTCAATCACCTCTAAAACATCAATTTTGATTTTCTGAGACAATTGAATTTTCGGGTGAATTTTATTCATTTGAGAGAATTCACTCGATAATGTGTCATCTCCGCATCAATTTAGATTTTTTGAGACATTTGATTTTTTGGGCAAATTTAATTCACATGATAGAATTCACCTAATAATATGTCAGTCTTCTCTACAGTGTCAAATTGGATTTTTGGTGACTTTTGAAATTTTGATCAATTTCAATCCATCTGACAAAATTCACCTAATGTGTCACTTCCAATCTCAGTGTTAATTTACTATTCCTGAAATTTTAAAACAATCAATTAAGAGGGCGTTTAGTTCGATGTTATCTTATTAGTGTTATGTTATGTAATGTAGATGTCATCTAATTTTATAATCTAATAGAAGATTTTTTGTAGACGTCATTAAATCAAACAATTACTTTCTCTAGATAACATAACATAACATCAAGATAACATTAAACCAAACGCCCTCTAAATTCAATTTGCCAAATATAATTCATCCGATAATATGACACCACAATCATCTTTGACTCTATGCACTTTCTGAAAATTTAAAATTTTTGGATGATTTTACTTTGCTCGAACTAAAATCACTCAATAACTCATGCAGACAAGATGTTCAAAGCTTACCTTCTTAGTTAATGAGGCACTTTTGACACATAAAACCAGCAAAAAGATAGGGGTTGTCCCCAAATCTTTTTTCCAAAATGTCCACACACCTAAATTTACATTTTTTACCTTCAAATCTACTGTAAAAAAAGAAGATTTTTATTTATTTATTTATTTTTTTGGCAAAAACTCACTTTTAAAAATCTCTTGAAAGCTTCCCTAATACACTTGAACTTTCTATCCAGTTTGTTGGGGGCGCATTTAAAAGAGATTTAGGAGGCGTTTGGTTCGTTGTTATCTTGGTGTTATGTTATGTAATCTAGATATCATGACATTTAGATGTCATCTTTTGACTAATAATTTTATAATCTAATAAAAGATTATTTGTAGATGTCATTAAACCAAACAATTATTTTCTTTAGATAACATAACATAACGTCCAGATAACACTGAACCAAACGCCCCTTTAGAATTTTTTGAGGTGTTTTTACTCCGGTTATCCCTTTCTTTCTCCAAATTGGTTTTCCTCAAAAACTTCTTAAATTTTTATACTAATTATTTAAGGTCCAAATGGGTTAAAATTATTACATGTTTTTGGGAGGTCTTCTTCCTGTAAGAATTTTCTTGGAACTTTTTGACGATTGTATTTTTCTATGTTATTTTTTGTTTGTTTCTCAATTTTTAATATTTTATAAATCATACTAGATCTAGAAAATTTTGAATATAGTAAATTGTTTAGGTAATACTCAACTATAGAAAAATTTTTAGTCATTTTGAAATGGTATTATTTCCTAGAAAAATATTTAAAGTTTCTTTTACTTATTTTGAAGTCATATTGAAATATTTCACTGAGTTTTATCTCTTTCTCGAGTTTTCAAAGTTTAACTTCATAAAATAATAATAAAGAGAATATTAACGTTATCTCCAAAAATTTTGAGTTGGTTATCTTATAAATAGGACCTTTTGTAAACTGTCATATCGGTCTATTTCTTGTATAGTCCATAATGGTTTGAGTTCTTCTATACTTGTGTTAGCTTTGAGTCGTGTAGAGAAGGGTTTCTTTATATGTCCCTAAGTACAAGATTATGTGAGGTTGTTCTTTATCCCAATTGAAAAGGATCGAGAGGTTTTTTTGTTCTCGGTAAAAAGAATCGAGAGGTTTGATCATGTCCTCTATATAAAAAAAAAAAGGCTAGGCTGGTTTGTGCTTTTGATCCTAAATGGCATAAATTTCCTTCTTGTACTAGGACTTGAGCTTAGCTATATTAAGCTTAGATTAGTTGAACCCTGAATGAGAAACAAAAGGAACTAAACTAGGCCCAGGTTGTGGGCAGAACTACTATATATGTCTCATATTTTTCTTTAGTTGTGCTTGTTTTCTTCTATCGTATATCTCTTTTCGTTTTTAAGATTTGATCTAGTGAAAAGCCAGAGTCGGAGGGGTGGGCGCAGGCGCAAGCGGCGCGTGCGCGCGAGCGCGCGAGCGCGGGCAGGCATGGGCGCGGGAGGCGCTCGGGATGCTCGCCGGTGTATATCTGGTCGATCCTTCTCCCCTCCGTCGTCGATGCTCGCCGGTGGCCGGCGGGCTTCTGGGAGGCGGTGGAGTGGATCGACCAGAGCACGTCGGTGTCGCCGACGCTCGCCAATGATCGGCGGGCGACACGAAGGCGGGGGCGGAGGCAGGCGGCGCGAAGGCGGAGGCGGTCGCTTGCCTCGCAGGTGGTGCTTGCGTTCGGACCGAGCCGATAGAGGGGAGAAGAAAATGAATCTTAGGGCTAGGAAATTACATCAAGGGAGCTGGATTTTGGTTGAGCTGAAGGAAAGAAAAGATTTTTATTTTTATTTTTATTTTTTTGAAAAGTGGATAACTATGCTACTTTGAGGATTCTCACCAAAGGTTAACCCTACCATTTCCTTCACCGGAATATCAACCCCTTAACCCGGATCTAGGTTTTGAGAAAACTCAAACATAATTTCATTCATCACAATACTCTATCTTTTATAATGCAAGGCGACCTCTTTATATAGAGAGATCCCATATAAAAATTTGAAAATACAATATTAAATGCAAAAAAATAAAATGCCAAATAAATAAAAGCAAATATGGAACTAATTCTATTACAATAAAATAAAATCAACTTCAAATGTGGTGATTCTTCAAATCTTCCAGATATGCTCTGAATCAAATCAAATTTAAATAAAGCTAATATGGAAATCTCTAATAGCTCTAATTAATTTGAATTTGAATTTTGATTCAGCACATGACGTCATCCTAGCCATCTGATTCGATGCTGATCTATGTCCCCACCAATTCTCCCCATGTGGGAGGAACTTGACCTCGTCGAGTATGGGTCATGCGACTCATGTGTCTCCGAGTGGGTCAGATCAACTGTAACCTTTGAGCCTCCTGAAAAAGTAAAATTCTCCACCGAACCAAATATCACTGATAATTGAATTTTATTAAAATTACTTGCTCAACAAGTTTATTCAATTAGCTCTAAAATTATTGAGGCGGATTTTGGCTGTGAACTCTCGCGGGTAAAGCTATACTCAAAAGGAATAAAAGGTTATTACTTCACTAGGTATTACTGTTGTGTCCTGATAACCAATAGATCTGAAATATTGAAAGTATCAACTATTCTCATGATCTAATAATAATATTCAAACTTATTCAGTTGACCCAATTTAATAAAAATTTTAAAATAAATTAATTTAGAGATTTAATTATCTTAAAGTATCATAATAAAATATCTTTTAGAAGATTTTTCTACACTTAATTATAATAGCTCACCATTAATTTTACTGATTTTATTTATTTTATAATATATAAATAAAAAAACTGACACATGCAATGAACTAAAACAAAATGCAAATACAAATACTGACTAGACTCAATCCTACAATATGAAAAAAAAATTAAATGTATGCAAACTTGATTGATGACCCTACTAGTGCCTACTGAATAATTAATTCTGATTATAAGCATGTGGAGAATAGGTTAGAGTCACGAGAGATGTGGTTCCTAATAAGTACCATAACATTCTCCAGAAATATCTGGCGAATTGTATAGCACACCAGTTAGATGCTCGGGAAGCCAACCACTCAGTTTCATGCACCATCTGCCTACATTGGTCTATAGGTGTCGAGCTTTTACTAAATCGAGGATATGCATGGGTATACTCGACTAAATCAAACCTATTGACCTCAGAAAGACCATGACCATCTATTTCTTGGTAAGATTGGTCAATTAGTGTTCGAACCTAACAGATTCAACCAAAGATCCAAGACAGCACTTAACTGTAATAATGCAAAGGGACAGAATAGTATATTTGGTGAATTCATTTCACCCGATAGAAGATGCCTGATTATCAGAAATAGCCCTAATTAGTCCATCCTGCTATAGTCGAGTTATTTACAAGCTATAATAACCCTTAATTTAGCTATAATAGTAGAATGAAGCGGGTTAGTACATCGAGTGAATTAAATTCACTTGACAGAAAATACTCTCCAAATATACATTTTTAGCACTCAAATAAAATTTTATATTCTATAATTTTAATTTTACAATTTACTTACTACACTTTACATTTTATATTTTACTTACAATACTTTATTTACTGTAATTTTTCTTTTTTTTCTTTCTATCTTTACTACTCTTATTGTTTATATATATATATATATATATATAGTTAACAAAAAGAAAGAACGACTACACCTATATCCACATATTTCATATTATATATATTAATAAATAAAAAAATATATATTATTTATACTTATATATATGTATATTATTAGTGTATATTATTTTGCTTATTCTCTTGTAGATGCTGTTCAAAAATTACTTACTTGCTTACTTAAAATTAATGAAATCCTCATAATAGAAAGTAGCCTTAAAGAACTTAAAATTTTTAATGAACTTTAATTAAAATTGAAATTTTTAATAACACCCAATTCATCACTCTGTTGGGTGTACAAGTGAACCAATGTGGAATGTGGAAGAAGGTGGAAGAGTAAAATTAAGAATTTAGGAATTTTCACGTTAAGCTTTATCCATTTATTTTTGAAATTTAAAAACGATTGAATTTCATGAATCATGATTTAAATTATATGTATCAAAATAAGCAAATTACTTTTATTGATTAAGCATTCAAAATATGCACAAACCCCAAATCTATAAATAAAAAATCTCCAATGACACAAGATAAAATCTCTCTAATAAATAAGTTTCAAATTTAAACTAATAATTTAATTAAATAAGCTCAACTGGCCCTACTAAACTAACTCAACGCAATTAACTGACTTAACTAATACCCAGTTTGGCAGCAGTACCAAAACAGGATCAAAACAGGACCAAAATGGTATTAATTTAAAAAATAATAACAATAATAAGAAATAAATTTTTTAAATCATTCTACACAAATTCAATTATAAAAAATATTATTTTACTTTACATACTCAATAATTTAAAATAAAAATATCAATTTTATTTCACATTCTAGACCAAAATATTCAAATCGAGTATTTTGATCTAAAATGTAAAATAAAATTTATATTTTTATTAAAAATTATTGAGTATGTGAAGTAAAATATTATTTTTTATATTAAAATTTATGTAGAATAATTAAAATAATTTATTTATTATTATTATTGTTATTTTTTAAACTAGTACTATTTTGATCCTATTTTGGTCCTCGCGCTAAACTGAAAATCATCCGATCCCACTAAAGTGCACGTCAAATAACCAACGAATTATGGGTTCATGTTTAACAGTAGAAATTACACTTAAGTTGAATAAAACTCCCATCCTCCACCCCTTGGGAGTAGTACTACCAGATTATTATGTACAGAACAGGCGTTGGACACACAATTTAGAAGATCAACACTTCATTTGGAAGATGGATTTAATGAATATAATTAATTTCTTTGCTATAAGACATCACTAACAAGCAGCTGGAATTAGAGCCCAATATCAGCTGGTGGAGAGCTTCCTCTCCAGGACCTCAGAGCAGAGCTGACCCATCATGTGATAGAAGGAAAGCAGCTCTGAGAGCTGCTCAACAGGCATCTTTCCCATGATGTTTCTCGCCACGGCCTCCCTCTCCTTATTCATCTTCATTCTCAGAAGATACGAAGTCGAGTTCCTCACCGTTGCTCCCATCTGCTTCAATCTCTTCTCTTGCTGCAGGCTCAGTACTGTGTTCGACTGCCCAAATGAAAGAAAACGGAGGAGATTCAGGATCGACAAAACTATCGATTAGTATGAAGGAAGGAATACAAATACGAGAAAAAGACTATCATGATTATTGTATTTATATTGAATTGGACGAGAAAGATTACTAATTACAAATACTAATTGGGATAAAGACGATGTTGATAAAAGAGTTTGAGAGCTTACACGGTAAAAAAAAAATATTTAAAAACTACAATTTATATAGTTCAGAGAAATCCTTTTAAGTCCAAAGAATCAAGGGAAGAAGATCCACTACAACTGTAATAAGAGAACAGGGTAGCCCAGGTGGCTTAATTGTTTCATTATGTTTTAATAGTAAAGATTATGACAAATAACTGGATTATTTTGATTGAGGAAGAAGTCCCTTTTATGTCCAAGCTTGAATGGCGTGAAGTGTCTGCATGATGAAGAATCTTAGGATAGCAAGTTTAAAGAGTAGCAATAATCTAAATGGAAGTGTAATTAAGCAATGAGTCTGAATGGAGGTGAGAATGATCCGTATAGCAAATTTGAGCTGATTCAACTCAGCTAGCATTCAGTTTTGAATTGGCTCGAACCTTACTCGAGTCAACTAGAATTCCCAGTGAATTGAGAATTATCATAGAAAAAACTTAAGAAGCCTTCACTAATGTGTTTTAAAGAAGAGTCAAAATGACCTATCAAATTATTGCGTCTTACATTTTATTTATAAAACTAACAAATAAATATATTATATGAACAAGTTATCTTATTTTTACTTGAAAAACTATATTCAAGTCAAGTTCAATCCAGGTTGATTTAATACAAACTCAAACTTGGCTCGATAACATTACAAGTTATATATATGGCTCGTGGCCCTGCTTAATAAACTTGACTCGCGCATGGTTCGAGCTAAATGTCGATCCAAACATCGAGCACTTTAGTGTTTTTCGGGACAAATGCACTCTCTAGGAAGCTCCTTTTTTCCTTAAATTTATAGTTTAATAAAAAAAAATAGAATTAGAATGCCTTCATATTGTTTCAACCATTTGGACTAGTTTGGTTGGGAAAAAAAAATCCCAAAACTTCTTCAAAAATATATTCATCAATATTTTATATATTAATTTAATATCATACATAAATTTATATATTAAAAATCAATTTTAAATCACATCCTACATAAATTTCAATATTAAAAAATAACATTATTTCACATCCCACTCAAATTTCAACAACAACAACCAAGCCTTAATCCCACTAGGTGGGATAGGCTACATGAAACATTTGTTTCCATTGCGCTCTATCAGTTAACAAATTCTTATCTAAGTCTAAATAACTAAGATCACTTCTTAAAATTTCTTGTCATATCTTCTTTGGTCTCCATCTTCCTCTTTGTACATGGGCAAGATCAAATAACTCAATTTTTCTAACTGTAACTTCAATCAACCTACTATTTATATATCCAAATCATCTAACCCGACTTTATCTAAGTTTATCTTCAATTGATGCAACACAACTTTCTTTCGGATATACTCATTTCCCATTTTATCCTTTTGTGCATATCCACACATCCACCTTAGCATCCATATTTCTGTAACATTTATTTTGTTTATATATTTTCTCTTTGCAGACCAGCATTTAGTACCACATATCATCGCGGGTCTTACTATAGTTTCATAAAATTTACCCTTAAGTTTGGATGAAATTTTTCCATCGCACAACACACCAGAAGTATTTTTTTTGTACCTATCCTGCTTGAATCTTGCTAATGACGTCATTATCTATTTCACTATTATTATGAATGATTGATCGAAAGTATCTAAAGTGCTCACTTTTCTTGACAATCTGATCACCAATTATCACATATCTAATAGAAGTATTTCTTTTTTGACTAAACGTGCACTCCATATATTTAGTTTTTGATCTACTGAGATGAAAACCTTTAAATTCTAGAGCATTTCTCCAAAGCTCGAGTTTCGTTTTAGCTCCCTCTTTAGTTTTCTTAATAAGAACAATACCATCTGCAATGAGCATACACTAAGGTATCTTATCTTGAATATGTCCAGTCACAACTTTCATAATCAAAGCAAAAAGATACGGACTTAAAGCCAAGCCTTGGTATAATCGAACTGTAATAAGAAAATTATTGGTAAAATCTCCTTATGTCCGAGCACAGATAACAGTTCTTTTATACATATTTTTAATAACTTGAATATAAGCAGTGCAAATCTCTTTTTTTTCTAAACCTCTTCAAAGTACTTCTCTTGGGATTTTATTATAAGCTTTTTTCAAATCAATAAAAACCAAATGCAAGTTTTCTTTTCTCTCCTTAAACTTTTTCATTAAACTTCTCAATAAGTGAATAGCTTCTGTAGTAGATCTACCTGACATAAAACCAAACTGATTCTCTAATACCTTAATATTATGGCGTAACTTATGTTCGATCACTCTCTCTCAAAATTTTAAAGTATGACTCATTAATTTAATTCCTTTATAATTGGCACAATTCTGTACATCGCCTTTATTCTTATAAACAGGGACCAATATACTCTTTCTCCATTCATTTGATATTCTTCTAGTCTTCAAAATCATATTAAATAATCTAGTGAGCATCCTACTCAAATTTCAATCTTAAAAAATAATCTTATTTCACATCTTACACACTTCAATAAAAATAATCAACTACGTTTCACATCTAACATAATTCTCAATAATAAAATAAATTTATTTTATATCATATCATTAAAAGATTAATCTTTCTCTATTTCAAAAAAACTATAAAAATATCCCTTATAGTGGCTTCCTACTAGGCCTTGTCCTTCGTTAGTTGGAGCAAGGAGGCACAACATACTTTAGTTCAAGGGTTTTAATGGGCTCAAGCTTCGTCCCGCAACAACAAGGTCCAACATACTTTGGTCAAAATGAATTTGGCAAGTTTTGGACCAATTTTAATTGAAACAGAAACGAAACTAATCGATTTATTTAGCAGATAAAAGTATGTTCGATAGGCAAAACAACTCCAGGTTAGCTCGTACAAGGATGTGTGACAGACAAAAATAAGTCAAGCGGGTAAATGTCCAAAGGGAAAGTGTGTATTCGGCACACTAAATATAATTGTGTACATTGCCTTCATATATATGATATGCAACTTGCTATTTCAATGAGTTTGTACTTGTGCAAGTTTTAAACATTTTTTGTGTCGTGACAATTCTGTTGGGCACCACGATGAGAGGTTATGAAGCCTAAGTGACGAGATGTCATTACTAAGTCATTAACTGATGCAAAGGTATATTGATTCATTAACTATCATGGTGACATAGTCTGCACATCTGAGCGAAGATTAGACAATCTAGACTTAGTAGACATATGCAGATAGAAATAAATATGCCTAAATGCATCATATTTCAATCATGCTCTGATACCAGAGGATGTGAGACAAAATCTAAAATGTAATCTTAAGTAGATATCAGTAAATAAAATTAACAAAAAATCATAAGATTGTTCAGAACTATTTGCTAACGATAATTATCTAATAATTAAATAATTATAATATCATGAAATAAATTAATTTTAAATACTTAGAAACAAATCCAAACAATATTTAATTAATTCACCAACAAATCTAAGATAATATCATCTCAACAAATTAGAGCCAGGATACGCAGTATCATGTTCATGTGCCAATAGATGACTAAGACCATGTGTGTCAAATTAGTACTAAAAATACTAATTTGCTTTGCGGTCATGTAAGTATATGATAAATAGCTAGTATTTCATGTACATGTTTTTTTGATCTTCCAGAAGGTTTAATATACATGTCTTAATTCTCCTACTTGTCACTTATATATTGTTTAAGCACTAGAATTAATTAAATATGCAGAATGTAGAGATAAATATCGGGAGTAGTTTGGCAACAAGTGACTACACAATTATAAATTCATTCGTGATAAACAGCAAGTATGTATTATACCAAGGAAAGAGTGAATATAAAGCTTAACTTTTGAATAAGCAAATATGTGACATCATATCTTAATTAAGCTTGTTGTTCCCATCTTTCATTTGTGATTGTGATTTGGACATCTCACAAAAAAACGTAAGATGTCCAAATCAGAATCACAAAAGAAAAATGAGAACAAGTTTAAGATATGATCATTGAATATTATACAATGTTGTAGGAAGTATTATACCAAATAAGCTAACAAGGGAAGAGTAGAACTGCATTTAAGCGATAATTAACTATAAGTCTCACCAATCAAAAAAAAAACTATGATCCCCATTGCAAAGTTCAAGAGAAAATATAATTTTAATATTATAATGTAAAATAAATTATTTTACTAATAAAAATTATATTAGATGTTAAGTAAAATTGATTTTCTTATAAAAATATATCTAGGATATGAAGTAAAGTTAATTTTTACAATTAAGATTTGTGTAGAATGTAAAATAAATATGATTTTTATTATTTGAGTTTATTTATGATGTAAAATAAATATATAATAAGTTGAGGTTTTTTAGGCCAAAACAAATTGTGGTTTTAATATGGGTAATTTTACATTAACACTCCTAAATTGAACCATGGGCACTCTTTGAAAATATTAATATATAATTACTTATAATTGTTGAGACTAATATGTAAATGACCCTACATCTAAATAACTTCAACTGCATTAGAATCAAAGATATGACTGTTAAAAGACTTTCCATATATATATTATGTTTTGTGGCGCCCCTAAAGTCAACCTTTCACTTGTTTTATTTAAAAAAAAGAATTTAATATTGCAATACAATCTTAATATATGGTTTCAATTTTTAAAGTTAATTAGAATTATTTTATGTGATAAATTTAATTTTTATCTGTATTTGAAATTTGAGATCATTTATCAAATACGGAAAAAAACATTTCTCCTGATTAAAAAAAAAACATTTCTCAAAACATTGAGAAATACCTCGAGGAACTCGGCGCCAGCCTCTAGATCTGGCTGCTTGGAGGCGGTGGTGCCATGGCCGGCGGCATACAAGTCCTTGGCGACGGAAAAGCTCTTAACAATCACCTTCCTCTTCTTCTCCATCTCCTGGTCCATCTCCAGCAAACCCGTCCGATTCCTTGCTGCTGCGTTTACCTTATCCTGGTATGCTCTCACTGCCTTGACGAACTCCTTCATTCACCATACATTAACAGCAAATACATACCTTACATACATACATATACTGAAACAGATAAAAAGAAAATCTCAACCTCATCACGATTGATGGCACACCTGATAAGCTCGAGGGCAGCCGGGGTAGTCGAAATCGGCCGCCCCATTCCCCCTCATCCTCTCCGGATGAAACTGCAATCCCATCATGAACTTCCCCTCTGCAGGATTGTACGCCTTCGGATCGTAGAAACCCTCCACCAATCCGTCCGGCGAGAACGCCATCGGCACGAATCTCTCTGCAAGCCGCTTCACCCCTTGATGGTGATAGCTGTTCACCTTGATCTCAATTGGTGATCTCCGTTCTTCGCCCGCAGCCAACTCTCCGAACCAATCGTGCAGCGGTGTCCCCTCCACCACCTCCACCGGGTGCCGGTGGCCGTCATAATCCTCGTAGTTAATGTGCTCGACTATACGCCTCATGGACACCGGTGCTGCTCCACCTCGCAGCATCTCCATCTTGACGTCACGGTAAAGCGTGCCTCCGCAGGCGACGTTGAGAACCTGCGAGCCCCGGCAGATGCCGAGAAACGGGATGCCGCTGTCAAGGCAGAGCCGGGCGAGGCGCAGCTCGATGGAGTCCTTCTCGCGGTCAACAGCGGTGTCGCCGGCGTGGGCGAGGCGGACCTCTTCAAGCTCATCCGGCGTGAGGCCAGCGCCAGAGCCGGCGTCATAGAGGCCGGGGTCGATGTCCTCGCCCTCGCAGAGGAGCACGCCGTGGATGGGCTCGAAGCTATCGAGCAGCAGGTGGACGCCGGCCACCCGGGGGACGATCACCGGCACCGCGCCGTACCCAACGATGAGGTCGAGATGGTATTCTCCTGCTCGAAAGTAAAGTTAGGGTTTTCTTCGGAAATTAAATAAAAGATTGGGTTTTGATTTTCTTTCGAGCAAGCGTACCGACGAAGTCGACGAACTTGTTCTTGCGGACGCAACGGCGGGAGACAATGAGGACGCGGGGGAGGAAGGCAGAGAGCTCGGAGGATGCCATCCGGGGTGGTTTTTTTTTGGTTTGGAAAGTGAGATCGTAATTATAGGGAAAGAAGAGAGCAGCTAGGGTTAAGGTTTAACAGGCTAAAATTGGCTCCCTTTTATCTTGTGGTTATCCGTTAGAAGATAGAAGCTGATGACCACAGCGGCAATCGTCGGGCCGCCGCGTTGCATCAGGATGCACGACAACCTAAACACCCAAAAAAAAAAAAAAAAAAAAAAAAAACTTCACCACACACCACGTGACACATTTTTCATTCTCAGCATTTTTTTTGCAGTAATAAAATGAGAGATTTACATATATAACATTAAATTCATCATAAATTACGCATTTTATTATTATTTAGTAAATATTATGTATATCACACTCTGCTTATGTTGTCTATTGTTACAATAAAAATGTAAAACCTATAAGCAGAGTGTGATATGCATAATATTTACTAAATGATGATGAAATACGTAATTTGTGATGAATTCAATGTCCTGTATGTAAATTCCCCTAATAAAAAATACTAAAGAAACCACCCAAATAATATGATTCCATTACTAATATAGGTTTAGAAAACAATAATAATAATAATAATAATAATAATAAATAAATTTTTTTAATTATTTTACACATATTCTCAATCAAATAATAAACAAATAATTAATTTAAAATTAATTAAATATGATAAATCAAGATAACCAAATTTTGAATTTTTATTATTTAAAGCAATATAAATGACTTGATGTTATAAAAAAATTCCACTCATAATAAATGCAGATATATATAATATGAGAATGGCAGGAATATGTGATTCTCATTAATGAAGGGCTTGTTGACAGGTTATATCTAGGAACAACCTTCACGGCTAAAACCTACCTATGAGCTCATACACCGTGCCATGGGGTACAACCGGGTATGGTCGCATTAACTATGCTGATGCGAAAGAACCGATCAGGATGACTAATTTAGCTAGCTGTTCAGTTGGGTTCCAAGCCCCCCTCAAACTAGTTATTCGACCATCATAGTTTAGCAATCTTGCTCACTAAGGAAACAATGATTGCTCTTAGCCTATGTCCTCCCATTTCATGCCTCGGATCAACGTGGTGATTCTTGGCTTGTCCCTTGATTTATTTATCTTCACTCGCAGCAGATCCATTTTGAGTACTTTGAGCATAAAATTGAGTTTATCTCTAAAGTAGTTTATTTTTTCTTTAAAGTGAAAGAAATTGAGTTTATCTCAAGTTTATTAAAAATCGATCGAACTCGATTAGTTGCTGGTTAGAGATAACAACCGAACGAAGCCAAACAAATTGTTGAAGTAGTTGAGATTATGTTCTGCTTATGATTTACCACGTCACCATTGTGTGTTGCTGGGAAAAGGATAGGTATGCAAAGCATAAGATAATTAATCTAATCTCCAAACAATTATATATTTACTGAAGTCTTTGATTATTAGGTAAAATAAATTGACTTTGTGACTTGCTTAGAATAATCCCTCAAGCACTGAAGAGTAGGATGCCTTCGGTAGACTTCTAAAGAGATTTTTTTTTTTGAGATTTTATTTGAGAAATGAATATGTCCATTCCTATTCATTTTTGAATTATCCTTAAAAAAGTACATAACTTGAAGTATATTTTAGCTATTGTATAAATAAAGATGTATAGTGAGGCATATACGTAAATATATATATATATACATATCTATATTTAATATAAAGACTTAAGTTACTGTTAGAACCTTCTCTAACATCCTCTTGTCGAATAGCAGCTCAACAGCAACCCGTCATCGAACAGTAGCTCAAAGAGATATCACAAGATCGTACCCTTTGTACTACTGTGTCAACTCAGCATTTAAGACAGCATGGGAGCCCAGTCCCTAATCGTCCTTTGCAGAAGTAGGTGTCAGATGTGGCAGACTAAACCTACTATATCTCCTCCTCTCCAAGCTATAAATAAGGGGGGGATTGCTCTCTCTAGGGACCCTTTCTTCCTCTTTCTCTTGGGCTGAGCTGCCCCTCTCTCTTTATCCCTCTTGTACTAATTCGGTCTTCATTTAGAGATCAAACTTTGTAAGAGAAGATTCGATTAGTGGATTCAAATCGCCTGGAAGGCGTCGTGGTTTTTCCCCCGGATACTCGGATTTCTATGTAAAAATTGTCATCTCATTTCTCTCTATTGTGATGCATTTTTTGCATCAACAGTTACATTTCAAAAAAAAAAACCTAAAAAGTTGTGGAAATCATGGTTTTAAAAATCATAGAAACTAATGGAATAATTTTAGTTAATAAGGCAGCCAAATTGTGTTCTTCTAGCTGATTTAGGCAAGAGGTGATAGTACCAACCAAAAATACTAAAATATGCATAACGTTAAACAGATTGACACTCATGGGTTCAACTTGTGATGGTCTGATGTTAGAATTGAATGCAAGACAAGTGAAGGCCAATTCGGAGAAAGGCAGAGATACCCTCTACATCAGTATGTTGACCCTACACTTTCTCAACTGTTTGATACGAGGACAAAAATAATACTAATTTAAAAAACAACAATAATAATAATAAATAAATTTTTTTAATCATTCTACACAAATTTTAATATAAAAAAAATATTATTTTATTTCACATGCTCAATAATTTTTAATAAAAGTTGATATTTTTATTAAAAATTATTGAGCATATGAAATAAAATAATATTTTTTTTATATTAAACTTTATGTAGAATGATTAAAAAATTTATTTATTATTGTTTTCTAAACTAGTACGATTTTGGTCTTGATTTTATTCCTTGCGCTAAACAAACCCTTAACTCTTTTAAGCTCAAGTCTGCTAATTGTAAACTTACCTATGTCGAAGTCACTAGCTTGTAAGCTTAACTCTATTAATTGTAAGTTCAACCACACATGTAGGTGTCTTTGTTTGTAATGGTTAATTTAAGTTAAAGTTAAACTCGAATGAAATTTTTTTTTTCTACTGAGAGTTATGTAAGATGTGAAATAAAATTAATTATCATATTGAGATATGTGAGAAATGTGATATAAATTAATTATTATTTTAATATATATATATATAGGATGTGAAGTATAATATGATATACATGATTAAAAATAATCAAGTTAATTTTAACTTAACTAAACAAATAGATGTTTAGTTGTTTTTATATAAAAATTGTTATATTTAACATGAAAGATGAGAGAACCGAAACTCCACATTTAATTTTCGCATTAATATTTCGTGATAGAAGATTCTGAACAGACAGAAATTGACCACCACTCAAAATGGAGTAACTAAACTTTATTCTAAAACTAAAATTGTTAAGATTCTCGATCATAAATTTGAATAAAATATCTTATATTTTAAAATATTTAAGTTCAAAAATAGGTGTTTAATTACAAGCTAAGCTATGCAGTTCCTGATTTTCCACATAGTAGTTTAGTCAAAAATGTCAAAAATCCTGAATCAAATACCAAGCCAAGATGACCCAGGCCAAATAAGATCCAAATGGTCACCCAGTTTACTGCTCATCTCTACCATATTCTCCATTGGAGGCTTCTCCTAAACACATGGCCAAAATAGATTCTCCATGTTGAAGATTGTCCTCAAGTCTTCTTCTCATGTAAGATCATCCTATGACCTATATTTTGTTTTCCCAAAATTTGTGTTCAATCTCAAAATAATTGTGATGAATCTTCAAGGTATCCCTACAGAACACAAGCTGTAGAGTCACCGTTCCATTATTATCACCCATTTATCCGTAATCAGGAGATCATGGACATGTGACGGGCATTAGCCTGCTGATAGTGGACGTGTTAACAACTTTTCTAAAGACACCGCAAGCACTACGTTTGGGCCATGATGCTTCACTTTATAAATACGGGGCTCGATTACTTCAAAATACAAGCGAAAAAGAAGGAAAATGCTTGGAGATAACAAGTAAATGAAGAGGTGATCAACAATTGAGAGTTGGTCATTCTCATTTCTTCTTTTATGAGAACCTTTAGAAATCCTTCTTTCCTTTAACTTTCCCTCTCCTTCTCACCATACTCCATCTAATAAAGATTTCTTGTAAATTGCCTCCGGTTTGTTAGTGTTTTTGTTTCAGTTCTAGGTATTTAAATTTTTTAAGTGCAAATAAATTGGCCCCAAATGAACGAATTTCATATTTGGTTCCTCATCTTGTGCCATTTCTCAAATTCATTGAAAATGACTGAATTTTTTTTTTGAAAAGTAACAGTGCCATAGAATTACAATAAAAAAAACTATAAGTTTTTAAGTAAAGTAACGAGTTGTTGTAAAAATGTTACTATTCAATTAAAATTTGTTGATATGTCACAAATAATTATCTAAATATATCTAATAAGTTGCAGTACATAGATATACCATTAAGTTGATATGTAATCACAGGTATTATATTACAATTCAATCATAAACATCGAATTGATCGTCAAATAATTATTCTCAATAAAACTTCAACGATATAACATTTCTTAACAGTTTTGATACCCGTATTATGTTAAAACATCTTGATGTAGACAAGATCAAAGTCAAAATGTCAGCATTCTCTTCAAATAAAATGAAAAATCATCGAATTGTCAAAACCTTACTAGTATCCAGTTAAAATAATTTATTATGCAATGAATTGTTCTCTAAATATATTTATTCGGCATAAAGGCACCGATATAGCAATAAATATAAAATTACCACTATTCAACTAAAATGCATGGATATGTAATAAATCAGAATCTGAAAGTGTCTATTATGCTCAAATACAGCGATATACGGTCAAGCAGATCTGTAGTTACTGGTATTATCTTAAAATAACATTATATGCATCGTATCAAATGCCAAATATGTGTCTTCTCTTCAAATATATCAAAATAACAAACATAAATTGTGTAACTGTGAGTACTAAACTAAAATGTCAATATATCAATATACAATAGTTCGATGTATAAGCGCGACTATTCTATTCAAATATAATGGACAATCATCGAATTATTGTATAATTACAAGTTCCCAGTTAAAATTTCTTGATATATAATAAATCATTCTCAAAATTCAAGTATTTAACCTAAATCCATTGATATAGCAACGAATTGTTGAAAATTACCATTGTTTAATTCAAATATAATAATATATAATAAATCAGTCTCATATAATTTCTAGCAAGTTGAGATACAACAATATAATAACGAGTATTGTATTAGAATTTAATCATACGCATCGAATCAAGAGCTAAATTAATATTTTCAGTTAAAATACAATGATATAACAATTCTAAATTAAGTAATTTGCGAGTAATTAGTCAAAATGCATTGATATATATATTTTTTAAATACAACAAAAACTAATTGAATACTCACACAATTGCTTGTATTCTGTTAAAATAACTTATTATGCAACGAATCGTACTCTAAATGCTTGTACTCCACTTGAATTCAACGTAATGCAATGAATAGCTGCAAAAATATCACTATTCAACTCAAATTCATTCATATGTCATAAATCAAACCCTAAAAGAGTCTATTCTCTTAAAATTAATCGATATACTGACAAATAGATATTTAATTATAAGTATTACATTAAAACGTATTCAAATGTCCCTAATAGAGCACCATATATCAATTTTCAATTAAACTACATCAATATAGCGAACATTAGGTGTATAATCAGAGTATTATGTTAAAAAATATTCATATAGACAAGATCAAAGTCAAATTTCATATATTCTTTTCAAATATAATAAAAACTAATTGAATACTCACACAATTGCTTGTATTTAGTTAAAATAACTTATTAAGCAATGAATCATACTCTAAATGCTTGTACTCCTTTTGAATTCAACATAATGCAATAAATAGCTGCAAAAATATCAGTATTCAACTTAAATTCATTGATTTATCATAAATCAGATCCTAAAAGAGCATATTTTCTTAAAATTGATCGATATACTGATAAATAGATGTGTAATTATAAGTATTACACAAAAACGCAATCAAATATCCCAAATAGATCGCCAAATATTAATTTTCGATTAAAATACATCAATACAATAAATATTAGGTTTGTAATCAGAGTATTATGTTAAAAACATTCATATAGACAAGATTAAAGTCAAATTGCATATATGCTTTTCAAATACAATGAAAATTAATTGAATACTCACACAATTACTTGTATTTAATTAAAATAACTTATTATACAATGAATCATACTCTAAATGAAATGAATACCGACAAAAACATCGCTATTCAACTCAAATTCATTGATATGTCATAAATCCGACCCTAAAAGAGTCTATTATCTTAAAATTAATCGATATACTGACAAATAGATGTGTAATTATAGGTATTACACTAAAACATAATTAAATGCACCTAATAAATTGCCAAATATTAATTTTCGATTAAAATATATCAATATAGCAAACATTAGGTGTGTAATCAGAGTATTATATTAAACAATCTTCATATAGACAAGATTAAAGTCAAATTACATATATTCTCTTCAAATATGATAAACATTAATTGAATACACACACAATTACTTTTATTCAGTTAAAATAACTTATTATGAAATCAATATACTCTAAATGCTTGCACACCACTTAAATTCAACATAATGTATTGAATAGCTAAAAAAACATCCCTATTCAACTCAAATTCATTAATATGTCATAAATCAGACCCTAAAAGAGCCTATTATCTTAATGTTGATCGATTCAAATACAACAAATAGACAAAATTATTGTCAAATTGCATATATTCAATTTAAATACAAAAAAAAACTAATTGAATACACACACAATTGCTTTTATGTAGTTAAAATAACTTATTATGCAATGAATCGTACTTTAAATGTTTGTGCTCCACTTGAATTCAACGTAATGCAATGAATAACTGTAAAAACATCACTATTCAACTCAAATTCGTTGATATGTCATAAATCAGACCCTAAAAGAGCCTACTCTGTTAAAATATATCGATATACTGACAAATAGATGTGTAATTATAGGTATTACATTAAAACGCAATCAAATACCCTTAATAGATCGACAAGTATCAATTGTCGATTAAAATATAGCAATATAGCAACATTAGGTGTGTAATCAGAGTATTATGATAAAAAACCTTCATATAGACAAGATTAAAGTCAAATTGCATATATTCTTCTTCAAATACAACAAAAACTAATTGAATACACACAAAATTGCTTTTATTTAGTTAAAATAACTTATTATGCAATGAATCGTACTTTAAATGCTTTTACTCCACTTGAATTCAACGTAATGCAATGAATAGCTGTAAAAACATAACTATTCAACTCAAATTCATTGATATATCATAAACCAGACCCTAAAAGAGCCTATTCTCTTAAAATTGATCGATATACTTATAAATAGATGT
>KZ451950.1:9613182-9634175 GCA_002786265.1 Apostasia shenzhenica
ATATGAAAGTTTTTTAACCTAATACTCTGATTACACACCTAAGGTTTGCTATATTAATGTATTTTAATCAACAATTAGTACTTGACGATCTATTAGGGGCATTTGATTGCGTTTTAATGTAATACCTATAATTACACATCTATTTATAAGTATATCGATTAATTTTAAGAGAATAGGCTCTTTTACGGTCTGTTTATGACATATCAATGAACTTGAGTTGAATGGTGATATTTTTACAGCTATTCATTGCATTACGTTGAATTCAAGTGGAGTAAAAGCATTTAAAAAACGATTCATTGCATAATAAGTTATTTTAACTAAATAAAAGCAATTTTGTGTGTATTCAATTATTTGTTATTGTATTTGAAGAAGAATATAAGCAATTTGATTTTAATCTTGTCTATATGAAGATTTTTTATCATAATACTCTGATTACACACCTAATATTTGCTATATTGATGTATTTTAATCGACAATTGATACTTATCGATCTATTAGGGATATTTGATTATGTTTTAATATAGTACCTATAATTAAACATCTATTTGTTAGTATATCGATCAATTTTAAGAGAATAGGCTCTTATAAGGTCTGGTTTATGACATATCAATGAATTTGAGTTGAATAGTGATATTTTTGCAGCTATTCATTGCATTACATTGAATTCAAGTGGAGTACAAGCCTTTCAAGTACGATTCATTGCATAATAAGTTATTTTAACTAAATAAAAATAATTGTGTGTATTATCAATTAGTTTTTGTTGTATTTGAAGAGAATATATGCAATTTGACTTTAATCTTGTCAATATGAAAGTTTTTTAACATAATACTCTGATTACACACCTAAGGTTTGCTATATTGATGTATTTTAATCAACAATTGGTACTTGACGATCTGTTAGGGGAATTTGATTGTGTTTTAATGTAATACCTATAATTACACATCTATTTATTAGTATATCGATCAATTTTAAGAGAATAGGCTTTTTTACGATTTGTTTATGACATATCAATGAATTTGAGTTGAATAGTGATATTTTTACAGCTATTCATTGCATTACGTTGAATGCAAGTGGAGTACAAGCATTTTCAAGTACGATTCATTGCATATTAAGTTATTTTTAACAAAATAAAAGTAATTTTGTGTATTTTCAATTAGTTTTTGTTGTATTTAAAGAGAATATATGCAATTTGACTTTAATCTTGTCAATATGAAGGTTTTTTAACATAATACTCTGATTACACACCTATGGTTTGCTATATTGATGTATTTTAATCAATAATTGGTACTTGACAATCTATTAGGGACATTTGATTGCGTTTTAATGTAAATACCTATAAATTACACATCTATTTATCAGTATAATCGATCAGTTTTAGAGAATAGGCTCATTTGTGTCCTGTTTATGACATACAATAATTTGAGTTGAATTAGAATGTTTTTGCCAGATATTCACTGCATTATGTTGAATTCAAGTGGAGTACAACATTTAAAGTACGATTCATTGAGATAAGTTGTTTTACTAAATAAAGAGAAGTTGTACGTTTTTTCAATTAGTTATTTGTATTTGATGAGAATTTATACTGAAATTTGACTTATAATCTTGTCTATAATGAGGTTTTTATTCATATACTCTTGATTATACAACCTAATGTTTTGCTATATTGATGTATTTAATCGACAAATTGATACTTGTCATCTATTAGGGACATTTGATTGCGTTTTAAATAATACCTATTAATTAACATCTATTTATCAGTTATATCGATCAGTTTAAGAGAATAGGCTCATTTAGTGCTCTGTTTATGACATATCAATGAATCATTGATTGAATAGTTAATGGTTTTTGCAGATAATTCACTGCATTACGTTGAATTCAATGGAGTACAAGCATTTAAAGATATGATACATTGAATAATAAGTTGTTTTAACTAAATAAAAGAAGTTGTACGTGTTTTCAATTAGTTATTGTTTGTATTTGAATGAGAAATTTTATATGCCAATTTGACTTTAATCTTGTCTATATGAAGGTTTTATCATTAATACTCTATTATACACCTAATATTTGCTATATTGATGTATTTTAAATCGTCAATTGATTACTTGTCGATCAATTAGGGACATTTGATTGCGTTTTAATGTAATACCTATAATTAAACATCTATTTGTCAGTATATCGATATATTTTAAGATAATAGGCTCTTTTAGGGTCTGGTTTATTATATATCAACGAATGTGAGCTGCATAGTGATATTTTTACAGCTATTCATTGTATTACATTGAATCAAGTGGAGGACAAATATTTAAAGTATGAATTGTACGTGTTTTCAATTAGTTATTGTTGTATTTGATGAGAATTTAATATGTAATTTGACTTTAATATTGTCTATATGAAGGTTTTTTATCATAATACTCTGATTATATACCTAATGTTTGCTATATTGATGTATTTTATTCGACAATTGATACTTGTCGATCTATTAGGGACATTTGATTGCGTTTTAAGGTAATACCTATTAATTACACATCTATTTATCAGTATATCGATCATTTTAAGAGAATAGACTCATTAGTGTCTGGTTATACATATCAATGAATTTGAGTTGAATAGTAATGTTTTTGCAGATATTCACTGCATTACGTTGAATTCAAGTGGAGTACAAGCATTTAAAGTACGATTAATTGAATAATAAGTTGTTTTAACTAAATAAAAGAAGTTGTACGTGTTTTCATCAGTTATTGTTGTATTTGATAAGAATTTATATGCAATTTGACTTTAATCTTATCTATATGAAGGTTTTTTATCGTAATACTCTAATTACACACCTAATATTGCGATATTGATGTATTTTAATCGAAAATTAATATTTGGCAATTTATTAGCAGCATTTGATTGCGTTTGTTGTAATACCTATAATACACATCTATTTGTCAGTATATCGATCAATTTAAAGAGAATAGGCTCTTTTAGGTTTGATTTATGACATATCAATGAATTTGAGTTAAATAGTGAAGTTTTTGCAGCTATTCATTGCATTACGTTGAATTCAAGTGGAGTACAAGCATTTAAAGTACGATTCATTGCATAATAAGTTATTTGAACTAAATAAAAGCAATTGTGTGGTATAATTAGTTTTTGTTGTATTTGAATCGAATATTTGCAATTTGACTTTAATCTTGTCTATATAAAAGTTTTAACATAATACTCGGATTATACTCCTAATGTTTGCTATATTGACGTATTTTAATCAAAAAGTGATATTTGGCAATCTATTATGGGCATTTGATTGCGTTTTAATGTAATACCTATAATTACACATTTATTTATCCGTATATCGACTTGAATTAAAAAAAAGAATATCAGTGATGAATACAAACTAATATATATATTAGTGGCAAACTAATATATATATTAGTGGCAATAACAAGTCACTAAAGATTAAAAAAATTCATCACAAAAATAATATATATTAGTGGCAATAGTAATTGATTATAATACATTGTCATAAAAAGGGCTATTACTTAGCAACAACTACTTGTTGCTAATAAAAGTATTTCAGTGATAACTAATAATTTAATAATTAAAAATAAATTTTCATAAATTTCTAAATATTATCACAATATATATTTGTTTAGTGACATTACTTTATCACTAATGAAGGATGTTTAATTTTTTTATTTTTTATTTATAATAATAAGACGGAGATATTATTCATCGGTCCCCCAACTTGCCAACAAAGCAAACTACTTTGGCTCTTGCTAATACATGATACAAAGATAGGCCCAAGGGCCAATACATAAAAAGTCTTTTACAAGATACTTGTGGGCCAAAGGCCCAAAACTTCAAGCAAAGAAGAACCCCGCCTAAATGGCCCAAAGTTACATGCCATTACATAAGATAATTTAGGCCCAAAGCCCAAACTTGCCAAAGCCCAGATGCCATACAAAGGCCCAATCCTGAAGATAGGCCTACAAAACTGGATGGGCCTAAAAGACAAGCAAAAGCCCAGAGTTATTTAAGTCTAGCCCAGAGAGGATGGGCCGAACAGACAAGCCCAGGAAATTGTAGCCCATAGAAAAGCCCATTGAGTTATACAGTTATTGAGGCCCAAATCCATATCATTCATAGGAGGCCCATTCTGAGCCCAAAATCTTCCAAGCCCAGTAGTCTCTAATGCTAGGCCCTGGCCCGAATCGCATGCAGAGGCCCAGGTAACAGGAACAGAAGCCCAGCCCGATGGAGCCCATAGAACGAACTAAAACTAAGGCGCAGCCCATGATCCAATGCATATTTAGAGTTTAGCGATGAAATTATAATTATTACTTAATAAACGCAATATGACATAAAAAAAAAACTCATTATTTGAAAAAAATTGTTACTAATTACTTTCATTTACAATAAAATATTACTAACTTTTACATCATAGGATATTTTATAACTAAATATTAATAGTAATAATATTATAAGTTCGAGTGACAACTTGTGGTTGTCAGTAGTGATATTTTTTTGTAGTGGCATGACCTACAGACAAATAATTTATTAAATTATATCAATATATTGTATAATAATTATATAATATTATGTATTCAATTAAGGGGACGTTTGGTTTGTTATTATCTTTGTGTTATGTTATGTAATATAGATGTCATGATATCTAGATGTCATCTTTTGACTAATAATTTTATAATTAAATAGAAGATTATTTGTAGATATCATTAAACCAAATAATTGTCTTCTCTAAATAACATAACATAACATCAAGATAACATTAAATCAAATCCCCCCTAAATTACATTCATATATGTTGAATAATTGTCAAGTAGCAAAGAATAGATTGCATTAAGTTGATATGTCCCTTTAAAGTTGTATAAAATCTTTCGTATAACAAAATTATTTAAATATATAACCAATAGTTTCAAAACTATATAGTGAAAAGTTATCTAAATGTATTAATAAACAGATTTAGCTCAATATATTGTTTAATTGTTATCTAGAATATGTATATAATTAAATTATCTCGACATGTAATGAATTAGTATCTAATAGCAATTAATCGATTGAATAACCTCATGATATCACTATTTAATTAAATAAGTACTTGAATTTTAAAAAAATTCACTTTAATATGTAGAGAATAGTTATGTACTAACAAGTAACCTTATGAATTATCTTAACACATTGTCTAGAAATTGTATATGTGCATATATTAAGAAAATTTATTTTAATCTATAATAAATGATTTTCTATGGCAATTTTGTACAATATCACATATTTAACTGAATTTCCTCGATAATGGCAATGGTGGCCTTAGTACAAGGAGTGGGTTGTATTAAGTCAATAAGTCTCCTTAAAGTTGTGAAATGTATGAATTATTGTCTTAGAGTTGCTAATCGATTGAATTCACATGATTTATCTTCTAATTTTTGCATTAGGGCATATTTTCAATTGAATTACAATAATATGTAGGCTTAAATAACAAAGTAAAAAAATATTGAATTTAATAAAGTTTATTTATTGAATGTCAATAACGAGTTGGATCAGGTAACTTACTTATTGAATGTCAATATAAAAAAATTGTTTATTGAATGGGTCGGGTATGGATCTTAATGCTTGACTCATTTATTAAATCAGTCGAATTCAGATCAAACTTAAATGGGTTAAATTTAAAAATGAATTGACCCAAACTCAATTCACCAACTCGAATTGCCACTCCTGTTTGTTACACAAGAAATTATTACATGTGATGAGCAAACTATGTTAGTAGTTTCCTTGCCAATCATGTGGTGCCATGTAGGTAAGCGAGCTCTACTGCATGTAGAACAATGCAAATGAATTTAAGTCGCGGACTGTCTAGTTGGTCAATCAGACCGTCTATTTGATGACTACATAAAATAGGTATTAAGTTAGATATCTATTCAAAAAATAGTATAATTTGAAATCAGGTGAATATCAATTAGAAAGGGTATAAGTATATATAATACTTATTATTCTAAATATATATCTATTTTATCTTAAATTATACTTATTTTTTAAATAAATAATTAATCTGATAGTCAACTAGATGATTCGATTAGATTGAATAAATAATCTATTTAGCCACTTGGTAAATAGCATTTATGATGTTCTATATGTAGTTGGTTATGCTCGCATCTCTCCCTGCAAGAACTACAGAATGATTCACTGAAGCACGCAATAATTTCTCGTGTTATAAGACCCTAATTTCTCTTCTCGTAAATAGATCCCTTCCTCCCAAATCCCCGTACTTTCGTTCCAACCATTATGCTCCATCGACCTGCATGTTCCCAAGCTCGAAGCTCACCGCTCCCCACTCCCCGCGGAAGATCGCCCATGTATATACCCATTCTTCTCTCCAAAACCCCCAGCATTTTCGTTGTTAACGCAGCCACACTTGAGCCTCTATTTGTTTGACAGTTTAAAATTAATCTGGTTTAATTTTAAATAGGTACATCATATCACACATAAAATTTAATATTAAAAATTAATTTTATTTCACATCTTACAAATATTACCAAAATAATAACTAACTTATATTAGATTCCTCACATATTTTAACATGATAACTAATTTTATATTACATTTCTCACATATTTCAATATAGTAACTAACTTTATTTCTCATCATTCGTAATTTTTAATAAAAAATATTTTTATTTAAATTTAATTTTAATTTTTTAAATTTAAATCTTTCAAAAGGGCCCCATGATCTCCAACTGAGAGGAAGAGAGCGAGAGAGAGAGAGAGAGAGAGAGAGAGAGAGAGAGAGAGAGAGAGAGAGAGAGAGAAGGGCGCCTAGCCCTGTGTACGCGCGACAGAAGAGTATGTCGGGGTCAACGGCAGGGGCGCCGTCGTCGCCGATGATGTCGCCTACGCACCGCCATGTCCGATCGGGATCAACCGGCGTCGGAAACTCTCGGCGGGGCGCAGAACTCCGCGCCGCGGGCCGCTGCTCAGCGGCTCGCTCGGGTCATGGCTCACCAGCACGACGATGAGAGCAGTGATGACGATGACGCCGCCCTGCCGCCGCCCATCGAGCTGTCCACGCCGCGCCGAGCCAACCGTTCACCCTCCCCTGCGGTATCTGACATTTTCTTTACCATGTTTTACTTCTCGTTTTGTGCCAATTAGTTTTTACTTTTGGTTCAGTTGGTTTTAGTTAAACCGGATGATAGTGAAATGGCTGTGAGTTAGCCAGCGGAAAGAATAGGATCTGGCATACTTTTGCTTTTATTTTTTCTCCTGATGTATTCTTTCATTATTCGTCTAATTCTTGTTCTTTATGTTCTTAACACACTCTTTCATTATTCTTATTTTTTATTTTTGTTTTAAATAAATATCACCTATTAAGACCACGTTATATGCAAATAGTATACACCATGGTACTTCATTGAAATACGACTTGGAACTGTTGAGTTTTGTTTGAGTACAACTCAGGATAAAAGCCAAGAATAGCTCTTTATCTTGAACATTTTAGACCTCAGCAAGATTTCATGAGCCATTAGAGCTTAGTTTTCTTGGCCATGTCATGCTATCTCATCATAAAGAGATGAATAGCAATGGAAAAAGTTCAATTAATGAGACAACCAGAAAATAGTTCATCATGCTATTTGTAATGAATGTGTTTACAAGAAAATGTTCACTTGCATCTCTACTATCCACATGACTCGATGCTTAGTCCCCATTGAACAAGGCAATACAGTGTTAAAGGCAATTAAGGCTTGGCATGGACATGTTCATCGATATACCCCTTCCTACTCGTATATGTCGTATATGATGACTTGTACTCGTGGGATGTGAGACTAGCTATCTTATTTTATCCATGATTAAAAGCCTCCTTTACACGAATAGATTTCTTTCTTGTACTAGTGATATGAGAACCAATTAGCATCACCTCTCTTTTAGGGTGGTCTAGCTTGCCTTTTGGTCCATTGCAATTTAAATCCCAGTATCACTCCACAAAGCACCAGATATCTTCGTGGCTTTGATTTGCTCACACGTCCAAGAACGTTCTGCCATTATTACCTTTCATGGGCTAGTCATCAGGGAACACGTGGCACCCCTTGTAAGCTCCTCAGCGACAAATTGTTAGAGCACTACTTTTACTGCTACATTATTGCCTTACTATCTCTACATTGCCTTGACAGTTGGTTACAGAGGAATATGTCATTCGTCTCTATCACCTAGGACTATCATTTCCTATGAATAAGACCCCAAGGGACATGAAAAGGGGACGACCAATTACTACTTAATTTTTTCTCTTTCTTCTCATTCTTTCTTTGTGTTTTGAGCACCCCTCTATCACTCGACTCTGGCGAACTTTTTCCTTGGATAGTGGAATCTTTTGAGCTAAGCTAAGCAGTAAACATAAAAGAATCTCTCTAAATCACTTTAAATTTATCTCATATTTTTTCCTTATTCTCTCTCTCTCTCTATTTTCCTCTATTTTATCACTTACACGACATACAATGATTCCCAATCTTCTCTGAGCTCCACGCAAAGTCCTATGATGTCTGTAGCCGAAGAGAGTGGGGAGTAATCACCGGGTGATATCCCAATCACTAGAGTAATGTGTGGCTCCTAGCAGGTTTTTAGGTTGATAAATAGTAGAGAGATGAGCACAGAAATGTATCATTGCACATCAAAAAGGGAGCAAAATTTTTGAATTATATAAGTAGATAACATGATCCCAAATGGTGGAGATATTTTTTGAGCAAAATCGTGAGACTAATGATGAAAACTCTGTAATTAAGCATGTTTGGGCTAGAGTAATATTGCAATAGATGACCTCATGGGAAGCGTTCAAATCACATAGTTTTCAGAAGCTAAAGTAAGCAATATCTCCACATTAGGATCACAGGATGTTATAATATGACATTAGAATCGTCTTTTCATATTACGATATAGTTTGAGGATGAATTAGGCGGAAGTTGGTGGGCTTGTGATGCCCGTGGCCGAAGAGGGCAGGGAGCGATCGCTTGGTAATATCTCTAGCGAAGGGGTTTTTTGCAGGCTTCTAAGCCGATAAATAGTATTGAGAGAGGCACACAAATGAATCATTTTACATTAAAAAAAGAGAAGAGTTCTTGAGCTGTGTAAATAAATAATATGATCCCAAATGGTAGAGGTGTATTTTGAGATAAAACTGTAGGGCTAATGATAGAAAATTTTATAGTTGAACGTGCTTAGGCTGGAGTAATATTAGGATAGATGACCTACTGGGAAGTGCTTAAGTCACGTAATTTTCAGAAGCCAAACTGGACAATAGTTTTATATTGAGATCATGAGATGTTAAAAAGACGATCTCCATTGTCAATAGAATGAACATGACATGTTGATAAATATGAGTGATGTTTTATTTGAGAAGTTGTACATTATAAGTCATTTATTGGTTACCAATTATGGTTCTAGAAATAATTTTTATTTTGAAAGTAATTATTTTTATTTTTTTTTGACTTCATTGAAATTGTAAAATTTCATCTGTTTTAAGTTTATACATGTATATTTAAGCACAACCATCATTGAAAAGCCTTTCAAAGTAACTCATTCATTTGTGTTGAATGTCTTTATCTTTAAAAAGTACTTTGTAATCTATATTTTTAATGTATTTTACTCCAGTAAGATTTTTAGTTTCTTATTTCTTACGTTAGCAAGTTTCTATATATGTCTTTCTCCTGTTCATTTTTCTATAAAGATAATCAATAATAGCCTTTTTTGCATTACTGACTGCTTTCTTCAATTTTATCGAGCAATTTGTACTTTTTTAAATTCTCATTGTTCTTGCACTTAAATTAGTCTTTGTAATAATTTTTTTCTTTATTTTTTTGGTTTTTTTCTACTATCAAATTTCTTTATTATTTGGAGTTTTTTCTTTAGATTCTTTCAATATATTTTTTGTAACTTTGCAGATGCAGTTAACAATCTCTAATTATATAAAATAAACTTCCGTTTTAATGTCCAACTAGTCATGTTCTAGAACTTTCTTGTTAAAGATATTTCTATTCTCACTTTTAGATTCTATTATCGACTTTTAGGGTATTATTTTGATTTACTGTTTCTTCTCCAGCTCTTCATTTTATGATCTATTGGCCATTAATTGATATTGAATAGTCAAACATTCACTTAAAATGACGTCATAATCGTTATAGTTCAAGTGATCTTATTTTCTAATAAGAAAATAATCAATTTGTGTTTTTAAAGACCCATTTTTTGTAAGTGATAATATGCTCATCTTTTTTCTTAAATCATAAACCAAGAAAAACTCCAAAATAGTTTTACCCTCTTTATTTATCCTCCCAAAATCATACTCACATTAAATGGTATTAATTCTTCATCAACGCTTTCAACATGTCTGTTTAAGTTTTTTTTTAATAAATATTCTCTCTTTTTGAGATATTCCTTGTGCTGACTCTTCTAAATCATTCTAATTTTTTTTATACTCACATTTAAACTTATTTGGGGGCATGCACACTTATAATATTAATGGTCATTTTATTAATAACAACTTTTAATGATATAGTTTTATCTTCATTTTTATTGACTTCCACTACATGATCCTTCAAACTTTTATAAAAAATTATACCTTCTCCATTCTTAATTCTATTCTTACCAGAGTGCTAAAGTTTAAAGTATAGACTATCAATTTTTTTAGTTTTCTTCCTTACTCATTTCATTTTCCAAAGGCATAAAATACTAATCCTCCTATGAACCATAATATCTACTAGTTTGATTAACTTGCTCGTCAGGATGCTTATATTTCAAGTCTTTAATTTTGTTATAGTATTTTGGACTAGCTTCTTTACTTGTATTCATCTATGATGTGAGAACCTTTGCTCACTTTTCACTACACTTAGGTGTCAATGCAGCAGCTCTTGTATATTTTTCACTGTATTCAGATAATACATGTCATTTTTAGGGAATGTCCTAGCTTTTGCATAATTTTTTAAAGGATTCATGTCATGTTTATTTGATAAGTTTTACGTTGGATGTCGATTGCTTGACGTAATCCTCTATATTTCTCATCCGAGACTTGAGACTCAGTAACGGTGCGTTAAGTCCAGATAAAGTAGATTTGAGATTGACAAGCATCTTAAAACTTATCACTTCCTATAATATTGTAAAATTAGAGATGTTGGAAAATTTGTAAGTGTGCTTTAAAGTAATGGAAAACCATGGTTCAGTGTTATTGAAAATAAAATTGAGCAAGTGGGCTGAGAAAGTGGCTTAGAAATTTTTTTGGGTAACAAAAGTGAAATCTCTAAGGGATCTATTTAGGGGTTTGGAGCAGAAGAGAAAGAAAGAGTTACATGAGTTAGCTTGATTAATGGAGAGAAAGGGTTGAGATTTTAGTTTCATGAGATGCAATAAAGATCACAGAATGTCTTGGTTAGGAATGAAGATTTCTAGGAGAAATGGAGAGCAAATTTTGATAGGCTCTTCAACGAGAAATAGTAAAATAATTTTGACTGAATACTCTTCAGGAGAAAAAGAGATGTTTATTATACGGGAGAGATTTAATTAGTTGAAATCAAAGAAGCTTTATGGGAGATGAAGTTTGAAAAAGCATGTGGGTGATGAAACTTATAAAACCTTCAACAAGAGACTGAAAATTAACAGAAGCTCGATGAGTGGAAGAAGGTTACTTTATTCCTACTTTCAAGAACAAAGGGATATAAAAAAGTGTGTTATTATTGAAGGATTTAGCTAATCGCCACAATAAAAATAAAAATACATCATGACAATTTCCTTATACAAATGAGGAAATGCTAGATACGATGTTTAAAATAGCAATCACAGTAATATAAATAATTAATACAGAATAAATATAGGAATTAAAATTATTCCAAAATAGAATCTCCCATTAATCAGAATGAATAAAGAGTTTTTTCGATCTGCATGTTAGTAATCTGCAGTATTTGTCTTTTTAAATCTGTCCTAACTATTTATCGATCTAGATGTAAGCAATGCTAGTAGATCTTGATCGTCGACGATAAATTTTGTTAGGAATGAATCGATGATTGATCATGGTTTCTCGCCAACTCTCCTCGAGTGGGAAAGATTCGACCCTATCGAGTAGTGATCTTCTCTGCTGTGATATCTCTTTAGTAGATCTAGATCAAGTTTCTATAGCTCATTTCTAGTAACTCATGAATCTTTGGACAAAGGTGAATCCTTCCAACGAACCAAATAATACTTGTATCCTTAATTTTTTGTGGAAATTATCTGCTTATCAAAAATTTGTTCTATTTGCTCTTATTTGTAAGTAATTTTAGCTGTTAGACACTCGAATAAAGATTTACTTTTAATAGGTAATGAAGGCTCGAACGGATCACTGGGTATTATTGTTGGCTACTTGTATACCACTAAGTTTGAAGTATTATAGGTTGAACTAATACCATATTCTGGTGGTAAAACATTAACATATGTATTCGAGCAAATTTTCTTTAAAATTTTAAAAGGACTAACTTCGTGAGTTTGTAATTTCTTAACAGTTTTAAATGAGAATTGTTTGGGTCAAACCTGAATGATCAGATAATAGTCTTTCAAAAATTCCTGCATTCGATTGTGACAATCTACTAGTTTTTTATAATTGCTATTGTTGGTACTTATTTTTTTGCTGGTCTATGCAGTTTTTTAATTTGCTGTGTAAATGACTTAGTAGATTCAGACATTCCAGCATGCACAAGTGTAATGAAATGAGATCTATAGGAATCCTATGCTTGTAATCATGCACAATTTCAAATGGACTCATGCTTACAAACTTATTAATAAAATTATTGCATGTAAACGCAGCATGAGATAAGACAATGTCCCAATTTTTTTCATTTTCTTTCATCGAATAACGAAATAGGTTTTCTAAGCTCCCATTGACTATTTTGGTTTGACTATCAGTATATGGGTAAAAGGTAGTAGAAAATTTCAGTTAAGTACCTAATAAGTGCTATATGGCCTTTTAGAAATAACTACTGAATTTTTTGTACCTATTAGATACCATTGATTTCAGTAGCTTGTGTAATCTAACAACCTTATCGAAAAGAAAGCACGTAATTCCAGAGGCATCTGAGATTTTAGAAAATATAAAGGGCAATTTTATAGAATAGTAGCAAAACTAGCGAAGCTATGCAGTTCTGAATGCTTGCTTATAAAATAGAAACATATAAATAAAATAAATTTTTTATAATTGCGGATACTAAAGTTGATGAAATACATGAAAATATAAGATGACAAATGAGTACATTGTGATGCGGGACAAATAAATGACGATGCAGTTTAGAGATTAACAATTTTATAAAGCAGATTATTCAAATTTTGTAATGACTGAGAAATTAATTAAACCCACAAAACTGATTTCTTTCAAAATTTTAATTAAATTAGATCGATGGTAATTGAAAAATTACCAATTTAGATTAGGGCGCAATCCGGTTTTCCACAAATAAGGATCTCACAATATTTAACCAACAGTAATTTAAATTCACTCAATAATGAAAGGTCGCACAGGTGGAGTAGGCAGAAAAAATTCGACTTTACCAGGTTTAAGGCTTTGTTGAAATTCATACCTGAGTCAGAGAGTTCAGGGACCACGATGTCATTTTCCCAAAATAGAGCTGTGCGGCGTGGTTCTGGTGCCCAAGTGGCTGCAGGGGCGTACGGGTGCGGCGGAGGCAAGTGCGCGGGAGCGAGAGCAGGCGGGCGCGGGCAGGCATGGGCGGTGGTGCGTGTGCTGGCGCGCGCAAAGCTGTGTGCTGTCGCGGTGCGCGCGCTGGGCTGGGCGCGATCGCTTGCTCGCAGTCTCAGGCATGTAGGCGAGCGCGCGGGCGCGGGCAGCGCATGACTGGGCGCAGTCGCTGACGCGCAGTCTCAGGCGTGCGCAGTGCGGCGTGTCGCGCGCGCGAGATGGCTCGCGTGGTGACGAACTGGACGCGAGCGGCGGTATCGAGCGAAGTTGTGTATTCACGTCGACGTAGTCAGCGCAGGCGCGCCATCGGTGATGTAGAAACGTGACAACATGATCACATTCAACCGGAGTCGGCGAGCTGGATGCAAGAACGCAAACGAGTAGGCTGGGTGGACGAGGACGAGGTGAGGTGAATGCTGAGGGATGTAAGATGAATGGAATCGAACCCAGAGGGTAGGAGTTGGAGCGGGTGGAGTTTAGGGATTCTCACCCAAGGCCGAAGCCCTTCCCTATCCAGGATATCGATTCATTCTAGAATCAAATAATCCCAAGGGAAACACAAGTCAAATTCATTCAGTATTAGAAAAATAAGAATTAAAGGGAGACGTTTATATAGACTTTCATACAAACTGACTAAAGAAAAAATTACATAATGTAAGTGGCAAGAGGCCGGCTAGTGGTTGGTGAACTATCAGCTGGCTTGGTCCTCGAGGGCATGGACCTTGTAGGAGCTACAGTCGGGCGCGGATCAACTATACGTAGTATGATCGGCCTTTGATACCTCTCTAGATCTTGGGCAACTTGATAAGCTTGGTCAAGGGTTGGGATCTGTCTCACAATAATTTCGCGTTGTATGTCGTCCCGAAGTCCAGATCGAAATCTAGCAAATGCGACTTCTGGATCTTCATGAATACCACATCGTATAAGGAATTCATCGAACTTCGCGATGTATTTAGCGACAGTTTTATTATCCTGGGTCAATCTCTGTCATTGATCTAACAGGTGATGCTGATAGGATACGAGGACATATTTCTCTCTAAGTTTCGTTTTAAGCTCATCCTACGATCCAATAGGTTCTTGTCGACCGTGTTGTAAAATTCGCTCAACATTGCTTATGTAAAGCTTGGCCTGCATAGTGAGCTTCATCTTCGCAAATCTGACCTTCCGATTTTCTGACAAGTCGTACCATTCATAATAATGGTCCATGTCCGCTTCTCAATCTAAGTAAGCCTTTCGGTCTAGACGACCGTCGAAGGTAGGGGCCTCTACTTTCACGCCACGCTAGTTATTTTCTTCTGACCCACGTGACTTTCGAGCTTGATAACCCATAGGGTTATACTCTGTTCTCCTAGGTCCATAATTTTGCCTAGGTTGTTCGATCTCACTTTTTTGATTATTTTGGTCATTCTACTGTCCATACGATCTAATCTAGTTATAATCTCAGTTAATGCTTTTTGAAGTTCGGGATCCATACTACTAGTTGATTTAGAGTAAAAAATGGAATATTCAGAACCAAAATGACTGCACATGCAATAAAAATAAATATGATCTAATTTATGTAGATGCGAATATGTCCTAACTTGACCTAAAGCTCTGATACTAAATTTGATGCGGGACAAATGAATGACGATGCAGTTTAGAGATTAGCAATTTTATAAACAGATTAATCACAAACTAATGCTAAAATATCAGAGAATAATTTTGTAATGACTGAGAAATTAATTAAACCCGCAAAACTAATTTCTTTCAAAATTTTAAATAAATTAGATCGAAGGTAATTGAAAATTTACCAATTCAGATTATGACGCAATCCGGTTTTCAAAAATCAGAAATAGGGAATAGGATTAAGGATCTCACAATATTTAACCAATAGTAATTTAAATCATTCAATAATGAAAGGTCGCACAAATGGAGCAAGTTCGAGCAATTCACAAGCGAGCAGAAAAATCCAGATTATTTGATTTTACCAGGTTAAAGGCTTTGTTGAAATTCGTACCTGAGTCAGAGAGTCCAGGGACCACGATGTAATTTCCCCAAAATAGAGATGTGTGGCATGGCTCTGGTGCGCACATGATCTCAGAGGTGTGCGCGTGCAACGCAGGTGGGCTCGCGGGAGCAGGCGCAGGCAGGCTCGCGCGCCCACGGGCGCACTGGCAGACATGCGGGCGAGCGCTCGGGCGCGGGCAGCGCAAGACTGGGCGCGGTTGCCGGCGTGCAGTCTCAAGCGTGCGCAGTGCAGCGGGTCGCGCGCGCGGGATGGCTCGCGGGGTGACGAACTGGACGCGAGCTGCGGTATCGAGCGGAGCTGTGTATTTGCGTCCACGTAGTCAGCGCAGGCGCGCCGTCGGTGATGTGGAAACGTGACGACGCGATCACGTCCAACCGGAGTCGGCGAGCTGGATCCAAGAACGCAAACGAGCAGGCTGGGTGGACGAGGACGAGGTGAGGTGAATGCTGAGGGATGTAAGATGAATGAAATCGAACCCAAAGGATAGGAGCCGGAGCGGGTGGAGTTTAGGGATTCTCACCCAAGGCTGAAGCCGAAACCCTATCCAGGATATCGATTCATTCCAGAATCAAATAATCCCAAGGGAAACAAAAGTCAGATTCATTCAGTACTAGAAAAATAAAAATAATAGGGAGACGTTTATATAGACGTCCATACAAACTGACTCAATAAGGAAAAAAATACATAATGCAATAATTGCTCACACAAATGAGGAAATACAAAAAACGTGCCTAAAATAACAATCGCAGAAATAGAAACAACTAAACAAATTAAATGCGAGAAATAAAATCATCCCAAAATGAAATTTCCAATCAATCAGAATGAATGAGAGATTTCCAATCAATCAGAATGAATGAGAGATTTCCAATCCACTAAGTTAGCGATTCCAGCATCCATCTTTTCAAATCTGTCCTAACAGTCAAACGATCCAGATCAAAGTAGCGTGGCTAGATCTCGGCCGTTGACGGTAAACTTTGCTAATAATGAATTGACGGTCGATCGTGGTGTCCCCACCACATTGTGAGAAGGTTGGAGTAGCCTTAATTATGGATAAACTCAGAGGAGTCATCTTAGATAGTTTGGACCAATGAATCATTAGTCGATAAAAATTTTAATGGGAAAAGAGTTGTATTATTGAATCTTGCTCATGTAAATATACGAGGAGGACGGCCAAAAAAGACATGATAATAAATTATAAGAAATGATCTTGCATACTTGGAGCTAAATTAGGAGTTATTATTTTATTTTATATTTTGATAGAGCATAATAAAAGTAAAAGATTCATATAGCTAACCCATCTAGTGGGATAAAAATTTAGTTGTTGTTGTAATAGAACAATGGTTAAGACTGATTCCCTTACTCTAAAATAGGTTATTGAGTCACATAAAATCATAGTTTGCTTTTAGTAATGCACTCTAATGTAGCAAAAGGCATTTAGCTTTATTTTTTTTTTTCGGTAGCTATGCAGCTTATGGTAAGTTTCCTGAATTCTGCCTTTGGCATTAAATACCTGCACATATAGTGCATGCAAGGTTTGACAGCTCTGATATTCTCTTAATTGTAGCTGTTAACATTTTAATCTTGCCTCTAGTGATATTTAAATTGATTGTGTTCTGTGGGGCTTGAAATTCTTGTATGATGGCTTCATAACAATTGAAGTTTTTTGAAGTTAATTATTACTTTCTAAATGTTAAGGTATATATAAATGTCATTTGTTGAAGATCATATATTTTCCCTTTTAGATAGGTCGTTACCTTGCAGACCAAAGTCCTGTTCAACCCACATCAACTGGTCGACCATCAATGGTTGTTAAGCCTTCTCCAATGGTACCTCCAATAAGCCACCACCAAGACCAGTTGTTACTTCAATACCATCTGATTCTCCTGTTACTGGTCGTAGGGAAAAAAGGTTGGTTTTAAGCTTTTGGCATCTACCTCTGCCTATATTTTTATTCATCATATTTATTTATTTTTCCACAATAGGTTTTGTTACCATAATTCTTGTGGCTGTTACATGCTTATTGTAGTTTTTTGTTTTTCAGCTGATGATAATAATTGGCCCGCTGTAATAAGTGATTATCACACCTTGTTTCATGGTGTTATAGACATTATTTTGTATTATTTGCAATATGTTTGTGCATTGCTCTCCTAAATTCTATGAGTTGGGATGGTTCAACATAAATAGGATGGCTCTTGCATGGAATGAAATTTGTGGAAAAATAGTTGAAAATTCTAAACTTGTTGGAGATTCAGTGGAATGAATTTGGTTCAAATATTAGATACAAATAATAAAAAATACTAATTCAATTTTTTTGTTAGTAAAAGGGCCAGTATTTGACACAATCTTGTTTGAGATAAAAGCTTATAGGTGTTATTGTTCCAAATTTATTAAAACTGAAGGATCTTGTACTATGTTGGAGAATGCTATAATGACGTACAGCCTGTGTCTGTCTCATCTAGTACTTATCTTATTTCGAGTTATTGAAGCTAGTGTACAGAAAAAAATTCTAAACTAATGTTTGAAACTGGGCCCAGCTCTCTGATCACTATAATTTGGTACTACTACTATGAACTTCATATTGGATTAGTTATTATCTTCTTGCGAACAATTTGGTTAGGTGTGGCATCACTGTTTGCTTACGTTGAATTTTAGCACATGCATAAGCTTCAAGTTTAGTAGAAGTTATGTGACAGTGGAACACTAAATGATGCTGAAGACTTTTTATTAGCCCAGAGTAAATTAAGTAGTTCTTTCAATATAGGAATTGTGTTGCTTGATTTCAAGTTTTATTGAGCACGTTTTGTAATGTTTCTCCCTCTTCTATTCCTCGTCTTCACTCTGCCTTCTTTTTGGTGTTCATCAACTTACTACAACAAACATCATGAGTCAAAAACTTTTGCCACTAGGAACCACAGGCCCAACTTGAATCTATATTTTTAGTATAGATGCTTTTGGTGACAGTCCCTTGTCTGTAGGGCTAATACCGATCTGATTTCAAGCCGAGCCAATACCGGCTCGAAATCAGATTGATCACATTTCGATCGACTCGAAATCGGCTCTCAACATCGTTGAGACCTTTGATAGTTTATCAGGACATACACTCACTCAACCCTCCAATCTCTTTTTCACCCTTGATTGTGAATTTCTTCTTTCTAACTCCCATATAAGAAGAGATTCCTCCCATTATTGTACTGTTAAAGTTTTGATATTGACCCAAAGTGAAGATGCTTCATTTTATTTGATGCTGCCTGCTATTATTGTAGGTGAAAATTACAAAGAGGTACCCATGAAAATTTATTCTTTAGTCTGACTGTAGAGAAACATTATCTGGAGTAGATGAAAATCCGACTTGAACTTCTGCTAGCAACTGTTCAGTTCTTGGTCCCCATTGAAAATCTAAATTATTATCGTCTTCTGTATCAATTTCAGATAAATCTTCTTCATTATATACTAAAATTCTTTCATTACTTTAGAACTTATATTTATGTCTTTCCTGGTAAACTGATAACAGTTCAGATAAATTCTGCTTCTGCTCATATTTCCATGAATATCCGAAAAATTCTTTTAATATTGGCTGTCCCCTTGTTCTGTCTGGTTAGACGCCAAATTTGATATGCTGGATAGACCAGATATCTATGAAGCACCGATACTTCGTGTAGCCTACGTATCCGTATCGTATCCGTATCGGATACCGATACTCCCCGATACTCCACCGATACGTATCCGATACGCCACGTGGCGTATCGATTTTTTTTTTTAATTTTTAAAAATCCGATACTCACCCGATACTTGCCCGATACTTGCCCGATACTTGCCCAATACTTGCCCGATACTTTTCGATACTTCTAATTAAAGGAAAAAATGTTGAAACAGTTGGTTTGGCCTACACGATAAAAAATAAAAAATATATTATACATAAAACACAACTAATGCATAGACTCAAATATTAAGATTGAGAGATATACTGAACTCACACAATTGGGATTACAAAATGCTTATCTAGTTTTTCTATATCAACCATACTATCTTTGCTTCTATTAGACACCGATCACTTTCTTTTTACTTTAATCAAGCTCATATTATGAAAACGATAAAACTTTAATCTTTTTTATTTTGTTTATTTATTTAGTTAACACTCAGAGAGAGGAGAGCATATATCTACTTTAACTAGATTAGTATATATGAGTTTATGTCACATTATCTATGTTATTTTTAATTATATGTCGTTTGTATTGAGCTAATTAATTTAAATCGGATTTAAATTAAAACTGAAACTAATTCACTGAAATATATTTAAACTCTCATCTCACTTAGATGATCTGTGATAGGTTGAAAGTAATTAAATAAATTTAAAATATTATTTTAATTTAAATTTTTTTAAACTTAATAGTTGTTGAAGGATATTTTTATTTTTTTGTAATTCAATTGTCTAATATTTTTTTAGTGATATTAAAAAGAGAGATTACTGAAGACAATAGGAAGAATAGAAATAATCTTATCACGTCGCAAATCGGTAATATATGTTTTATTGAAGAATTTTTACAAAAATATATGTAATATGTTTGGAAATTACCTGTTTCCCAATATGATCATTGGGCACAGATTTTATTTTAATAAATTACCAACACCATAGAGATGAAAAATGTAAACGTGAATATACTACATTTATTAATAAGGCCTTAACAGAAGACATTACATATTTAAAATTTGATACCTTAGCTTTACGAGTTAAATGTGCAATGAACTTATTTATAGAATATTGTCGTGAACAAAAGTTACGAAATTCTTTTCTAAAGATAAATATAAAGCCAAACATATATTAACTAGTTTTTTTTTATATTTTCATCATCGATAATATTTGAAGAAAAGTTTTCTGGTTTTTCAATAATATTAGTAGTGAGTTCAGAAATAGATCTGTTTAAATTATTTTTTGATTGTCTTTGATCATGGTGATGACAACTTAGATCTAAAGATTATAAGCATCTCTAAAAACTTCAATAATTCAGCATTCAACAATAATGCAAAAGCATCTTCAATAATTCAGCTGTAGGTCTATATAAACGAGGAGCCTCTGGCATGTAGAGGCATCCGATCCGTTTCTACATCCGTGTCTACTTCGATCCTCTTCCTTATCGCTCTCCTCTCTTCCAAGTATCTCTCTCTCTCATTCCTTTCTATCCCCCAAACTGGTATCAGAGCTTGTAGCAGCTTGTAATAGGTTGTAAGTATTCCTAATCTAAAATTTTTTGTTATTAATTCATGTTAGCTTAAATTTTGTAATGTTTTTAGAATATGG
>KZ451950.1:9641962-9654979 GCA_002786265.1 Apostasia shenzhenica
GGCAAATCCGTTTCAAAAATCAGAAATAGGGGAATAGGATTAAGGATCTCACAATATTTAACCAATAGTAATTTAAATCATTCAATAATGAAAGGTTCGCACCAAATGGAGCAAGTTCGAGCAATTCACAAGCGAGCAGAAAAATTCCAGATTATTGATTTTACCAGGTTAAAGGCTTTGTTGAAATTCGTAACCTAGTCAGAGAGTCCAGGGATCACGATGTAATTTCCCCAAAATAGAGATGATGTTGGCATGGCTCTTTGGCGCACATTGATCTCAGAGTGTTGCGCGTGCAAACGCAGGTGGGCTCGCGGGAGCAGGCGCAAGCAGGCTCGCGCCGCCCACGGCGCACTGGCAGACATGCGGCGAGCGCGTCGGGCGCGGCAGCGCAAGACTGGGCGCGGTTGCGGCGTGAGTCTCAAGCGTGCGCAGTGCAGCGGTCGCGCGCCGCGGGATGGCTCGCGGAGGGGACCGAACTGGACGCGAGCTGCGGTATCGAGCGGAGCTGTGTATTTGCGTCCACGTAGTCAGCGCAGGCGCGCCGTCGGTGATGTGGAAACGTGACGACGCGATCACGTCCAACCGGAGTCGGCGAGCTGGATCCAAGAAACGCAAACGAGCAGGCTGGGTGGACGAGGACGAGGTGAGGTGAATGCTGAGGATTGTAAGATGAATGAAATCGAACCCAAAAGGATAGGAGCCGGAGCGGGTGGAGTTTAGGGATTCTCACCAAGGCTGAAGCCGAAACCCTATCCAGGATATCGATTCATTCCAGAATCAAATAATCCAAGGGAAACAAAAGTCAAGATTCATTCAGTACTAGAAAAATAAAAATAATAGGGAGACGTTTATATAGACGTCCATACAAAACTGACTCAATAAGGAAAAAAATACATAATGCAATAATGCTCACACCAAATGAGGAAATACAAAAAACGTGCCTAAAATAACAATCGCAGAAATAGAAACAAACTAAACAAATTAAATGCGAGAAATAAAAATCATCCCAAAATGAAATTTCCAATCAATCAGAATGAATGAAGAGATTTCCAATCAATCAGAATGAATGAAGATTTCCAATCCACTAAGTTAGCGATCTCAGCATCCATCTTTTTCAAATCTGTCCTAACAGTCAAACGATCCAGATCAAAAAGTAGCGTGGCTAGATCTCGGCCGTTGACGGTAAACTTGCTAATAATGAATATGACGGTCGATCGTGGTGTCCCCACCACATTGTGAGAAGTTGGAGTAGCCTTAATTATGGATAAACTCAGAGGAGTCATCTTAGAATAGTTTGGACCAATGAATCATTAGTCGATAAAAATTTTTAATGGGAAAAGAGTTGTATTATTGAATCTTGCTCATGTAAATATACGAGGAGGACGCCAAAAAAGGAACATGATAATAAATTATAAGAAATGATCTTGCATAACTTGAGCTAAATTAGGAGTTATTATTATTATTTTATATTTTTGATAGAGCATAATAAAAAAGTAAAAGATTCATATAGCTAACCCATCTAGTGGGATAAAATTTAGTTGTGTTGTAAAGAACAATGGTTAAGACTGATTCCCTTACTCTAAATAGGTTATTGAGTCACATAAAATCATAGTTTGCTTTTAGTAATGCACTCTAATGTAGCAAAAAGGCATTTAGCTTTATTTTTTTTTTTTCGGTAGCTATGCAGCTTATGGTAAGTTTCCTGAATTCTGCCTTTGGCATTAAATACCTGCACATATAGTGCATGCAAGGTTTGACAGCTCTGATATTCTCTTAATTGTAGCTGTTAACATTTTAATCTTGCCTCTAGTGATATTTAAATTGATTTGTGTCTGTGGGGCTTGAAATTCTTGTATGATGGCTTCATAAACAATTGAAGTTTTTTGAAGTTAATTATTACTTTCTAAATGTTAAGGTATATATAAATGTCATTTGTTGAAGATCATATATTTTCCCTTTTAGATAGGTCGTTACCTTGCAGACCAAAGTCCTGTTCAACCCACATCAACTGGTCGACCATCAATGGTTGTTAAAGCCTTCTCCAATGGTACCTCCAATAAGCACCACCAAGACCAGTTGTTACTTCAATACCATCTGATTCTCCTGTTACTGGGTCGTAGGGAAAAAAGGTTGGTTTTAAGCTTTTGGCATCTACCTCTGCCATATTTTATTCATCATATTTAATTATTTTTCCACAATAGGTTTTGTACCATAATTCTTGTGGCTGTTACATGCTTAGTTAGTTTTTTGTTTTTCAGCTGATGATAATAATTGGCCGCTGTAATAAGTGATTATCACACCTTGTTTCATGGTGTTATAGACATTATTTTGTATTATTTGCAATATGTTTGTGCATTGCTCTCCTAAATTCTATGAGTTGGGATGGTTCAACATAAATAGGATGGCTCTTGCATGGAATGAAATTTGTGGAAAAAATAGTTGAAAAATTCTAAACTTGTTGGAGATTCAGTGGAATGAATTTGGTTCAAATATTAGATACAAATAATAAAAAATACTAATTCAATTTTTTGTTAGTAAAAAGGCAGTATTTGACACAATCTTGTTTGAGATAAAAGCTTATAGGTGTTATTGTTCCAAATTTATTAAAACTGAAGGATCTTGTACTATGTTGGAGAATGCTATAATGACGTACAGCCTGTTGTCTGTCTCATCTAGTACTTATCTTATTTCGAGTTATTGAAGCTAGTGTACAGAAAAAAAATTCTAAAACTAATGTTTGAAACTGGGCCCAGCTCTCTGATCACTATAATTTGGTACTACTACTATGAATTCATATTGGATTAGTTATTATCTTCTTGCGAACAATTTGTTAAGTGTGGCATCACTGTTTGCTTACGTTGAATTTTAGCACATGCATAAGCTTCAAGTTAGTAGAAGTTATGTGACAGTGGAACACTAAATGATGCTGAAGACTTTTTATTAGCCCAGAGTAAATTAAGTAGTTCTTTCAATATATAGGAATTGTGTTGCTTGATTTCAAGTTTTTATTGAGCACGTTTTGTAATGTTTCTCCCTTTCTATTCCTCGTCTTCACTCTGCCTTTCTTTTTGGTGTTCATCAACTTACTACAACAAACATCATGAGTCAAAAACTTTTGCCACTAGGAACCACAGGCCCAACTTGAATCTATATTTTTAGTATAGATGCTTTTGGTGACAGTCCCTTGTCTGTAGGGCTAATACCGATCTGATTTCAAGCCGAGCCAAATACCGGCTCGAAATCAGATTGATCACATTTCGATCGACTCGAAATCGGCTCTCAAACATCGTTGTGAACCTTTGATAGTTTATCAGGACATACACTCACTCAACCCTCCAATCTCTTTTTCACCCTTGATTGTGAATTTCTTCTTTCTAAACTCCATATAAGAAGAGATTCCTCCCATTATTGTACTGTTAAAGTTTTGATATTGACCCAAATGAAGATGCTCATTTTATTTGATGCTGCCTGCTATTATTGTAGGTGAAAATTACAAAGAGGTACCCATGAAAATTTTATTCTTAGTCTGACTGTAGAGAAACATTATCTGGAGTAGATGAAAATCCGACTTGAACTTCTGCTAGCAACTGTTCAGTTCTTGGTCCCCATTGAAAATCTAAATTATTATCGTCTTCTGTATCAATTTCAGATAAATCTTCTTCATTATATACTAAAATTCTTTCATTACTTTAGAACTTATATTTATGTCTTTCCTGGTAAACTGATAACAGTTCAGATAAAATTCTGCTTCTGCTCATATTCCATTGAATATCCGAAAAATTCTTTTAATATTGGCTGTCCCCTTGTTCTGTCTGGTTAGACGCCAAATTTGATATGCTGGATAGACCAGATATCTATGAAGCACCGATACTTCGTGTAGCCTACGTATCCGTATCGTATCCGTATCGGATACCGATACTCCCCGATACTCCACCGATACGTATCCGATACGCCACGTGGCGTATCGATTTTTTTTTTTAATTTTTAAAAAACCGATACTCACCCGATACTTGCCCGATACTTGCCGATACTTGCCCAATACTTGCCCGATACTTTTCGATACTTCTAATTAAAGGAAAAAAATGTTGAAACAGTTGGTTTTGGCCTACACGATAAAAAATAAAAAATTTATTATACATAAAAACACAACTAATGCATAGACTCAAATATTAAGATTGAGAGATATACTGAACTCACACATATGGGATTACAAAATGCTTATCTAGTTTTTCTTATATCAAACCATACTATCTTTGGCTTCTATTAGACACCGATCACTTTCTTTTTACTTTAATCAAGCTCATATTATGAAAACGATAAAACTTTATTATCTTTTTATATTTGTTTATTTATTTAGTTAACACTCAGAGAGAGGAGAGCATATATCTACTTTAACTAGATTAGTATATTATGAGTTTATGTCACATATCATATTTATTTTAATTATATGTCGTTTGTATTGAGCTATATTAATTTAAATCGGATTTAAATTAAAACTGAAACTAATTCACTGAAATATATTTAAACTCTCATCTCACTTAGATGATCTGTTTATAGGTTGAAAGTAATTAAATAAATTTAAAATATTATTTTAATTTAAAATTTTTTTAAACTTAATAGTTGTTGAAGGATATTTTTTATTTTTTTGTAATTCAATTGTCTAATTATTTTTTAGTGATATAATTAATGTTTAAAAAATATATAATTAATTTTAAAAAAAATTTAAAAGATATTTTTGAAAATTATAACAACAAAATGTATAAGCTAGATAATACATTATCATAGATTATATCTTAAATATGAGAATATGACGTATTATACATAAATATAACAGTCGTATCCTGACGTATCCGTATCCTACTTTTTTTAAGTTTGCGCTATCGTCGTATCCGTTTATCGTATCCTATCCGTACGCCGTATCGTACTCGTGCTTCATAGCCAGATATAGATCTGGCTCAACGAAAGTAGATATAATCTCGAACTCTAAAATTCTGTCATATGGCTCTGTGGACGATATAATAGTCTTAATGATCTGAGAAAATTCATTCCATTCTTCATAATTATGTGTATCTATAATGAGTTTTCGGACTATGCCCAATTCAATCGGGCGCTTCATGTGCGGAGTGAATGCTACAAACATTCTCTGTCTTCCAACGGATAAACTGATTAATGTCTCCTTTAATAGATATGACAATGCTCTGTCTTCATATATATTGTCTAGAATTCTTGTTTGTAAATCCTTCGGCAATAGTGTCATAATTTTTCTTAGACATTTTTTCCTCTTGACTTTTTTCATATATGGGGAATTAATATTTTTATGTTTATATATTATTTCTAATATAGAATATAATTTATCATATTCTTCAGGATGATATTCTTCACATTTTCGAAGAAGATGTTGAGAAAATTGCTCTTCATTCTGAAGTTTATTTGTAATATTATGGAGAGTATATTCCGTATGATAGATATGAGATATTATTTCTTGGAGATTATATATTATAATGAAGATTATGTTTGTAATTCTCCTATTATTTTCCAGAGACTATTTATTATAGTATGTCTTTGCGGACATTGGTATATCAGACTTATAGTTGCTAGTGCTGCTCACTAGCGATGATATTATTTGTTGATCATATCTATCAAGAAAATCTATGGTTATTGCTCCTTATTTGAAGAATATAGTTCTATTATATATTTTGGGAAATGAGATATTATATATTCTCTGTTGAGAAGTATGAGAATTATAGAGAATACTATATAATATAATATATATATATATAGCGCATCAGATGGTGGTGAGTCATAACTTCGCAGCAAGCGCATCAGAAATAATAGAGCCAACTCATTTGCATAATGGCCTTCTTCACCACATTTAAAACATTTACAAGATTTTTTAGAAAAATTTGATTTCAGTTTACAAGATGGAAGACAAAGAATGTTTGTCGCACTCACTCCACATATGGAAAGCCCAATCCTCTTGATACTAAAAGTTTTATCCTTATGATCTTGTTTTTGTCTAAGGTGGTTAATGTAAATAACGTGGCTTCTGTTAAATAATAATAAAGAGTCATCAGAAAATACTTCTTGTAACGATTTGATATATTTTAATTCACATTGGTACTAGGACTACAATCTAAATCCTCTTGATTTAAATCTTTTATTTGTAATCTTTTTGATATGTTCATATTATCTAATATTTTATCTAATTGTCTAGTGTATCCAATAGATAATCTTCCTTCGTTTATATGTAATTGTTTAGTAGGAGGTTTCCAATTAATTGATGTTTTTTATTTCCTATATGTTTAGATTCCATTCTGATGGTAATTGTATATCTTTGTTAGTTAATTATTTCAGATATATTATTTCTGAGTATTGGTTATGCAGGTCTTCTAGTCTAATATCAGAAGGTATTAATTTTATTTCTACATTATTTGTTTCAGAAAAATGTACTAACAATCTCCATCTAAAAGTTAGGGGTTTACTTCCTTTTAGCATACGTATATTTTCTAGCTTATGTAATATCATTAAGCTTTGATATAAATTTTCATCTTTTAAACTAATAGAAAAATTAGGAAATATTTTGAAAAGATTTAAATCAAGAGGATTTAGATTGTAGTCCTAGTACCAATGTGATAGAAAAAACATTAAATTAGATCTAAGCATAATATAAGTTTTAATTAGTTTCAAAAAAAAAACTATTATATTAAAAGCTTTAATAAACACAGGAGCTTCATTATCACATATAAGATCTGAATTAATAGAAAATAATATATCTAAAGTAGAAAAGAAATGATATTATACTTTTGATAAAATAATCATGAACTTGAATATAAAACTAATATAGTCAACTTAATGATCATAGATATATTTGACGAATTACATAAATTAAAAATTGATATAATATATAGTGATAAAAGAAGTACATTTGATATGCTAATCGGCCATGATATCCTAAAAAAACATTACACATTACATATAAATCATGGAACAATACAGTTAAAAATTTAAGGAAAAATGATAAAGTATTAAACGATTAGATGAATATAATTTACATACTATAAACGTCTTAACTAACCATACTAATAAAATATTTTTTAGTAAAATAGAACATAATGCAAATTATTCTAGAGAAATAGAAATAGGATATGCATTCTATTCGTTTGAAGATATCTTAATACAACCGAATACATCTTCGAAAGTCCGAACAGGTATAAGTGTCAAAATAGATATGGGATATTATGGATTAATCAAAGGAAAAAATTGTTGGGTATTTAACGATGATATGACTATAACAGAAGGAACTATTAGATCTGATTATAACGGAGAAATAAAAGCAGTAATAAGAAATAATGAACAAAATATATTGATACGAATAAGGAAAAATTATAAATTATTTGATCTAATAATATTTCCTATTACAAAACTTGACCCTGAATATGAATCTACATGATATGAACAGACATTTAAATAAAATATGTATTAAAATAGATTTTCCAGGATATAAACCATTTCATATTTATGTTATAATAGATATTGGAGCAACGCGAAGTATCATTAATGAATAACTCTGGGTAGATAAATTTTCTGAAAAACTTGAAGAAAAAGTCTCGTTCACAGGAATCAATAGTACTATGGAAACTTTAAAATATGTCAAAAATATAATCCTTCTAGCTCAAGCTGAAGATAATTATATAGCATTATTTTTTCTCCATATATATATATGTAAAGATTTCTCTTGTGTTATGATTATTGATATGCATGTATTAAATCAATATTTACCACTTACTATACAAACAACTTATTATATATTTACGATACAACAAACGCAGATTAAAATTCCACGATTTTTTAATCATCTTAAACTAATCATAATGAATTATAAACCAGAAATCCTATTTTTAACATAAAACTTTAAATTAAAATATATCGAATCATTACAAGAAGTATTTTCTGATAATCCTTTATTATTATTTAACAAAAGCCCACGTTTTTGTACATTAATCACCTTAGATAAAAATAAGATCATAAGGATAAAACTTTTAGTATATTCTGTTCAGGATATAGAAGAATTTAAAAAACAACTTATAGAATTAAAAAAATTTAAATTTATAGAAAATTATTCTGGACCTCATTCTTCTCCAGCATTCATGGTAAGAAATCATGCTGAAGAAAAACGAGGAAAAGCTCGAATGGTAATTAATTATAAAAAAATTAATGATAACATAAAAGCACTGAAAGTATATTAAAAAACATAAGCGAAGCAAAATGGTTTAGTAAATTTGATGTTAAATCTGGATTTTGACAAGTTAAAATAAAAGACAATATTTCAAAAGAATTAACCGCATTTTCAACTCTATTTGAACATTTACAATGGATATTAATGCCTTTTGGATTAAAAAATGCTCCTCAAATATTTCAGCAATGGATGAATTTTATTTTTTCATCTTATAATCAGTTTATTCTTGTATTTATTGATGATATACTTGTTTATTCTACTACATACGAACAACATCTGGAACATTTAGAAGTAGCCAAAAATTTATTTATTAAACATGACTTCATTTTAGGAAAGAACAAAATAGAATTATGCAAACAAACAATTGAATATTTAGAAAAAATTATAGATCATGGAAAAATAACATTACAAGAACATATAATAATATAGATAAAATTTCAATATTAGAACGAAAATAATATATATCACAATGGATACAATTACTTAGAGGATTAAAAAATATTTATGTTTATATGTCAATACAACAGTTATTAGAAATGGTAACTTCTAAATTTACTGGATCTGCATCTATGATTCTTCTTTATTAGATTTTTAATAGCTTCATCTTTATTAGAAATGATAACTTCTAATTATTCTGCATCCATGGTCCTCAATTTTAAAAAAATAAAAGAAAGAAATAAAGAGGAAGCTATTATCCTTCTCGAAAATTTTCTTATTAAAATTTTTCGCAGGTGGATCATTAGATAATACTGAAGACATAGGAAGAATAGAAATAATCTTATTACGTATGCAAATAGGTAATATATATTTTATTGAAGAATTTTCACAAAATTATATGTAATATAATTGGAAATTACCTGTTTCCAAATATGATTATTGAGCATAGATTTATTTTAATAAATTATCAACACTATGAGATGAAAAATGTAAACGTGAATATACTACATTTATTAATAAGGCCTTAACAAAAGGCATTACATATTTAAAATTTGATACCTTAGCTTTACGAGTTAAATGTGCAATGAACTTATTTTATAGAATATTCCGTGAACAAAAGTTACGAAAAATCTTTTTCTAAAAGATAAATATAAAGCCAAACATAAACAATATGTATTAATGTCTATTTACCAACTTATTAAAATTTCCATTTTATCCAATCACGCCCAGCCCCAAGTATTGCGTGGACCCTATAAATTAACAAACAAAACGTCGTCCACTCTTAAAATCAAGCGTCAATCAATTAAGTTTACAACCTTTTAAACGTAAACCTTTTTATAAAAACGTTTCAAAACTACGATAAAATTACAACATCTTAAAAAACATAATAAATATTTTAAAAGAAAATCAATTTTTTTGTAAAAAATCTGTAAATGTTTTAAACTGTGCCGGCCGAAGAAGGCCATTTAATGAAATAATTGCTAAAAAAAAAAAATTAAAAATCTTAGAAGAACTCACAACTTTGAAATCCGCGAATACCAAATAGTACTATGATATATAATCCAAGGCCAATTAATTAATAGAAACAACATTATCAGAAAATTGCCATGATGCAAATTTCCCATCTAATTGAACATATTTGACAATTATCAAATATCAATAGTGAATCCTGAAAATGAAACGAATACATACCGATTCAATATTCCAGATTCCAGGGAATACTACTAATTCACATTCTATTGATTGATATAAATATAAGCGGTTAAATACAATCTGGGTCACCTCTAGTATATTGGTCCGTATGATGCCAAATTAGGTCCCTCGAATATTATAAAACTGCTAGCAAATGGTCCTCTAGTTTGCATGAAAATATTGCATATAGGTCCTGGCCGTAACAGACGTTAAAACTAATTTCTCTTCTCCTCCCTCTCTCCTAGCTCCTCCCTCTCTCTCCATCCAAGAGGACCACTTTCTCCTTCTTCCTCTCTTGCCAGAGGAACGCGCGCGCCTCGCCCCGCATCCACCTCCGTCGCCACTCCTCGCCCTCCACCCCGACTTCCCCTCCAACCGGGTCCAGTTCTCCTCTCATCACCGGCCACGGAAAGCATCGACGCCTCCTATCATCCCCGCCCATATACCTCTCCGCCGCGAGCCGCCGACCGCACCTGTAGGAGCACGCCTGCGCTAGCCTTAACCGCGGCACCGCCCGCCTGCCGCCTGCTCTGCCTTCCGCAGGCCCGGCGGCGAAAGAGCAGCCTCCCCCCCTCTCCGCCCGCCGCCCCCAAAGCGCGCTCTCCGGGTCTAGCGGTGCTAGAGCGGCGCAATCCCGCGGCAACAGCCGATAAGCCGAGCGCGGCGAGCGGCTTGAAACTCGCGAGCGCGGCGCAGCCGCGCGCGGAAGCGGTCTCTCAGCGGCGGGCAGCACAGTGGCCCGGAACGGAAGCCTACTAGATAGGCGCGCGAGCGCGCGGGCGGAGCGGAGCTGGGCGCGGCGCGCGGCGAGCAGCGGGCACGGGCGCGGACGCGCAGGACGCGGAAACGCGGAACGCCATGCAGCGCGAGCGCAGCGGGGGAGCGGAGCGCGCGCGAGCAGCCGCATGGGGCCGGCGCGCACGAGGCAGCGGGCAGAGAGCCAATAGCCGCGCAGCATGTGCGGCTCGCGCGCCGACCGCAGCTCTGCCGGCATAATGGCGCGCAGCGGGCCGGCGTCGATAGCTTTGCCCGGTGGCCCGGTGGCTGCGCGCGAGCTGCCGAGGGACGCGGGTGGAGGCGAGAGGAGAAGCGACCAGCAGCGGCAGCGGCGCACCGACTCCGCGGCGGTCCCGGCAGAGGGAAGAAGTGAGAAATGTGGGTCCCTCCTTGGAGGAGAGACGAGGCGAGGCACGCAGAGAGAGGGAGGAGAGAGAAACATTATTTCCAATGTCTGTTACGGCCAAGCGACCATACTATAGCATTATTTCATCAAACCTAACGAGGACCCAATTTGCTACATTTAAATATTCGAGGGACTTATTTGCACATACGACCAAACTAGAGGGACCCAGATGCTATTTACCCTATAAATTATTTATTAATGTTAGACAAAGAAATTGATTGTGATAAAGAAAATATAGAAAAACTAGTTAATATATCATCTAATAATCATACTGAACAATTTATCTTTGATAATAATCTATATCAGAATATAATTAAATTAAAAAATAACACTAAAGGAAAAGAGATATATAAAGAAAAATTTTGTCTACAACTAACAAAAAAATTAGTATATTTTATCGAATATTTTGAAGGCAATACTGATAGTTCTGAAGAACCAACAGCAATAACCAAAATACAAATAATAACAAAAAATAAGATTAAGGAAATATTAAATAAAGTTAAAAACGCAGAGAGAATTAAATACCTACATTTGGGTTGCATCCAAATTACTATAAAAGTTAATTTTCGAGCATGATTAGATTCTCCTATAACTTTAATAGTTTCCAATAATAGATTAATAACAACAAAACATTTCTTAATGGGAATAATACAGTCAAATTTATTAAATCAAATTTATTATATCAAGTAATAAATTTCAAAATATTTCCTAATTTTTCTATTAGTTTAAAAGATAAAAATTTATATCAAAGCTTAATGATATTTCATAAGCTAGAAAATATACGTATGCTAAAAGGAAGTAAACCCCTAACTTTTAGATGGAGATTGCTAGGACATTTTTTTGAAACAAAGAATGTAGAAATAAAACCAATACCCTCCGATATTAGACTAGATGACCTGCATAACCAATACTCAGAAATAATATATCCGAAACAATTAACTAACAAAGATATACAATTACCATCAGAATGGAATCTAAACATAGAGGAAATAAAAAAACTTCAATTAATTGAAAACCTCCTACTAAACAATTACATATAAACGAAGGAAGATTATCTATTGGATACACATTAGATAATATGAACATATCAAAAAGATTACAAATAAAAGATTTAAATCAAGAGGATTTAGAGTGTAGTCCTAGTACCAATGTGATAGCAAAAATATTAAATTAGATCTAAGCATAATATAAGTTTTAATTAGTTTCAAAAAAAAACTATTACATTAAAAGCTTTATTAAACACGGGGGCTTCATTATCATATATAAGATCTGAATTAATAGAAAATAATATATTTAAAGCAGAAAAGAAATGATATTATACTTTTGATAAAACAATACATGAACTTGAATATAAAGCTAATATAGTCAACTTAATGATCGTAGATATATTAGACGAATTGCATAAATTAGAATTTGATATAATATATAGTGATAAAAGAAGTACATTTAATATGCTAATCGGCCAAGATATCCTAAAACAATATTACACATTACATATAAATCATGAAACAATACAGTTAAAAATTTAAGGAAAAATGATAAGTATTAAACGATTAGGTAAATGTAATTTACATACTATAAACGTCTTAACTAACCATACTAATAAAATATCTTTTAGTAAAATAGAACATAGAGCAAATTATCCTAGAGAAATAGAAATAGGATATGAATTCTATTCGTTTAAAGATATCTTAATACAACCGAATACATCTTCGAAAGTCCGAGCAGGTACAAGTGTCAAAACAGATATGGGATATTATGGATTAATCAAAGGAAAAAATTGTTGGGTGTTTAACGATTATATGACCATAACAGAAGAAATTATTAGATCTGATTATAATGGAGAAATAAAAGCAGTAATAAGAAACAATGAACAAAATATATTGATACGAATATGGAAAAATTATAAATTATTTGATCTAATAATATTTTCTATTACAAAACTTGATTTTAAATATGAATCTACATG